>WEDG01000996.1:0-110083 GCA_017591395.1 Schistocephalus solidus
ACTCCCTGCCGCGCCAGCCACCTGGGTGTCCTTCTCCTGCATCCGGTCTTTCTTGGACTCTGTCTTGACACACTGGCTCAGGTGGGGAGGAGAAGAGAGTGCGGTTGATGCAGCGCAAGTCTACTATCACTTTTAAACTAATCTAGGCTAAACGCACCATCCCAACAACAACATCAACATCATAATATCGTCATCATCATCACCATCATCATCATCATCATCATCATCATCAACAATAACAACAGCATCAACACCATAATCATCATCATCACCATAATCATAATCGTCATCATCACCATCATCGTCCTCATCGACGTCATCGTCATCATTCTCATCACCATCCTCATCCTCATCAGCATCATCATCCTCATTATCATCAGGAACAACAGCATCATGATTATCATCATCATCATCATCATCATCATCATCAATACATCATCAGGATCATCATCATCATCCTCATCAACATCATCATCATCATCAACATCATCATCATCATCCATCATCACCATCCTCATCATCATTATCATCATCAACAACAACAACATCAAAATCATAATCAGCCTCATTATCATCATCATCATCATCATCATCATCACCAGCACCATCATCGTCCCCGTCATCATCATCAGCACCATCAGCATCATCCTCGTCACTGTCATCATCATCATCATCATCATCATCATCATCATCATCATCATCATCATCATCATCATCATCATCATCATCATCATCATCATCATCATCATCATCATCATCATCATTATCATCATCATCATCATCATCCTCATCATCATCATCATCATCGTCAGGTATCATCATCATCATCATCAACAATAACAACAACATCAAACTAATAATAATCACCATCATCATCGTCATCATCATCATCCTCATTATTATTATTATTATTATTATTATTATTATTATTATCAATATTATCGCCATCATCATCCTCATCATCACCACCACCACCACAACCACCACCATAATAATAATACTTATAATAATAATTATGATTATAATTATCATCCTCCTCACCACCACCACCGTCACCATCCTCACCAGCATCATCAACAACAACAACAACAACAGCATCAACAACATAATCATTATCATCATCAACAACAATAGCAGCATCATCAACATCATGATCATCAACATCACCATAATCATCATCGTCATCATCACCATCATCATCCTCATCGACGTCATCATCATCATCACCATCCGCATCATCATCAGCATCTTCATCATCATCATCAACAACAACAACATCATAATTATCATCATCATCCTCATCCTCCTCATCATCAACAACAACAACGACAACATCATAATTATCATCATCATCCTCATCCTCATCATTATCATCAACAACATCAAGATCATCATCATCAACAACAACAACATCAACATCATGATCATCATCCTCATCACCATCCTCATCATCATCATCATCATCAACAACAATAACAACAGCATCAACACCATAATCATCATCATCACCATAATCATAATCGTCATCATCACCATCATCATCCTCATCGACGTCATCATCATCATCCTCATCACCATCCTCACCCTCATCAGCATCATCATCCTCATCATCATCAACAACAACAGCATCATAATTATCATCATCATCATCATCATCCTCATCATCATCATCAACAACAACATCAAGATCATCATCATCATCCTCATCAACATCATCATCAACATCAACATCATAATCATCATCCTCATCACCATCCTCATCATCATTATCATCATCAACAACAACAACATCAAAATCATAATCAGCCTCATTATCATCATCATCATCATCACCAGCACCATCATCGTCACCGTCATCATCATCAGCACCATCAGCATCATACTCGTCACTGTCCTCATCATCATCATCATCATCATCATCATCATCATCATCATCATCATCATCATCCTCATCATCATCATCATCATCATCATCCTCATCATTATCATCATCATCATCATCATCGTCATCATCATCGGTCATTGTCATCATCATCATCAGCAGCAGCAGCCGCAGTATCAGATCGTGACCACCGTCATCGTGTCGTGGCAAGGGAAAAGTGCGTTCTCCTCTCCCAGTTGAAAACCAATTCATATTCTAGTTTTTGGCGAATTTCCTTCCAGAAATGTAAATGCGTAGTCAGAAGACACAAGTACTGAAGATAAAGCACGAAGTGTCTAGATAAATAGTGATTTGAGTACCCAAGATGTCACAAGACACAAGATGTCAGGCCTGAAGAACACAACATTGGTTAGAGGCTAACTATGAGAGTATAGTACAGGGTGAGACTTTCCTTCGCCAGTTCAGCTCCATTTGTACTTCGTAACATAGTTTGCACTTTATGCAGATGACGAGAGGACAGAGCCGATTCAGCGTCGTGAAATACTATAAGTCCCTTAGTTTTAACCTTAAATGGTAAGTACACTCTTTTAACGAATGAATCCGAAGGTTCGAGTCCCAGCTGTTTGCAGGAGCAGAGGAGAAGTCTGGTCTGTTGATTATTCATAGCTTTCGAACTCACACATGAGGACATAGAGATAGCAGCCTACACTGTCCTTGTAACTACGTAGGTCAGAATGAACGCATTCTCAGATCTCGCATACATGAGCTGAAATTGGTTGTGTGACGGGGTGACGAGTTAGCGCAACTTTCTGTCCCCACCTACGAAACGGGCTTTCAAGCCGGAAACACGAAGAGCCGAAAATTTATTGATGCCTGTTCCACGGACAGGAACTAAATCAATCGATGTATTGATTTTGTGTTGACACATAGAGCCTACGTAGTCACCTCTAGAGCTGCTTATGTGCTAATTGATCGGTTGGTGTGCCCCTTATAAGTTTCGCCTCTTCGATCCTGCTGCTATCTCTGACGATGAACCCCTGTACAAGTTCGAAAGGTCAGAATACTCTTTTAAATCTGACTTCGTTTATTGTCATTGTTTTCCAGATTTCTCTCAGAGAACTAATGCATTTTTAAAAAAAATATCTTTTGCCTCTAGGCAGATTTTGTGCTCACAGTCTTAATGAAAGACTAGCTAGTTTTCAAACGGTCGAATTATTAGGATCTGATGATTAAAAAAGGTTCCTGTAATGTCTGCTGAAGGAAAGATCTGCATTCCAACCCATGTGGTTTCAGTAGAATTACTGATCGCAAGTGTTTCTACCTAACTTCCCAGTAGTGTAGAAACAGTTTTAAAAAAACAGATATAAAAGGCCTTACGATTGCCTGTTTTCATCGAAAAATGCCTTTACTTCACCCCTGCTGAAAAATATTAGTGGACCGTGGTAAGGCAATGGTATTCGTCAGCAATCAGCTCTCCCTCACAGTAAACACACTTACCTGGACTCCTCCTACCCCTAGAAGCAGCCGTAAAACCATCTGTCAAAGGGTGGAAAAGGGCCACCTTCTATGCTACTTTCAGTGGTGCAAGACAGGGAGAAAGTAATGCTTCACCACCCCAAATCAATGACAAGATGGCCGGGCTCCGGCTGAGCTTCTTAGGATGCAGAAGCGCTCTTACTTCAAGAATCCCCCCACCCTGTCTCTCTGGGAGATGCTTTAGGTGACAGTACCACAGAGCTGAACTGATGAGGATGGTTCGATCGTGCTAAGTATCTAATGCCACCATGTTCCACATGGAGTTGGCGCAGCAAAGGTTAAAGGTGCAATGGCTACCGTACTATTCCGCCCCTCCTATAGCAAAACTTTGCAAAGATGACCTGAAATTGGCTTGGCCGCAATGACTGACAGGGCTCAACAGCCATCTACGCGTGCCACGCACAAGTCAATCCTTGAATAGAGCGGCAACTGCCCTTCCTTAATGTGCTCATCAGGCGAAGTTACAACTGTGAAATAGAAACAACTGCCTACAGGAAGGCTAGTAACACCACGCAGATTTGCAATTTTCACAGCAATCATCCGGTGGCTCACACGCGAAACTGTGTGAAAACACTGTGAGGCCCATTACCTCCGTGAAGGCGTTAATAAGCAGAGGCCTACTTGTTCACCACCTGTCGGACCAAATCAGAGCAAGCTCCTAGGCAATGGCATGGGTTGTCATACATACAGGGCGTGTTAAAGGCGACCGAGTGCATTGCAGCGGGACTAGGTTTCGGAATCGCACACCGGTCCAAAGCTGACTTATTCTTGGTAGCTGAGGAACCAAACAAACCGACTGCAATTTTGTTGTAAAGAAAACCCTCTTCACGAGGTCTTCGGTCTAGGGGGACACCCTGAGATGCTCAAATTCGCATTCGCAGCTTATTAAGTATAGGTACTGCTCTCACCTCGACCGTTCAACTGTCACCAGCGACGAAGTCCACCACAGCCCCCACGAAATGGGTGTAACACCGTTGACTTGCGCGTTAATTAGCTTAAAGGAAGGAGACTTACACAGCATACTCCGCACTCGCTTTCTCTCTCCTTTACCCACCCAACTTGCTCTGACAAGAAAATGTTAAGGTTATCGCAGCTGGGCCCGGTGTTAGTGTCTAAGAAAGCTAAACAGCCCATCTACGCGTGCAACACACACGACCTGTGTGGCAGTATCTGCAAACGGCCACTGTCAGGGCGGATCGGAGCTCACATCGCACCATCGCTGTGCACAGCGTTTGCACCCATCTTGCTCCGATGACAAGGCAGCGTTAAAACCACTAAAGATTGGCTTGGGTGTAGTGACTGCCAAGGTTAAACAGCCAATCTTCGCGTGCAACATGCGACTTATTCTTCAAACAATGTACTAGAGTGTACCCGGAGACGGCTTATATCTCAGGTACGTGAAAGTGTCACGATGGTTTCATTGAGAAGGAGCCAGTCCAACTTGACTCTGAATCCCGCGAAGGGCTGTGCTTTGTCGTCAGTTGGCAGCCTTCCATGCAACGACTTTTAGCACGCCGTGATGGATTCAAACGCAGCAGATTTATTATAGTGAGTAATGCGCTGCTTGGCCGTGGGAATAAATTCCACAGTGCCAACCTCACCCTCTTTCTTCCTTCTCTTCTGCACCAGTTGTCTGTCCGAGTTCATCAGCAAATAGAGAATGATGGAGTGGGCACAATGGCCGACGCTGTGTGAAGACCTATGTTTAAGATGTGCCAGCACCTCCCTCCGCCCTGTAGGGCAGTAACTACGACCTTTGGTGGACTTCGCGCAGCCGGATAAACACTTCCAGTGAGCCCATATGACCTCCATTTTAGTTCAGTTTATTTGCAGCGTAGTCCGTTTTTGGTGGCCGAATTCTCGCCGAAGAATTAAACAAAACGATCTGCTTCTTTGATCTGCCTTGATCGAATGAATCGCCGCTTGTACATGAGGCTCAGGTAATTTAGGCCAATTTGGCTCTGGAAATGACCTTCAATGACTGCAAACAATTTCATTCTCGAAAATTGGTTAGACACTGGTTACCGTGTAGAGGCTAAAGAGGCTCGTCAGTTGGTCTACAAGCTGCTAGAAGTCACTACGATGGTGCGTCTTGGAAGCGGTGCTCGGACTACCCAAACCGGTGCTGAACACGCATAAGTCTCTCCAGGTACTGCATTTGCCATAGGCAATGTTAAATACACCTATAAAGCTGATTTTTAACGACTTGCCTATATAGTCAAATGTCTCAAGTATTGATTTTATAAAGCCATGGGACCATCCATACTCGAAGCCAGTTTCTATCTGCAGTTGACTTTGAACGAATACGGAAACTTATAGCAGAAGGATTGGCGCGTGAGTCATTAACAAGTATTTTCAATATTAGTAAGGTCACTCTGTGGCGCATTATTAATGATAGAACCGTATCTAAAAATAAGCAGGGCAGACCAAAACGGTCCACGAGTAAGCAGGACAATCATTTTATTCGTCCTAAACTAAAAAGTATCATTATATGCCCATTGAGACCATTCACACGGAACAGCTGACGATGTTCTCTATGAAGATAATTCGCAAAAGGATGCATGAATTTAAACTGCACCAGGAAAATGCCACGATTAATTCGTTTTTACATAGAAAACCCGATTGATTTTTTAAATTATTAAAAGACATTGGCACAAGGCAAAAAAGTCTTTGCATGCCAGTAAATCTAGATTTGATGCCACATACGCCCACTGGGCTACCTAATATAGTAACCTTGCTATCTCCGGGTCTGACAGACTTCATGCTGTTATAAATTCAAATGGACAGTCAACCAAGTACTGATCTTGTGCATTTGTTATTATTCTACATTATTTTCCCATTTTTATGCGCCCCCGGTCATCATGCACCTTTACAGTCCTATTTAGGAAATTTTTAATATAGCCATTTTCTCAAAATTGAGTTTTTTTGGTGAAAAGTAATGATTTTTATGCTAGTAAATATTAAGTCACAAACAACTAATGTCTTCTTCTTAAGAATGGTTGCTTCTTTAATGCCGTAAACCTTTGGGGGACGCAGCGTGCAGTGATTTCGCGTAAAAGATCTCTTATTTTGAA
Source organism: Schistocephalus solidus (assembly GCA_017591395.1). NCBI lineage: Eukaryota > Metazoa > Platyhelminthes > Cestoda > Diphyllobothriidea > Diphyllobothriidae > Schistocephalus > Schistocephalus solidus. The sequence goes on from WEDG01000996.1 coordinate 6,493, forward strand.
ATCCACGAGATTCCAACAGTTAGAACATCCACTGTATTATCGGCACAGAAAGAATTCCCCAAAACCCCGAAGCAGGAAATTGTATATAAGAGGTCAATAGTAATTACGGTACTAGTTGCATTGACCGATTGTACATTGAAAACCCAGTGCATGTTTTGTTCAGCACTTTGCCTGCACTTTATTCTCTCCGGCGTCCCGCAGCTTCGTTTGCGCTTTCTGACTGGACGGCCGAGAGTTGAGTGGGGGTGGGGTGATGATGGTGGATACCGTGCCCAGGCTCCGGAACTGGATTAACTACCTCCTCACCCAATAAATAGTCTTCCAGACTGCTTATAGTACAGGTGGGTTTATTGAAAACTCGTTCAGGTACTACCACGACAGACGTAGACAGCTGTTTCATGGTTATTGTCGATAGTCAGCAAGTCATTGAGCTGCCTTGTACCTTCGCCCACTCCCACATCAGACAACTGACTAGCTCGGATGGTGGTCTGATTTTGGGGGTGGGGGAGAGAGTGAGGTCAACAGCTCAGCACATTTTCCTCACTATAAACAATCTGATGCGCTTGAAACTATCACGGTGCGCTTAAAAAAAGTTGTGGCTTGGAAGGTTGCCAACTGACGGGATAACTCGGACCGCGTGGTCAGCCCAATGTGTGTTTGGTGTGGAGTGGCTGACTGGCGGACTGAGAGTCAGGCTGCAATGGCTCCTTCTTAATGTGGCCTTTATGGCAGTCCTACTCCGTTGGATCCGAATCAGGTGTGGTGTTACACCTAGGGGCGGCTCCGGCCGCGCCAGCCCCCTGCACCCTCTCCCATCTCCGGTCTTCTTGACTCTGTCTTGACACTGGGCTCAGGTGGGGGAAGAGGAGAGGGTGCGGCAGTTGCAGTGCAAGGCTACTATCACTGAAAACTAATTTCCCGCACAAGTCACCGTCCCTGCACCACCTGGTGTGGCACATACGGTGGACCTCGCCGAAATCGACGGTTGGACTGTCAGGTCACCTTCTGAAGAGTGGTAAATAAACAAGTCGCAAGTAGACCAGCTAACGGGTAGATAGAGTGGCATCAGACAAGATTCAAACCACAATACGTGATTGTCAGTCGCTTTCTCCTTTGCAACGTGAGTGCTTAAGATCGCATAATTTCACAACTGGTTCATCACTTCGAATTCTGGCAAAGTAACGAACGATAGCCTGGCGATGCCTTCCCACGCTGAATTGCATTTACTTAGGAGCATAAAGCCATGTAGTATCGTCGGGGTCTAATCTCCTTAACTGCTACTCAAATTTTGACCTGGCTTTTTGTTCATGCATGCATTAGTCCTCCTACCTCACTGCTCTCCTGTATTGTCATGGTTTTTTTACGAAAAGGAGAGTAATATGTACATACTTTAAAGCTCAAGAAGAATGGCTCCCCTCTCGTTCCTCTCTCCGATGTACCAGTGGACTATCCAGGCATGCCCACGGACTATTAATGGGGTTGGGTGCGATGTCTGGGGCGTGGCGCGAAAGACACCATCCACATTTGTCACATGCATATTTGGTAGTAGTGAAGGGCTGGCAAAACCCCTATCAGGAACACCAGTTAACTTTGATTGACTTCACACAAACAGTAGCGTGCGGGAGGTGACAATAATTGAGGCCGAACATTTAACCCAACAGACAAGTGTGCGCTGACCAAACAATATAAAGTGGAAATGTACTTTTACCAAAATTTTGAGCCAGAACTTCCACCGTCATCTTACTGATCAGCAAAGAGAAACATTATTCTGTTTCTTAACTGTTAACCCTGCACTTTGTTGATCTATGCATTCTTTCTACCTCCCATTACTCTTCTACATTGTTCTTGTTCTTTGAAAAGAGTAAGATATGTTACCTAAAAAGGCCGGATGACTAATTTCGTTCACTCCTCCCACTTGCACACTACAGTCAAAGTTTTACGCTAAAAGGTTTGGACACAACGTCTGGCGTGGCGTGAAAGTCTCTGCCTACATGTGTCACAAGCAAGTGCGACAGTGGTTAGGAGCCACGCAGACTTATCACGCGGGTCAACCAACACGTCCCATGAGTCACAGTTAATCCCTTCTGGGATCAGCACACTTTTGTGTCTTTGTGTAAGATAGGTTTTAGCCAGTTTAACCGAAATAAGACAAACCCAGCACTTACTCGCTACAGCCAAGCCACTTGTTGGGAATGTCAGGTGACACAATCTGACTTAAGACAATCCATGTTTCAAAGAGTCTTCGGTAAGTATGCTTGGTGCACATCCTATTCATCGAGACTCCTCTCCTGCTTGGAAAGGCTGCAAATGGTTGCCTTTGTTGTGGAGCTTTAAAGCCCGCCTCTCTGAAGGTAGTACAACCTACACTTAGAGCGTTCATTTTGATGGAGCCCCAGTTTATGCCGACGAAAGAACGCATTTCCTCGAAAATACCTTTATTTTAATAATAAATCAAAACGTAATCTGCCCACTTAATCAGCTCATACGTTTTCTGCTCCTCTGTTATTCATCACACGTGCAGGCATACTCAGTACCAGTGAAAACACTACCTATGACAGACAAGGGGAAATAAGACACCCCTCTCGAAAACATGTGCTTTAAAGCGAGCTGGGGCTATCAACCACCCAATTTGGTGTCCCACGTTCTTCAGGCTCAGCTACAGAAGACCCTCACGAGAACTTCAGCATCGATCAGAGCAGAAGTTCGCAACTTCAAAGACGACTTCTAAGACGGGAGGCCCAGAGAGGGTTTCGGTTGAGGCCGACGGACCAAGTTGTACACAGGGAAATTCGTAGGAATTGGAGAGCCAGAGTGCGGAGGACCAGGTGCGAGCGCTAGAGGAGACTGAAGGGCAGTGAACCCTCCCTGATCGCGAATGTTGCGTTCCAAAACCCCCCGAGAAATGGAGAAGGTCCTTTTTAATGCATTTTAATTTTTAAGTCCGCAAAAACCCTCCAGCATTTTTATTACATTTCCCACACAGTTATACAACATAAACCGTTTATATTATCGTACAGATTCAATCAGCTTCGTTGAAATAATGTTTGTTTACGCACTGCTTGTATATTTCGCAGAAATATACGTACCACATATCATTGAAGAATTTAAACTGATACTTAATACAGTTTAAGCACATTTTAATAATGCATTTTGTAACAGAAGTTATTTTATAGTGACGGGGCTATAAGTAATACAATAGTTTTGAATACTTACCAAGTTAGATTAAATATATTATAAACTTTGTGATAGAGTAAAATGCCGAAAATCGAGGCGTGATGTAGCCAAATCCCACTGCCACCTTAAATGCATGCTTACAGAGTTGCTTTATCTTGTGGATGCCAGGATTAGGTTTGTGATCTCGGAATTGATGCTTTCGACAGAATTTTTTCCATATAAATTTACATGATCACACTGATTCAGCTGCCCTTGGACTATATACCCTGAAAATTTGCATTTGAGGACATGCTCATTGGTGGCAGCGTATGCTATAAAGCCGCAGAAAAAAGCCTTGTGTTGTCTTTGCACACAATCGTAATGGGGATTTATTCCTCTTGGCATAATTCAAATGTTTTTCCTAAGGAATTATGGTGGATGGATGCTCACTGATCGGTTGCGGGATTCACTCGTCCCGTTCTGCCTTAGGACTGATTCTCGAGCTCCACAAAACAGCCGCACAGTGGCTAGTAGTATAGGCACGAAAACATTACTGCTACAGCCAGGGGAAGACTGAAACGGCCGTTTCTGACTTATGATCCATCAACAGCCAGCCATACCCAGCCCCATCTGGTTACAATCCTTGACTTTGGCTGACTGATGGAGGCTAATAAGCCAGAAATGGCCATTTCCTTGGCTTTGTCGGTCATGCTTTTCTGAATATTGCCATATGGGTATACGGACAAGGTTCGATACCCAAACGATTCAGAACTTAGTGGGATAAGCCCACTTTAGAAATGTGTGCGTTCAAACATGAAATGACATGATTGGGAGTTGGTTTTATTAGTACAGTTCTTGCGGCCACTATTAGCAGCATTCATACATGGCGGTGGTAGTGTGCGAGACGGCCGCAGTCGTGAGATTGAGCGCAGTCTTGGGATTGATTTCAGGGTGATGGGTAGTTATTTTACGTGAATTCAGCCTATTTCGGAGTGGTAGAATGAAAACAGCTATAAGTAGTTAAACTCGAATTCCGGAAGAAGCCCTTCCGAAGTCTAGAAGGGCGTGTTAGGGAAGGAGGTTTTATTTGGTTTATTTGGTTCAAGCGGTAGATTATTCCAGAAGAAGGTACGAATAGAAGACAGGAACGATAAACATTGAGAAGCAGATCAAGGAGGTAGTGCTCTGCTCAAGGCGGAGCTACGAGTGCTATAGAAACGATCAGTTGCTCTAAGTGCACCTAATTCGATAAGCGTTTTGACTCTAATTGATACGCTAAAGGATATAAAAACCCACCAAAATTTGGGGTCGGTATAATAAATAGTGGCTTCGGCGTGGCAAATGAACCCTCGAGAAAAACCCTGAACATTATCGATTTTTTCTACAGCTAGAAGAAGCGTTTACCTGGTTGACTGAACGGCCTCAGTACTCCAGACTAGGGAAAAACTTGCGGTGAAGTTTTAGTTTGATTTCTGATAGGACACCGTTTGGTGGTATGAAACCACCAATCTGAGCAGCTTCGACGGAGGTGCGGGGATAAATCCAGCTTATTTGGTAGAACTGGGACCGAGGTCCGTAATAGGTAAGCGCGCTGAAAGTTGGTTAGTTAGAAAGACAGTCTTGGAAAGACAGTTAGAAAGACAGTTTTGGCAGTTAATCAGAGTGAAAAGGGGGGCAATAAGATTTTATCTGCCAAGTCGAACACCAATCCGAAAAGAGAACTCCTCTAGGGTAATGCTTTTACGGCACACACACGGGCAGTATCCTTAGCTAGTGAATAATCTCACTCAAGATCGTTATCATAAATGAACAATTTCGCACAATTGATTCCTAAGGAAGTATCCCTACCGTAACGAAGATAGAGCAGTGAACACTCATCAGTGTGCTGATGCATGTCACTCTTGATCTGGCGAGGGATCGAAAACCAAGAGTCCTATTCACCTTTCAGCAGCGACTGAACGTGTAACATTTAATGAAATCGAGAAGCTGATGTCTGGGTCCTTTCGATGTACTGGAAAGCGTCGTATCGGTGTCTTTCTAAGGCAGTGCTAAAATTAAACTAAATATCTACCATCTACCGGTGCTTTTAATGAAATTAATTAGTGAGTTTAAGAGAGGCAAAGGGAAAGCCTCACGGTATGCCCCTTGCAAGAACCATGGATACTTGGGAAGCGAGCCCTTCCAATAAAAAACCAAGGATCACATTCTAGCTTACATTTTGAGCCGGTTGGCTAAAAACGGGTTTTTATGAAATCTACGATGCCAAGTAACCTCAAAATGGGACCCAATCTCAAAGACGGCAGGGATGATGAGGACTCGATTTTTTTCTCGGATAAAGCCACTCGATAGGATCACGCAGTAAACGTGGCTCAGAGCATTGGCAAATCTGACACACCTTCCGAAGCATGCTTTAGGCAGGATGTCTGTTACAACGAAATCAGACGAATCAGGGGTGGTCTTTTTTTAAAGCGTACCGACCAACCTCGGTGACGTAAGTAAAGCCCTCAGACGGCGTGGAAGGTGAGGGATCCTTCGACATCTGAGGCAAAATGTTTCGCAGCAGAAGAAACAAATCCTTCTTGTCAGAATTATTCACGAGGAAACTTTATCTTTAAGCGGAAAGAATTGGCGTGAAGTAAAGTATGCGTGAGTGAACACCAAGTGCACGTGATTCATTTCCCTCGTCGAATGTGAACGGAATTTCAGAAGATAGTTTACACGTTTCTGTGATTCGAGCAGGAGTTGGTGTACACTGATCCGTTAGCTTCCCAAAGTGAGTAATCTTGGTATGGGTGGCAAAGTTCAGGATCGTGCACCTAGCGACCAAGTCAAACTCAGTCAAGTTATGATAACAGAGGGAGAGAAGACGGAGAATGCGGGTAGATTAATACAAAATTGTTTCCGGCTTATTCTGCTTGCACTCGGCCAGTTGTAATCTAGACCCTTAGCTGCGACCAAAAACACTAACAGGTGGGTCATAAGCATTTCATCGAAACGAAATTCACCAGCGCTACAGATCGGGTATAAATATTTCACCAGGAATGATCCAACGCCGATCTATTGCCTTCCTTTTACGAGAGCATGTTAGTGGTTTTGGTCCTAGGTGGTGGTCAGGGTTATGATTGGCCGGAGGAAGGTAAGCTAAATCTGTATCGCTCTAACCGCATATGCTGTCGTCTCTACTTTCTGCGATTATAACTTGGCTGACGTCGGCCTGGTAGTTGGATGAATTTTCATGCACGTTGCCACGCCTACAGAGCTTGTTTACTTCGGTAAGCTAATAAATCAGTGTGCGTACAGCCCCAGTTACATAAATACCCGATCTGTAGTGACAGAGGATGGCAGGTGGTGGGGCACCAACTGACTACGACTCGAGCACGTGCTTATGACTCATCTGAAACAACGTCTGTGGATCATTTATGTCGTGTACGAACGCATGTTAGTGTATCTGATCACAGGTGGTAGTCAAGGTTATGATTGGCTAACTGAAGGCAGGATAAGCCAGAAGCAGTTTTGTATTTATCTACACGGGTAGGCTGTTATTTTTTTGCTGAAGATCAAAAGTTACGAGTCTAATATACTGCATAACTCTCGACATCGCATACGTTTTCTTTCTATCATCACCTATTCGCAATTGATAGGAGCTTCCTCGGCCTTCAGCGCTGTCGTCCTGCGTTTTCAAATACGGCTTGTTCATTAATTCCCGCAGATGTTTCGAGGTTTTTATCAATCCCCTCATCAAATGCGATACTCATCTACCAAAAACCCTGTGAAATGAATCTAGTTGGGGTTTTTTAGCAATGCATTCCGTCCAAGTTAGTCTTTTAGTTCCGTACCGTTTTTTTCCTATTTTCAGAGTGCTTCTGAAGGACCGATTCGAATTGTCTGCGTGTAGTAATTTGCCGAGTTCAACTAAATAGTTACGGTTTGAGCACACTACACTGAGCATTTAACCACAAAAACGCTCCCAACTAGAAATTCACCGAGAAGGTGGATAAAAATGGGAAAAACATTGAATTTAGACTGACGAACCACAAGCTGGGAGGCCCAAAATCTGTGAAGGGTTAATGACTTAACATGACGCAATTTGTCACCACAGGATTTCTTAATTCCCCAACTATAGAGGTAGCATCCTTTGAATAACAACTTTTTCCGGTAGAATTAAGCAACCTCGCATTGTGTACTGAGAGTTCAACGGTTTTTAAATACTACATAACCATACAATTGTGTAGGTGGAAATGAAACGTTCGTTGATGAACGCTCACCGATCGCATCAGAACTCATTCGTCCTGTTCTGCCTCGGGGCTCACCCTTGAGCCCCTTCAGCGGCTCATAAGCCATCATCAGTCAGTCATACCCAACTCCAGGTAATGTCCCACCTGCTACTCGAGCCAGTGAGCTCTTGATCAAAAGTCCCACGCCCGAATCCTTAAGCCGATGAAACGATTCCTCGGTCAGCGCGTTTATTTGCTCCATATCCTCTGGGTTACTGCCCTGTACTTCATGTCAAACAGTCGTTTACCTCATTATTACTTGATTCAAGATCAGGAGGTCAAACGCGATTCACAAAAAACTCAAGGCATCGCTTATAAATTATATTCAGATAATTCGAGAATCAACGTGAACGGTGCACCACTAAGTAAAAAGAGCATGTTGAAGTAAAATATTCAAAAAAACCGGCGATGGATAATATTTCATGGGCTGATCATGCATACAATTTTTACGGGCTGATTCCGCCATGTATTCAGAATAAGCAATAAAATTTCAAGACTTCTGCCCAACTGAATGACTTTCCGCGGGGTCAGTAATGAGAGCCTGCATGACTTCATGTTCAACGACGTGATAGTTTGGGTTCTCACCTTGGCCCGTACGGATTGGAGTCCCATGGCAAATCAGCTCATTCATCACCATGCTAAAGCTGACGCGCCTGAATATATTACGATGCATTAAGAGTCATGGGACAATGCCATCCTTAAGAGAGCATTTTGGAGTGACTGGCGGACTACCAGTCAGTCTGAGATGGCTCCTTATCAATGAGCACTTTATCACTTGCTCCCTAGCGCGGAATCTGCGCTGCCCTTATTAGTCTGGTACACGTTGTGAGAAGTCAGGTCCGTTGTGTGATGCGCGTAAAAGGGCTGTTTGCCTTTGCCATTTACTGCATCCGAATCCATCTCTGGTCATCATCTTGTCATTATCTTGCCAACAGACTAAGGCTGAAGAGGAGGGGTAATGAAGAAAGAGTGTGGCTAGCTGATGGTCGTTAAGAAACTTGAAACCACTCCTCCACTTTCACCCAATTTTTTGACATCCCCTGCTCTAGCTTGAATGCTTTCACAAAATATTAAAAATTTTCCCTGCTCTATTCACTTGTCCTGACAGTTCTTAGTTTTCCCAATCGACAGCGCCCCCGCTTAACCATGTCGGCCTCGATCCGTCTAGCAGGCCTGTCAGGCACTGTGTACGCTGACGCCAGGATGCCTCTCTGTCGCAACCGAATGAAGTTCAGGGGCATGCAATTCGACTATTACTTGCCTGGTGAGGAACGCTGGCTTCAAATCCTTGCTAAGCTGCGTGTACACTCCCTCGCCTGAGATAAGATTATCCCAATCTATCTTCCCTGCCTTCAGATTTATGTACCTTCAAGTTTTCGACCATCCTATACAGACATCTCCTCTGTACTCTGCAGTTGTCTGGCGGTGGGGAGACCACACTTATGCCACTCCCCCTGTATGAATCATATCAGAGAATCACTGAGCCAAGTCCAAGGAATACATGAAGGACCTCATGGTTGGGATTGTTTATATTCCCCCTTCCCCTTTCCGAGAGGCCACGGGGATGGGAAGGTCAGCACGTAATCCAGGTGGCCTTGCGCCAAATTCCAGGAGGATCAAATACTCTCGAGTCATAATTCTAGCACGCACCCTAACTTAAACCTCGACCGCAAGCTAAGTTTCCCGGAACTTACCCTAAAGCCACCAACACTAGGGGCTACTCATCTTTCCATAGGGTGAGGGCAAGTCCTAACGGAGTTATGCAGCCTAAAATGTCTAATCAGATTAGTTTGCATTGGATATATCATCTTATATCGAAAGTTCGCAGGCTCGTGCTTGGAGAGTAAACGTTTCCCACTCCCCCCCCCTTGTACAGCCACTGATTTGCAGGCATCACGGCGACTGTCACCCATGCCTCGGTAGAAGGCTGGTCAAGCCCCTTCCCCGAGCCTTTCATCTCGGTTGGATAGTGCGATTTGCAGCCTTTGATGCATATTTAACCTTCCGGTAATTTGCCAGATAAGGACGCAGATTATTGTGAAGTAGGTCTGACGACTACACCTTCATGCCCCTCACAACTGTTTAGGCCGTCGATGTAGATCCCACGGAGGGCTCATAGTCAGGTACACTTCCAGTGGTTTCCGTTGGTCGTGTGTGGCTGCAGTAGCGAGCTTTACACCGTCAGCTGCGGGGAGGGTGCTTGTTCTGCAGGCTCATCTCAAACTGTGGAGCAGTTTGTCCAGCACTGTTACGACGATTTGACCATCGTTTCCGATTATGTCCTCTCTGGGTCCCACGGTAGTGTGGGTGCAGGCAGAGTGATAGTAGAGTTGGGCAGCATCTACCACACGCGCCTCCTTCTCTCCCCCCCTGGGCTCGATACCATGAACGAGTTCAAAAGACCGAAGGCGAAATCAGACGCAGGTAGCTGGCGCAGCGTGAAACACACCTAGGCGTGCCAGCACACTCCCACCCCGGGTTTGACATTTGTTATGAGTGCGCATCCCAAAGAACGCCGGCCGTGGGATGATTAAGCCAGCGTTGGCCCAGTGCATCTACCGCGTACACGCCAATACATTCATTGCAGTCATATCCTAGCCTGTCGCCTATTGGCTGACTTCTCTCAAATGGATATTCGCTCTTTTGGCCTATAGGATGGCCACCAGGTGTTGAGCGCATGGCGGACGATTGGCGAATTGAAGGTCGATTGGTATACCCAAGCCTGTCCTTGTTAAGTTGATGTGGCATATGGCATCTAGATTATATTTCAAACTCCGAAGCACAGTTAAGTTAATGCAACTCGTGTACCAACAAAGAGACGGTAGACTGAGATGGTCACTCCCGACTTACTGCTCGTCGTCGGCTGAAAATATGCAAAACCATTTCTGAATAAACCGTGTCTCATCGGTTGCAATGAGGACTATTAAAAGCGTTGAAGTTGCGCTTGCCAGTTAGGTTACGCTACATGCTCATCCTTTGTGACTAGTATTGATGCCGAAAAGCGTACCGACAGGGCCAAGGCAGACTGTGGTAGCCAATTCAGGCATATTAGTCATCATTAGCCAGAAACGGTTATCTCAGTCCGTCTTTTTATCAGTATTTATTCCGGCAAACTTACTTCAGTTTAGAACGGATAATTGCCCTGATGTCCATTAAGGACATTCTATTTGAGGGGTATCCTCTGATTCTCGCAGCCTTAAGCACAGTTGTTTAAGCCTAAATTTGTTTAAGTTGCACTAGCGTTGACTTCTAGTACTCATAAATGTGACACGAATTAATGGGTTTGCGTTTGAATATTTTTTGTCCCCCACTGTCCCATGAGTGTGCAAAAAGAGCTATTTGTATCTTTGAAGAACACTGTGAAGTCGTGAAGTCAACGGTTAAGGTCAACTTTTATACATAGGCAACCTCTATACAATCTTCGGGTATGGCATGCACGACAGATAAGTGGAACAATCGAACTGCCAGCTTGAACTAGATCGTTGGGGCAAATGCAACGCCACGTAGTGTTGACATTCCATTAGTGCCTGATAGGTACCATTTTGGCTTGCTCCTGCTTTTAACAGATATGAATGGTTTGCTAATTAAAGTGAGGAGGCGAGTTCCAGGAAGTTGTCATGAAGAAGGAGAGACAATAGCTGGAACAAGAGGCTTATTAGTTTGACGTTTCGGATTCTCACTCGAATGCATCATCAGAGACAGATAAGGGTAGTAGACTGCCCAGGTATTGCGGATGAAGTTACTAGGCCACTACAGGCCTATCACCAGTTGCAGCTCCCGATTGTATCACGGAGAGTTACACATGGTATACAAATTGTCTAACTGGTCAAGTTTTGCAGTATGATTTTACTGAATACTCCATTTTGACAAACCTGGCAACCAGTGGGATTCAACCTCATGACCGAAAGGTTAAGGCTTTGAACATAGTCATTGATCCAACCACCTGAGCTACATGCTTTCGACAAAGGGCGTTGACTTTTCACATTTTGGCTAAAGTACCCCCCCCCAAACCATTTTCTGTTACTGTTGACTGAATGTTTAAGCAGATTTTTTAACAAGTAATAAAAATCCACAGGGGAACTGTCTTCATTATGTGTCGACCGTTATCACGACTCAGTCCCTTTCGCGTTTGAATCCCGTGGCGGTCACTGCTCTTTTTTACAACTTTCCGATGAACTGCCGGAACCAGCTCCGTGCGAGTAGACCACTGGTAGTTACCCAAGAACCGACTTGTTCTAGCAGCGAACTGTCAGAGGGTTTGGAAAACCAGTTTGAATAGCTGCCTAGGAGCAGCTTCACGCATTCACAAAGACACAAATTCACCTACTGTATTGAACGATTCCTCATTGTCTTCTTCTTATTCTGACGGAGAAATTGATTGTGTGTTCACAAAGTACTCAGATTACTTTTTTAAATATTATTGAATAAATTATAAAATGTGCAGGCTTGCCATCACGTAAGCCATTTTTACCGTGTAAAGCAGTCGTCTTTCTTATCTTCTAACGAAAAGAGTATAGGCGATGCTGGACGCATGTCGAGGTTCCAATATCTTTAATCTCTAACCGGATCGAACTACACTCTAAAGCTTAAGGGAATTTTCAGTCATTGGGTTACATAGACAAGAGTCCTGGGTTGTCGCGTGGATTCTTCGCGCTTGGGTCGATTTTCAAGGGAATGTTTCGGAGCTACTACAGGATTGAGAGTCAGAATGTGACCCTTGTCACTCCCACCCATGCGAGATCTGAGCCATTCTCACAGAAGCCTGATACATGTGGATTTGGAATGAAGCCGTGTGTGCGCCGGCGCCCATCTCGAGTCATCGCGACATAGTGCGGTAGATGTTGCACAAGTCTGTTTCGCCATAAGCTAATTCGCACGCGTATCACCGCTCCCGCCATGAGAGACATCGTCGGTTGTGATGATCGAGCTAGCAGGGGTCCAGAAAAAAAAGAAAACACCTCAACTTCCATCTGTGTCAGGTGGTGTCAGGACCTTTTGCAAGGCTCCCAGCAATCTTTCGCCTGAATCGCATGGCTCACTGTCGCATAAGCCCCCAACAAATTCAGCTGGGGGTTTCAGTGACTTGGTTGTGCCTTCGATTAACCGGTTGGGATGAAAGTTCTGCCTCGGCCAAATCCACTGAACGAAGGGATACCTCAGAACCTCAGCATGAGCCAATCCTATAAATCCCAAGGTCAAAACACATTAAGGCTGTCTACGTACCCAGTTATCTCGCGTGTTATCGGAGGAACTCTTTTAGTTTGACTACTGACGATAAACTGATTTTACTCTTGCGGTTTTGAGGTAGCATTTGCCAAGATGTCTGTCAGTGGGTCTCAAGTGAGTTTTTACGTGTTTTCTCACGGATTTATTGCAACTGACTCACTTCGCTCTGCAGAGTTCACCTCGCTGTCCCAGGCTAACGACGCATATTTCGGTGAAGCTCGAAAAGCCTGTAATTTGAGTCAACTCTTCAAATGATGAATGGGGGGGGGCTGGTGAGTCGACTTTGCGCCAACAGAGGTGTCACAAGGCCCTGACAGAAACTGCGCAGATGTTTGGTAAGTCTTCGCTTTCCACAAGACCCCTTCCAGCCTAGCTAGCGGAGGTCACTGTGACCTCACCGGAAATAAGACCAACCTACCTTCTGGCCGCTCTGAGATCTGAAAAACTTCAAAGCGATTGGTGCCAACAAAGGTTAAAAAACACTCTCTGATTGTATGTCAGAGTAGGGATTTAGATGAGTTGGTGGGTTAGCTAAAGAAGGTGATATAGGCTAAAACAACAAGATCATTTCACCTCGTTTTTGCAAGATTTTTTCAATAAGCTGAAACTCAAAGTGAAGGGTAACGGTGGAAAACTGAACAGTCGTTGATCAGAAACCCTGTGACAGCTATTTTTTAAACCTATGAATACGGCTGTGCTTATCCTATTCCAGTACATCGCTTCTGCAAATGTGTTTTCTGGTTCATTTCGCGACCAATAGATGCACTGACCTTGGGGAAACTTAACGTGATTCGTCGGAGTTTAGAGCAAACACGAACTTTTTTAGAAGGAGTCAGATGAGATTGACATGCGCTGAGATTTTCGGATTTTAGAACAGAATTGGACATGTAGCGCCGCAAGCGTGTACACACCTTTCTCCTCCGGTGCCCACAATTCCCGAGCTACCGAAAAATGCACGCATAGAGTCCCTGGGACAGCCAATCACAGGCACCCAGAAACTGCTGAGTATGTGCTGTAGACTGATCGACGAACGCTTTTCGGAAGATGGTGAGAAGTCCTCAGCCAGTTACGTAAAAAAACTAAATTACAAGCAGTTTTGACACCGGATCTCCCTGCCTGGGGCTCGAAAATTCGCCGCTGTTAACTTAGCACTGATAAGAGGGGCGGCAAGAACGTATTATGTGATCCAACTTAGAAAACAATGAATAGATCAGTGAGAAATACGGGATCGTACTACATGCCAACGTAACCCTAGCTCTATCCATTGTGCTCGTTGGGGTTAGAATTCGTTGACGGGTTAGTAGGATCACACACTAGTTCGTTGGCGGTAGGAGGACCGAAGTATAGGGTCAAATGGTGACTTTCCAAGTGGTGACTGTTAGGACGCCGCGGTAGTTTCGAAAGGCATCCGTTTTAATTTGATAATAAAAGATTGCGCAGATAGGGCCTCGTTCTTACTCCTTCCAAGATTACACTGTGGCTTTTGTCGCAAAGTTTTTGCCCAAAAGACCAACCTGAAGGTGCATGTCGACGCTGTCGCAAAAGTACGTTTATGCTCTCCTACATGCTTGCTGTTGCGCTCTGCTCGAGGTTTTGTTTTTAATGTTGCATGCATTTGGTACATCTATCCTGCTCTTTTTAAGTTCCATTTCTCCCAATTTATCTGCCAGTTCAATGATTTTTTGTTTGTGCGCTAAAAATATTTTTCAAACTCCTCTGGCCCATTAGAGAGTAGTAGTAGTCTGGTTGGCACCATTTTTCTTAGTTTTACTAATCACTATAAGCAGATGATTTTTGAGATCGTTTTTGCCTTCTGTTTTAGGCCTGGATTGTTTCAGAGAGCTGAAATGGAGGTAAAAGTAGTGAATCTCCTGTTACCTCTGTATAATCAGACGAGTAAAGCTCGCTCAAGCATTGGGTTTGAAATGGCCCTTGCACCGCGCAAAATTCCATCATTTGGGTAGTGCTCCTGAATGCTAATTTCCATCTTGTTTGCCGCAAACGGCCTCCAACCAAAGGCCGACTGTTTGAGCTTTTAGCGAAGCACGATTTTCTTCGTAAGAAGCTCCCTTCTGACAGCTGATATCACGAAGTTTCAGTCACCTAAGGATGACGTCGAATTACTGAATCCTAATTATCTGACAAAAATGGCCATTTCCATGTTGTCTTAGTTCTCTCCGTGTTCTAGAACCGCCGCATGCTGCCTGATTTTGACTAAAGATCATTAACTCAGCATTTTTACTGCGGTTTTACCGTTTTACCCAACATAGCTTCTAGCTGAAATCGCATGCGCATGTTTCTAAATGCGCCATGCAGCAGAAAAAAATATCCAGGAAGCGTATGTACCACTTTTTTGCGGAAGTTGACTTTTCTCCAACTCTTGTGTTCATTACAATTTTCGAGGCAAGAACGTAGTACGCGACCCAATTCGGAGAACAGAGGATAGGTGGGTGTGTAATACGCCACCATACTACTTGCCAACGTAACCCTAGCTCTCTCCATTGTGTTCATTAGGGTGAGCGTTCGTTTTCGGGTTATTATTAGCACAAAATATTTCGTTGGCGGAAGGAGAACCGCAATATCGGGTCAAATGGCAAATTTCCAAGCGGTGACTATTAGAACGCCGTGGTAGTTTTATTTTGATAATGAAAGATCACGCAGAGAGGGCATCATTCATACTCCTGTCAAAGGTTCGAATAGGAGTGGCCCAGTTCACCTAGGAATAATATCACGCATATTGGTAGGCATGAGGTAAAGCCACCGGATCTCACAAACCGCACACTTGTTGTTGCTACAAACTATTCTACGACCTTACTTTACCGGTAGCAAATGCTACCCCTAATGAAAACAATACAAAGGGTACAGTTGGCGCTATCCTTTTTTTGATTTGGCCCTATCCATAAAACTTTTATCACCACCGCTCCCGTATTACTTGCTGACATATATATAAATATACATATATATATATATATATATATATATATATATATATATATATATATATATATATATATATATATATAATGTATGTATGTATGTATATTGAAAAACAGGCATCCCAAGATATTCAATTGAAAAGACGAAAGTCTTTGGGAAAAAATCGAAACTTTAATGCGTAAATTTTCGAGACTGGTCCCACAGCTCGTCTTCAGACTACGGGCAGTGTACAGGAACAATTAATCAATTAACCATGTTAAACAAAGGATTCTGAGATTAGGCAAAATCTGAACCAATAGGCTTTGAGTGTATTTCGTCATCCCGTCGTGATTGGTTTTGGGCGTTTGAATTTTTCTTTAACGATTTTCTATGTGGCATCCAAATCGATATGCCGGTTGATGCATGCCTCATCTGAGTGCATTGCTTCCAGGAATTCACGGCCTTTTCTGATTGGGCAGATGCCAACAATCCGTGTATTCTCCCATGCAAATTTATGTCCGGTTTCCAGTGTATGCATAGCCACTTGGGATAAATGGTCTCGTCTTCTAACCGCCAACTGATGCTCGTGTAGGCGGGTTGAGACAGATTTCCCAGTTTGGCCACAATAAACGGCATTACAACTGGAACATGGAATTTTGTAGACAACACCTTTTTATCAAGGTAGCCAACCCTGTCCTTAGGGTGTACAAGCTGTGAGCGTAAAGTAGATGTAGGGTGGTGTGCTACTTGTATCTGGTGTTTTTTAAGCTGTCTTTCGACAAGCTCAGATACATTTTTAATGTACGGGAGAGTTCACCAGGTCATTGTTTTGGGTGCCTGGGTGGCCGTGTTGTTTGAAATACCTTTCTCTTTGGATTCTTGTCGCTTTAGACAACGATACACGAAGTCACGGGGGTATCCATTTTTAGAGAACAAGTCAAACTTTCTTCATCAGAGCAATGTGTTTTGTTATATATATATATATATATAACCCAAACTCTCCTTTGGGGTCGTCTTAAAAAATAATTTTTCTATTTGGCTTTGACAGTATAAAAGCATTTGGCCAAGTTGACAGCAAAGTGGCCATATATATAAATATATATTCCCGATCGAAACCGGTAAGAAAACGAGCTACTGGAACAGTATGTAGAGCGTTAGACTTCTGCCCAACAGGTCGCGAGTTCGAGCCTCGGGCACCACAGAGCCTGGAGTTGGGTATGGCTGGCTGATGCCGGCTAATAAGCCAAAAATGACCATTCCGGTCTCTCTTGACTTTGTCGGATTCACCTTATCAACATATGCTACAAGTCACTATGCAACCGCCTGCGAGGGCTCTAGTTTGAGCTCCAGGGCATAACGGAATATACATGTTTCTTAAGCAGATCGGTGAGCCGCACTCTATCATTATATATATAATCAGGTGTCGTAACCCTAAGCCAAATCTTAACCATTACCCAAGCCTTAACTCTAACCATACCCATGAGCCCATGTTAAACCATAGCCCTAAGCGGTAAGGACGACTTTTATGGTTCCCTACGCAGGACGTGGGAATAGGAACTACCTGCAATTCATGTTGCATTACGCCCAGTTCCTGGAAGCATAGGTTTCGAATTAAGGTGAGGGTTAGGGCTACGTTAAGGATTAGGTTTAATGTTAGGGTTGTGGTTTGGGTTCTCAGTATCTTTATGTTTAGCTTAAGGGTAGAGTTACGGTTAACATTACATTTGCAGTTTAGTTTTATGTTAGAGTTAAGGTACGGGAAGAGTCCTGAGTAGGCGGCCATACAGGTCATCCTTACCACCATAAGCTCAGCTCCATCCTAATTTTCGTACATAACCAGATAACCAGATCCTACCAACATCCCTATCGTGCAAATGAATTTTTTAAGCATTAGAATTCACCTCCATCTACCATAATGATAAGTAATGTGCTACTCCCTTAGAAAAGACCCTGAAACAAGGCTTCGTTTGACAAGGAAGGTGATAAGGCGGCTTCGGAACTCGGCGCATCATTAATTTGTCCCCCGGTGGCTTAAACTGGTGGCTTTTGAAACCGAGCCGCCATTTTTATTTCCTCCGTTTACATGAATTTTTTAATATGCACATGGGATGGCCCATTTTTCTAATTATATACTGCTATTCACCACCATTTGTTTTTCTTGGCTACAATAATGTGGTCATTTGCAAACGATACCAGCGCCTTTTCGAAGAAAATCGGGCACAAATTTTGTGACTCATTCACGGATGACATTTGCAGCTTTCGGTCACTATATATCGTCTGTTTTATTACCGCAATGCATATAACAGAAGTCTTAATTGGTTGACTTTGCAGTCAAATTATCGCAAACCTTGCGAACTCTTTTAATGTCCCCGAAATAAGTATGAGGACAAGATGTCGAGGTAAGAATCATATCGCGAGCCTATCTCCGCGAGCGTTTCTTACCCCATCTGACAATTTTTCGCGTATTTTCTAAAGTTGTTCTTGTCCCATATAAACACCTTCAAGTGAAAAAAACGTAGCTTATGAGAACAGTTTGCATAAGTAATACAGTGCCCGCTTTGTTTTCAACATTATTCGGCTATCCTTATGCACCTTAATCATACGCCAGGCATAATATATTCATTTGTCTCACGTTACTGTAACGCTGTTGCCAAATTTCAACCAACTACGCAGATTCAACAGCTGTCATAAAGCAAAATAAGTGAGGTGAACACTGCGCTTCCAAAAAATTTAAACAAACAGACATTGGGGCAGTAATTGGAAATCAAGTCTTGATCTTTTGCCTTTGTTTGATTACGCAAGTTTTCAAGCGCTCCGTTTCTGAAAGGAAAGAAACCGCTAGACTACGCATAGCCTTTGGTCATGAAGATTCCTCAATACTTTATCATACATTTTTGCAACCGGATCACCTGAAGTAACTGGAGCGAAGACCTTCAATCCGGGCTATAAACCTGAATAGCTTTTGTTCCAAAGGTGGGTCTAGTCAGTTGTTCAGCCAACAGACTTCTTCCTATGCGTTGTGGGCAGTTGTAAACGACAGCGTTGTTTCCTCCTCTGTGTAGTGATCCGTTAATTCGCTCTCAACTTGAAATCTCGGTACAACATTGGCCATCAGCATATTAGCCGCCTTCGGTGACGTTAATTCACCATGTCCTGTTCATTGTGAATGACATTGTGTGTGTGAAAAGGTGTCAGACAGATGTCGAGCGATGACTCAAAAAATGCGCTTTGTCCGTCTGTTGGTCTTAGCAATCGAACTTGACGCAGACAGGCGTGGATCCATGTGTCGATTAACTGTGATGCAGGACAAACGTTCATACTGTATAAGTGACGAGAACCGTGTTTTCTGACAGGCAGTCCGCGTGGTTAACCGCGGTGAACTTGGAAGCGGTCGTGTTTATGCCGGCAATTCCTTCAATCTACTTAACGCCACCTGTTTTCGTGACTACACAAAAAGACTGCATCTTAACTACTATTTTTTAGGTCAAAAACGGAAAACCAGAAGATGTTGAACACTGAACTTTATATTGTTTGCATTTGCTTTTTGAAGCCACTTTATCGCTGTACATAAATAGTCAATCTTCAACTCTGATGAAGGTCGGTTTGATGAAGTGCTTATGGTCAATCTGATAGACACAGTCTCCAGACCATGTGCACCCGTCTGAGTTTGCATGTTTGGGTCTGTATTGCAAGATAGTGGACAGGCTTATGATTGACTGAAGGAAGGCAGAATACTACCCAAACAGTTCTGTATCAATTGACCCGAATTTCCTGTCATCACTTCCGCTGCCATATTAACGGGACGAGCATGTTCTGTGACCCCATCAGTGAGCGTCCCCCTATGAAATAACAGGTGGCGAGGTACTGAGTAACTTCGGTTCGATGAAGTGCTAATGACCCATCTGCTAGACACAGTGTGTAGACTGTCTGCGCCGTACTCGAGTGCATGCTTGTGTTTCCAGTCCCATTTGGTAGTCAGGCTTATTAATGGCTGAATGAAGGCCCGAAACAGACTGCATAAATCCACCCCTATTTTCTGTCGTCTCTCCTCTGTCCATTTAATCATCTCTGGGGTGATCTCTGGGGCAAACGATTTAATCATCTGACGTTTCACTCTCATACTCGATCGCATCATCGGATATATATATATATATATATAGTTCTTTGGGAAACTTTAACAAATTTTTATTAGGTACATTTTCGACACAGATTCCCCAGGTCTTCGTCAGACGTGAAGTAAGTGGGCGAAACAGTCAAAATTTAAAACGTGGCAAAAAATCGATATTGCTTAGTCGTTCCAGCCAATGGGGTGAACTCTCGTGTGGATTGGTTGTCGCCTCTTCCATCTTTCTTTCAGTTTGCCGTACACAGGGTCTGATTCGACGTGTCGGTCGATGCTCGAGTTATCTAAGTAAATGGCCTCAAAAAATCTCGGTCTTTCTTAGATGGACAGAAGGCAACAATGCAGGTTTTGTCCCAGGCAAATTTTTGCCCAGTTTCCAGCGTATGCAGGGCAACTTGAGACAAGTGGTCTCGCCTCCTTACTGCCAAATTATGTTTATGTATGCGCGTGGAGGCTAACTTTCCTGTCTGACCACAATACACCGCATTGCAGCTGTTACATGGAATCTTGTATACGACTTTTTTATCTAAATAGCCAACCATATCTTTAGGATGTACAAGCTGATTTCGTAGTGTAGTCGTTGATTTGTGCGCCACTTGGATTTTCTGCTTCAACAGGTGTCTTTCAACGAGTTCAGCCACGTTATTGATGAATGGAAGTGTTCGCCAGTTCTTTGAGTTAGGCACATGACCGGAACAATCTAGTTCCTTGTCTTTTTCTTTTAACTCTTTTTTTCTCATTAATCGACGTACAAAATCTCTTGTATAACCAGTGCTGGAAAATAGTTTGAATAAATAACTAAGTTCGCTCTAGTAGAGCTCATTATCAGAACAGTGCGTTTTAGCGCGATTGAGTAGGGTGTCAACAGTACTCCGCTTGTGAGCGACAGGGTGGTTGCTCTGGTAATGCAGTAAATCGGTAAATCGAGTTGTACTCGTAAATATTTTGAGATATAGTGCCACGGAAATTTTATTCCCTACCTTATATGCAAGGTGTTTCAGAAACAATCTCTCGACAATTAAGTCACTTCAGCACCTCTGTCGCCCACAAGCCTGCATCCTCCATACGCTCAATTCTATGTCGAGTACAGGACCCCCTATTCAAAGAACAATTAAGCAATGTCATTTACCGCATACCATATGCCAACTACCCTTCTGTTAACGTCGGCCACACAGACTGACGTCTTGGGACTTGCATCAACGAACATAAGCTAGCCATTCGCCGACGGGGCCCCTTATCACTCGTGTTTACGCACTCCCTTGAGTACGACTACCACTTCAATTTGGATGGTACTGAAGTGCTCGCCAAAGAGGCTCGAGAATTCCTCGAAACTTGGCACTCTAGCACGACCAGCATTAACCGCCACATCGATCTAGACGCTCATTACGAAGGGTTACGAGCACGACTAAATAACAAGCACCCACACCCTAGCAACGACTGCTAATCCTTGTGGCTTTTAATCTCACTTATCGCCAACCACACCTCACACATGGTGAACCGCAATTAAACTTTCCAACACCTCCAACCGACGCAGTGACCCTTATATCCAACCCGGATCAACGACCGATAATCCAACCGGCAGTAGTTACTCGCCGCCCACATCTCCCTCCAAAAGAAGCAAACGTAATTTGTCTCTCCTCACCTCCCCCGTCCCAAAACATGCCCCAATTAAATGTCCATCCATCCCCCTCCTACGCACATCAACTGTTTGTCGATATCGGTCTTGTCGTGCCTGTTCTAGTTTGACCACCTCACTTTCTCCTCTGTTCATTTCGTCTGACGACGGGTTGGTGTCACCAACGTGAAAATTTACGAGTACAACTCGATTTCCCGAAGAGCGTTTTCACAGGTGCCTAAACTCCAACACTCTTCCGAGATGCCTCTCGTATAAATCGCCAGTCAACACCGAGTTAGGTAGGCGAACGGTCTTACAACACGGACGCCAAATGATTGGGGCTTTGATCCAGGATTGTCACCTGCGTCTGCGCAAGTATAAAGCAACAATCGAAGAGGAACAAACCAATTGCTCGACGATTCTTGGAGAAGTGCTGACAAATGCTTTGCACCATAGCATTTCTTTCAGTGCCAGACGCATTCGCGATGCACGTGACGACAAATTGGCACAGAAGTTGACCACGTTGAGCGAAAAGAATGCAAACATTTGCTATTTTAATATCGTTCACAACCTATATTCCAAACGAGTGACAGCAGAGCATGTAAAAGTCCTGAGTCATGATGCATGCTTCGATACCACGGATGCCCAACCACTTGACTTCATTGCAGCTTCGTAATCTGTCATTCGCGAAGCCCCAATTACCGAGGAAAGCAGAAATCTGCTAAGACAGCGAATATCTTCCAGACTGATATCCCACAAAAAATGCAAGACGCTCTCTAAAGCAGAAATTGAAGCACTTCGGATGCTAAAGGCCGACAAAAACATTTTCATACTTCCAGCAGACAAAGGACGGTCGACGGTTATTTTGAACAAAGAAGACTACGTCAACAAAGTCGAGGCACTTTAGGGCAATAAAACTGCCTATATCCCTCGCGAGTATGACATGACGAAGACGCTAGTAAGCAATATCAAAAAAGACCTGACAAGTCTTCGGAATTCAAAAGCAATAACACAGACTGACTGTCGAAAGATCAAACCCAGGGACACAGCGCTCGCGAGAATCTATGGCCTCCCCAAGGTCCACAAACCAGGAACCCCCCTACGGCCTGTCGTCTCGCTAAGAGGCACCCCAACGTTTGGCCTAGCCAAGTGGTTGTTTCAACGTCTCACGTTTCTAACCCAGGGTTCCAAAACAACCGTCCACTCAGCTGAACAATTTATACGAAAGTTGAAGGGTATTCGATTTACGGATGAGGAAGTGATGGTATCTTTCGATGTGACGTCACTTTTCACCTCCATCCCACAACATATCGCAATCGAAACCATACAACTCCTGCTAGAAGAGCACTATAACGAGACGGACACGAAACTCAAAATAAGGCACCTTGTTGACCTCCTGAAACACTGCCTGAACACATTCTTCACCTTTAATGGAACCGTGTATTAACAAGTCAAAGGTACGCCGATGGGGTCGCCGTTGTACGGCCTGATTGCTGAGGCAGCATTGCAGATACTGGAGGCACTGGCGTTCGACCACTATCGACCACGATTGTTGGTGTGGTATGTTGATGACACATTTGTCATCATCAGTCGGGAAAAATTGAAGATTTCACAAAGAATTTGAACTGGATCTTCCCCGACATCCAGTTCGCGATGGAAGAAGAAAAAGACTGTCAGTTGCCGTTTCTCGACGTGCTTGTATGCAGAAACGGCGATAAAGAACTCAAAACGACGGTTACAGGAAGGCGACGAATACCTCTCGCATTCTGAGTTATTTTAGCAACCACCCCCTATCACACAAACGCATCTGTGTGAGAACACTGTACCTTCGAGCGGAAACCCATTGCACCGAACCAGATGACAAGAAGGCTGAGGTTCAGTTTCTGTGGAAACTCTTCACGGTCAACGGATATTCTGGGAAATTTTTGAGAAATGCAGGCGAAAGGCCAAGAGAAAAAATCCGAAGGGGCAGCCAAAACCGAAGTGCTGGCGTGCAATATCTTACATAACTGGCGTATCCGAAAAGTTTGCTAGACTTGTGAGCAAAGTTGGGATTGGCGTGGCTCACAGACCGGAAGCGACAATCCGCCGGCAACTCATGCAACCTAAAGACCCAATTTCCCTCAACCAAAAATCCAGCGTCATTTACCGGCTAGACTGCCATTGTGGTTGAGCCAATTATGTTGACGAAACCAGCAAAGTGGTTTGCACGAGGATGCACGAGCACGAGCTGCTGTGAGACGGAAGGATAAACTCTCCTTGGTAGCCGCTCACGCGTCCTCGCCAGGGCACGACTTTGAATTTGGCCGCGGGAGAATACTGAGCCAGTTAGACGACTGAATTTAACGCCTGCTGCAGGAAGTGTGGCACTCGACCGCGGAATCGATCAATAGACATATCGATCTACCAGCTGCATATCAGGCCCTGCGCGAACAAATCAGTGGCGCTGATGAAGGTCATACTCGGCAGAGGTGAGTTAAATATGCAGTGAGCTGTACAGTCTTTTATTCCGTGACGATGGGCTCGCATGAGTGTTTGAAACGTCGGATGCATAAACATCTGGTCCCAGAGAACGCCTTTCCGCCTTCTTCCACACTTGGGATTAGGTATGACTGGCTGATAATGGCTAAATAGCCAGAAATGGCCATTCCAGTCTCCCTTGTCTTTTTTGATTTCACTTCATCATAGTGTACACGTCGCTATGCGACCGCCTGCGAGGGTTCTAATGTGAGCTCCAGGGCGCAACGGAACAAACATGTTCCTTAAGCAGATCGGTTAGCCACACACTATCATCATATTCCCGATCGCAACCAACAAAACAACGAGCCCGTGGCTCAATGGTAGAATGTTCGACTCAATAACCAAAGGTTGCGGGTTCGAATCCCAGGTTTGCTACACTTGGGATTGGGTATGACTGGCTGATGACGGCTCATAAGCCAGAAATGGCCATTCCGGTCCCCTTGTCTTTATCGATTTCATTTCATCATAGTCTGCACGTTGCTATGCGACCGCCTGCGAGGGCTCTAATGTGAGCTCCAGGGTACAACGGAACATACATGTTCCTTTAGCAGATCGGTGAGACGCACACTATCATATATATATATATATATATATATATATATAAATCCTGTGAAGGAACAGCCAAAAGTGTGGCGTGCACTACCAAACATGGACGGTGTCTCTGAGGCAGTTTCCCGCCTCCTCAGACCGCTGTGGAACGGAATCGCCTATCGACCGGCTTCAACCATTCGGAATCGAGTAATGAGACCGAAAGCCCCTTTCATCGAGGTGGGACGTCAAACGTCATCTTCCTGATCCAATGTGACTCCTGTGAAGTTAACTACTTCGGGGAGACAGGAAAGTGGTTGCAGACCCGTGTTACCGAACACAAGCGGGCATTGAGGAGAATGGACCCATTGTTGCTGGTGGCGGAACAGTGTGCAAACTCTCGGCACACTTTCGCCTTCCAGAATGCTGAAATACTAGGTTTAGGAAATGACCGCGTAACCAGGGAAACAATCGAAGCCTGGCACACGGAGTCTATGCTGATCAACCTTTGTGTCGTCCTTCCGGGAGCCTACCAATCCCTCCGGGCACAGCTCATCAAACGTAAGAGCAAACACGAAATTAGGCCAAACGTGAATCCAACCACGGGAGAACCTAGGACAAACATGCACGTAACCACGCCACAATCCGGGGTCGACGAAGGCGCATCCAGCAATACTGCCGCATCAACCACTAACCCGACAGGTGATGAGACATGCAGTCCGAAGGACACAAACAGGACTAGCACCCCAGGGCGCCAACAAAGGTCAATGCGGACGCGGGTGAGGGCTGCAAACTGTCAAACGTCGCCCCCGACGAGAGACCTGTCAACTGACAGCAATTATCCTCCTCCCCCATCCTTCGCCCCGGTGACTACAGAGATGTTTCCTGTGTGTATGCGGTCGATGAATGCCAAAGGCAATAAAGGAATCCCCCTCCCCGTCCTCACTACACTGTACACTGTTAAGGTAAACACGTACAATAAACACTGTGTTACAAAATGGCTGTCACCCACTATAAATACTATAAGACGTGGTAGAATACTCACCTCCGACAATGGAAGCTTGTATACTTTTGAACAATACGCCTATAGTCCCTGAGATCGCCTTTTCTTCTCTCTCTCGCTCTCTTATATATATATATATATATATATATATATATATATATATATATATATATATATATATATATATATATGATAATTGATATTGGCTCACCGATCTGCTTAGGAACATTATGTTCCGTTGTGCCCTGGAACTCAGACTAGAGTACTCACAGGCAGTCGCATAGCGACGTGTACTACATAGCGACGGTTCTACATTATCAACATATGCTACACGTAGCTATGCGACTGCCTGTGAGTACTCTAGTCTGAGTTCCAGGGCACAACGGAACATAAATGTTCCTTAAGCAGATCGGTGAGCCACACACTATCATCATATTCCCGATCGCAACCGACAAAGCAACGAGCCCGTGGATCAATGGTAGAGCGTTCGACTCAAATACCAAAGGTCGCGGGTTCGAATCTCAGGTGTTCCACACATGGGATTGGGTATGACTGGCTGATGACGGCTAATAAGCCAGAAATGGCCATTCCGGTCTCCCTTGTCTTTGTCGGTTCTACATTATCAATATATATATATATATATATATATATATATATATATATATATATATATATATATCGGGGAAAATAGAAACTTTAATGCGTACATTTTCGAGACTGGTCCCCCAGCTCGTCGTCAGACTAGGGGTAGTGTACAGTAACAATTAATTAATTAACCGTGTTTAACAAGGGATTATATGCTTGTGCGAAATCCAAACCAATAAGTATTGAGTGCATTTTGTCATCCTGTCGTGATTGGTTCTGCGCGTTTCAATTTGTCCTTAACGATTTTATATGTGGCATCCAAATCGATATGCCGGTTGATGTATGTCTCATCTGAGTGCATTGCTTCCAGGAATTAACGGCCTTTTCTGGTTGGTCAGGTGCCAACAATCCGTGTTTTCTCCCATACAAATATGTGCCCTGTTTACAGTGCATGCATAGCCACGTGGGATAAATGGTCTCGTCTTCTAACCGCTTACTGATGTTCGTGTAGGCGGGTTGAGACAGATTTCCCAGTTTGCCCTTAATAAACGGCATTACAACTGGAACATGGGATTTTATAGACCACCATTTTTATCAAGGTAGCTAACCCTGTCCTTAGAGTGTACAAGCTGTGAGCGTAAAGTAGATGTAGGGTGGTGTGCTACTTGTATCTGGTGTTTTTTAAGCTGTCTTTGGACAAGCTCTGATACGTCTATTGTACGCTCACAACTTGTACACCCTAAGGACAGGGTTAGTTACCTTGATAAGAAGGTGTTGTCTACAAAATCTCATGTTCCAGTTGTAATGCCTTTTATTGTGGGCAAACTGGGAAATCTGTCTCAACCCGCCTGCACGAACATCAGTCTGACGACAAGCTGGGGGGCCAGTCTTGAAAAATCGTTACGGACAAATTCAAACGCGCAAGTCCAATCATGACAGAATGACAAAATGAACTCAATGCGTATCGGTTTGGATTTCACCCAACCGTAGAATCCTTTGTGAAACACGGTTAATTAATTAAATGTTACTGTACACTACCCGTAGTCTGACGACGAGCTGGGGAACCAGTCTTGAAAATTTACGCACACCGAGTTATTGGCTTTCCGAAGCTAACAAGCTTCGGAACAGACAACGAACTGCCAGATCGAACTCGACCATGTTATAAGTGCAAAGAAGAGGGGTGGCAGAGAATGCGGGCAGGTTTATACAGTACTGCTTCGGACTTAATGTGCCTTCATTGAGCCAATCCTAACTCAAAACCGCTACTTTTGATCATAAACACTGACAATCGCTTGAACACGGTGCAGATGGTCGACAGACAGAATCTATCAGATGCGTCATAAGCACTTCACCGAACGGAAATGCGTTCGCCAATCGATTTACGGAACATGCTTGTTCCGTTTTCCTTTGAGGCTCAAGCTAGCACCAACAAAGGCAAGGGAGATTAGAATGGGCGCTCCTGGTTTGTCAGCCAGATCACTTGATGCAGTTGCTATCACTATCACAACGAACAGGAAATCGGACCAGGGGCTCAATGGTAGAGCATTCGGTTCAATGACCAAATATCCCGCGTTCCGGTCCCTGGTGTTCGAAACCCTGGGTTGGGTATTGCTGGTGGATGATAGCTAATAAGCCATAAATTGTGATCTCCGTCTCCCTTATCCAACAGGACAAGCCTGTTCCGTAATCTGATCCATTAACACAGTCCATCACATTTCCAATCACAACCGATAGGAGAGCGGGCTTGTGGTTCAGCCGTAGAGCCTTCAACTCAATGACCAAGGATCCTGGGTTCAAATCCCAGGTTTTTCAAACCTGAGGTTGGATATAGCCGGACAATGATCCCCATTTCAGTCTCTATTATCACTATTGACTGATTACTCCTCATCTGTTAGGCAGATCCACCTATTTTATTTCTCGGTACTATTTCCTGCATTATTACTGGCGGATATGCCTGCGGGAGTTTTAGGATAATTTCAAATGTATCACGGGACGAAGAGGCCCTAGAACTTGATCGGTGACCTATGGCGTACTGATTTTCCATGGCAGCCAATTCGATATGGATCTAGCATTAGGTTCTCCCGCTTCGGACAGCCATATGCACCGAAAACTATCGTAATGTGCTAAAATTCGCCACTTTAGAAGGCTGCTAACTGACGGAATATCTAGGTCCCTTTTAAAGGGGCTTTTATAACAACTATTTCAAAGGCTAATAGTGTATGTTCAGGATCATAAATGTACACGTGGAGCTGAAACGCCGAGCTGCTCGCAGGCTTAACGCCCCCGTCATGTCTCGGATTTGGGCTCTATGGTGCTGGTAGCCAGAACGGAATTCATGCGGCGCACCTCGAAATCAAACAGATCTGTGAACGCAGCGCTCGCACGTGATCACTAGTAGCTCTGATGGAAGCTGATGGAAGCTTCAGCTCGTGACTCACCTGGTCTGCTCTCTCTCTCTCTCTCGCTCTGCGACGAATGATCAATCCAAAATTCTTTCGGCAGTACCGCTAACCAGTTACTTTTTTCGTTTCATTGTATGCAACCTGCGTATAACTACTCATCTCTTCCCCTTCTAAAAAGGTCCTATCTACGTTCCTCGAGGACCCCTTGGCTTCCGTTTGAATCTTATTAAGGAACGGAGTCCTGCAGCTCACAAGGAAAAAAACTCGACCTAATAGTTATGGTCCTCTGAATACTCACGTCCTGTACAAACAGAATTTGCCGATTGGTTGCAGTTGTGGGTTTCGACTGACTACGATGTAGCCGTGCACAGCATAGGCTGCTGCCTAGGGAGGAGTAATCAGCAGTCACCCAAAGAGAAAACGGGAGCAAACGTTTCCGATTAATTTACCAGCATCAGACAGGCACTGCCGGGCTGACAGCCTAAACTCAATGAAAGAAATTAGAGGTTCTCACTTTCTCACCTTTTTCGCCCTGCAAGTTGATCCGTGCAGAAATTCCAAAGTATACCTCCCCTATCCCAACTTCTTACTTTCATTCACCACGCCTTAGCTTCATTTGAATGACGCCATCAGAGTCCCTAAGTACAGTCACCTCGAGCTTTGCACTGCTCATCTTATTTTTAGACACTCAGAGGAGACTCTTGGGTCCAAATTCTGTTGTAGTAGCTGTTGCATGGCAGTCTGAACTCCGCGAAGAAGTGGAAAACGATCACTGGAACCAGAGCTTTATAAGCCTGACGTTTCGGATTCTCACTCGAATCCATCATCAGGAACAGAGTCAGCCAAGTGTCAGATAAGGTCTGAACTCCGACCTAAACCATCCCTGATAATGATTGTTGCAAATGTTACTGTCAAATCCGATTCTATTGAGCGCTTACACTTGACTGCTTCTAGCTACCAATTTTAACAGAGGCGAGGACAAAACAGAAACCAGTCCTTCCTGGGTTTGTTTACCGGTTGGGGTAGGCACTACAGACAAGAACGATCATGAAATTCCGCTGGACAACACAACAGCAGACGACGCCGGACGAGCCAAGGCCTTTCCGAGGCCTACTCTCGACTACTTTGACTCCTGCGTGTTTTCATAGCTCACAAACAATAGCCCCTACCTGGTAACCCCAATGGGACCCACTGTTTCACTCAAAGTAATCAGTTGTGGCCTGTAGGGCTGCCAGTAGGTCGCAAGACAGGAGGAGGAGAAAATAGGCTAGCCACTCAGATACCGGCCCCAACCTCTCAAAATGCGGCGAAGGGAGATGAGACTGGAAGCTCGGTCTGCGACACGGATGACTCAATGCCTGTGACAAGAAGCATTGTACCATTTGCCTAGTTCACTGACGGACATCAAACTGACTGAGCATCCCATGACCCATCAGGTCTGCAGTCGCCATCTGGGCCAGGGAGTCACCGAAAATGGCCAGGCTGATGACTCATCGGTCGCCGCAGCTGAAAGGGGGAGATGAGCTCGGCAGCATCGTTGTTTAAATCACGTGACGAGAATGGAGTGTGCCATAAAACTAAGTTTCATTGGTGATTTAATCTCAACTGTATGGATTGCCGGACGCCAATTGTCCTTTTTCATACTAATTCGGACTGATGAGGTGGTTTACAAAGTCCTGGAATGTAAAATCAGTTGTGCAATTAGCTGAAATGGGGCACCGGCAACCTGCCACCCTACTCTGTCATATGAGACCAGGATGTGACCTAAATTTAACTGATCCAATGTTAATGAACGTTTTGGCAACTTTCATTTATTTAGTTGACCCAATTGTGGAAACCTAGGTGGCCTCTGAGGGGAGTCTAACCCACGCCAGTCAGAGCAAAGCCAACTCTCTAACCCGTTAAATTACGAGACCCCGCCACGAACTACGAGTGTAATAAAATTTGGTTCTCGTAGCTCAGGTGTTAAGAGTGTTGGCTGTACTCGAGCCCTTGCTAGTGTGGGGTAAAATCCTACCGCGACTGGCGTCAAGTGGAATCCGCTCTTGTCTGAAGGCACCCCCCACCACTCACTTCCACACCCGCCGCCCCTTCACCCCTCTATCACTGGATGCATCACTTTTCTGAGATATTCCTCAGTGGTTGTTATTTGCTTTTGTCCATCAAAACTAGCACCGGTGGAAATGAAGTGTTGAAAAGCTAGCGGAACCACCGGTCGGACAGTGCAGAAATTGAGGCGAGCTTCGAGCATTCGATGCAGTTGGTGCTGACAGATGAGACGTTGCAATAAGAGACGAATTGGGGAGTCGACGGCACACGTGAAAAGGGGTCCCAGACGCTAATTGAGACTCTGGGGAATCGACAGCATGTGCTCTTTTAGACAGATGGTTCAACTTTCTACTCGAACTTCGTCATCGAGGACCGAAACTAGAGGTCTATTGATTGATGACTAGTGAATGGTGCACCAATCACAGGGCACTTATGATGGAACGGCGTGATTTAGGCAGCGATTTTTTGATTAACCACGTCCGAATGGTGACCCCCCTAGCCGATCGTCATTACTAACCGGATGAGACCTTCACCAAACGTATTCCTCAGTTTTATTTCTCCCCGTCTCCCCTCTGTGAAAATACGCAATCCCGACAGGTTTTAATGAAGTATAGAGTTGGAATGAAGTCCTTTTACGTTTATTAACTTTGGATCATACAACCTTAACTCAAGCAACTCGCAAGCCCGCTACGACCTGAATGTTTGTCCCGGGAGTTTGGGTTTCTTTCTGCTTAGCAGTGAGAACTCCTACGTTTCGCTGACGTATTTCCCTCATCAGAAATCGCACCATTACGCGTGAATTGATAATTCATTTTACAACTATGACCTCCGATTGGTTCGGCGATGGGCAATCCCTACTTTTGCGAGGGCTCGTCCTAGCGCAGCTTCAATTTCTGCAGAGATGTCAAAACAGTTGAATGCTACCGATGTGTATGTCATGTAACCTCTTGATAAAAACTAAGCCGTCTAGAGTATGTGGTACTTTAGTATATGAAGGGCCACGTGTTCCTTTTAGGCCGTCTTTTGGGGTTTATCAAGAACTGTCGAAATCGACTTAAAAGCGACAATTTAGAGGAGTTGAATGCATCTTATGGAAAGGTACCAGCTGGTAAAAATGCAATCTGCAAGCTTACTCAATAAATCACATCAAAGCGCTGGTAAGATACGACATTATTAACTACACCGCGTTTATACATGCGGCCTTATGCAAATAATCCCGCATGCCTACCCAAATCTATATCTTAAATCTATCCCTCAAGTTAACTCTAACCTTAAACAGTTATCCTGACCCTTAAATTACCCTAAACACCAGTACTGCTTTGCCTGAAATCAGCAAAAAGTTCCTGGACTAGGCGATGTTTCCTATTCCTATGCCTTGCCGAAGCTCTTTATCGGGCAGTCCTTTGACAAAGGTCTCTAGTAGCATATTCAGACGCCGATCTCTATTCCTCCAAAATACTGACGCAGTTCGTTCCCCGGGAGAATTTCATAGTCAGTTCCTGCTTCAAATCAATTCATAGCGAATACAGCTACTGTTTACTGCCTGTGCCTAGTTGCAACTGCCAAGACCTGACAGCATGCCTTCTTTCTGTTGATGCATGTTCAGCCAGCCGCGTGAAGAACCATCCTCAAGTCTCTCAGAAGGAGTATCCTGACCCATAACTAAACCGGATTCACTAACTAATGCCTGATGTTTGTTCTGAACGCGGATGGCCGAACAGGCATCAGCACCGAGGTTGCATGTGGTTACTCTTCAGGCTTTACAGTGAACCAATCCTTTCAAAAGATGACAAATGTGTGAACCTTGAGTTGCTTGAGTCACAATTTTCCAGCCATAGCTCATCACCAAGCGTAGCGATCTCCTCCCTCCCTATTTAATGCTGAGGCTCTGCCTCAGTATTTAGTCCCGCGGGGGGCGCGTTACTTGATAAGGCTGCCAGTGAGGGCACTTATAAGCCAAATTTCGAGTATTTATCAGACCGTAAATCGACAGTTGGGATAAATTTTTCGGGTCTTAGCGACTGGGACAGGGGTTTCACAACGTTGTCCTGGGTATATTATACCCTACTTCCGTTCCACTAACTTTATTTTTCCCGGTTCTGATTAGGAGAAAAATTTAACATCTTGGGACATACGATTTGTGTTCCTGCAATTGAGTATCGTTGTCAACTATAGATCCTTTTTGGCGAATTTTGGAAAGCCCTAAGCTGGGCCCTGACTGGATGACGATGGTAAGTAAATCAGAAACTCGCGAAAGTGCAAGATGCTGCTAATACAAGCGCAGTTATGGACCGCCATTTCGAACATCTGGGTCTCCTGTCCCTTGCACTTTTAGCAGAAAATCTAAAGGAATCTTACATGCCTCTCGACGCTAGTCAGCCCTCGTCTTATCGATTATAGAACTTTTTGTAGCTCTGATTGGTCGTTGCCGTCCACTGGATATGACGGTGAGGATCGTTACCTCCCCACATCGTCACGCAGTGGACAGTGAAATGCCATTCGAGCAGGTAGAAACGACAGCCAATTAGCAGAAAATTAAAGATCAGCGTTGCCCCTATCGGCACTGACATCGAAACTGGAAATTTCTCCTACAGGTACGCTGCTCAAGTCGACAAACTAGGTCTTGAGACCTGTTGGCTTGTCTCTGACACGATCGGCCTGTGTACAGTCTTGCAATGAGGTAGGTTCGGTGACCTCTGCTTCCACGTGCACAATAAATTTGCATACCTGATTTTAAAAGCGCCCGTATCAACGGCCTAATTGCGTTCCCAGGACGCGCAAGTGACCAGTACCGGGTCAATCCGGCCACTGCGCAGATTTTCACAGTGGCGACACTGAAAATGCCCCAATGGAAGGCCAGCACTCTAAAAGTTTCTACGCGGTCACTCAGCTGCATCTTACAGTATATTCCCAATCGCATGAAATGTTGAGCGAAATTGTGAAATGTGTTTTCGATTTAAACAAAACACTTAAGTAGGGTTATCCTATTGAGTAATGTGCAGCCTAATTCCAAGATATTTCAGTCACAGTAGGATGCCAGCTTCACAAATTAGCTTCTTTCTGACCGCCCGCGAAAAGTATACTCTGTAGCAAATGGCTACTTATGCAGTGTGTATTGTTCTCGGTGATTTTCACTGTCTTGATAAATTCATATATACTTTATCGAAAATATGCACAAACTATTCTTCCTTATACTCGTTCGGTAGCAAATTGTATCTACTTCAAATTTAATACTTGACGGAAGGGTAACATTCGGTTTTTTAAAAAAAGGTTCTTACTTGTGAATAATTTTGAACCTTACCAGCCGTTACACTTTCCATCAAGATTTCACACATTCTGTGCAAGGAAAAGCACACATTTCTCTATGCCATGAGGAAGAAATCGCAAATGTTTGCATTATATTTTACAATAGATGTGGAACGTGTTGTAAACAGTATACGTAACATTACTAGATTGACAGATACGATGCCCTCTTAATGAACATTTAACGGTCTTAAACAATCTCATAATTAGAAAAAATTTTAAAAACCTAAAGGTACACTTTCTTCAAGTATAAAATTAGAAGAAGACATCATTTGCTAACAAACGATTATAAGGAAAAATATTGCTGTGCATATTTTCTATAAAGTATATTTTAACTTATAAGGATGGTGAAAAACACTGAGAAAAATGCATACTACATAAGTAGTCATTTTCTACAGAGCATACTTTTTGCAGGCGCTCAGCGAAAACCTACGTAAGAAATTTGCTCAAATCGAAAGCATGTTTCAGAAAAATTTCGATCGACATTTCATCATATAGGGAATGTACTAAACCTGTCTTACTGTCAAAAAAGAGGTTTCAGCGTCCAGTAGGTCAGTACAGGGGTTTGGCTTGAAGTACACGTTATTTTTACGTCCCAAATGAGCCAGTCGCTCTGGTAAAGTAAGTGTGCATACTACCTCCTAGGGGAGATGCCAAGGCCTCACCAAATACACCTTGGCGGTGTGTGGCGTACCCCGGACAGTCAAATTACTTCCACTTCAGTTGCAACCTGTACATCTTGTTTCCGCAAGTGAGGTGAGTAACCCAGAAACTGTGTCAAGGAAACGAACAGGAATAATAGACTGGAAAATATTATTATTAGGTTTATGGTCATGATTAGAGTTAGGTTTAAGGTGAACGTTAAGATTAGTGTTAAGGTAAGTTATGGTTGAGTTTACGGTTAGTTGTAGAGTCCAGGTTTAAAGTGGCCCTCTCCCATCTCCAGTCTTCTTGACTCTAGCTTGACACCGGGCCCAGGTAAGGAAGTGTGACAGAGAGTGAGGCAGGCGCTACGAAAGTTTACTCTCACTATAATCCAGCGCGAGTTATCATCCTGCACTGACATGCTTGCGAACACATGGAAGATATAGTCGAACTTGACGTTCAAACTGTTGCAAGGTTTAAATTAGGGTTAGGGTTAAGATAAGGGCTAGGGCTAGAGTTAGGACGGGAGAACGGTTAACCTTCCTGGAAATATGCGTAGGGCAACTTTGATTACTTGTTCGGGGCGTTCCTAGTCTCGTGTTCTGTTTAGATGGCCATATAAGTAATCTTTACAAATTTGACTTCCATAAAGTAGAACCCTTGAACCCAGGGGCTTTTCAGGCTAGCCTTGTGCGTAACCCGTCCGCGCTACTTAAGTTTAACGTCTCTGGTCTGCTGACAGACTCCGCAGTCGAAAATTTGTCTTGCGGACTGTGACTTTTTTCTACCTGGAGAAACTGTCAGTTCATGTTCTTATTCTTATGCTGTTTAAGGAGGAAATTGGTAATTTGTTAGCATCATATTCCCAAAGTATGCTTATAAGCCTGATTTGCCTCAACAAGGCGAGAGACTCCATCGTGCGGTAACTAGGGATCCACTGTGATCAGGCAGTACCTTTAGAAGAGCTTTTAACGAAACGTATAAGCTAGAAACGTTTATCTGGAAAAAAAAATGCCGAGGAAGCCGGACAGACTGAGGACCAGTTTCTTCCCCAAATCAAGTTTTACTCTTCATGTATAGACTGTTCCCAAGCCTCGAAATGTTAGCTTTGGATCAACGGGAAACCCGCCATACAAAGGCCACGTCGGGACAGAATACCGTTGAATTTTTTTTTCTGACTACGTTCGGCTACTACTGCGTTCGTTGAACATACTTGCATTCAAAAATACGACAGTTCGACCGTCGAGTTCGACTATATCCACCGCGTGATTCACAACAGGCTGGAAGAAAGCGCAGTGACTTGCGTGTCAATTAGATTATAGTGACAGTAGACATGTGCTGCATCTACCGCACTCCCTCCCCCCTCCCCCACCTGGGCTCGATGTCATGATCAAGTCAAGAAGACCGGATGGGAGAGAGGGCGCCGGTGGCTGGGGCAAGGAGAGCCCTCCCTTGGCGTGCCGCCACACCTGGCTCCGATCCCACGGAAAAGGAGCGCCGTACAGGCCACATGCATTCACAAATACAGGTAACTTCATAAACCCGGTTTGAGTTATTGCACTTAGAGATAAAGCATCCATTGTCACTTTAGTAGAACGGTTATCAGGGGAACGATAAATATGGGCTGATTTACACTGTAAGTGACTTGGTTGTGTTTGAAATACGGTCGTCCTGGAAGGGTAACGACATGATAACCAGCCTTCTCCGGCTATTGTTCTCTCTCTCTCTCTCTCTTTCTCTCTGAGAGGCTACCTCAGGTTGTATGCCTTCGATTCTACCATTCACTGCACAAGCTGGGTGGTCCTTGCCGCGCACAAACAATGCGAGCAAGCATTCACTTTAAACTACGTGACTACAGCCCGAGGGAATCAAGGTAGGGAAGGGAGCGGCCTGAGGTTACGCATTTTCAGGAAGCTGCAGGTAAGCTCATGTTTGCAGATGCAAAAAAATCTGAAAAACCATAAAATGTGCTGACGAAACGCTGAACCTACAAGAAAAGGTTGACTGTCTGGTCCATTAAGTGGCTGCTGATGTCTACTTTATCCAAATGTGCAGTTTTGCGCTTCAAAGCTGGTGGGAGACATTTTCGGAAAATATACCGGTACTGCATGACGGGGCTTTACGCTTGGAAGATGGGTAAAAACGCTTCTCGCAAAACCAGTACTATATGCCGGGGATAACCCTACGCACAAAGATCAAGGGTGTATCTGGACAGTGTCCAAACTACTGCCCTCAGAAAACTGTAAAAGGAGCCGTCAAAAAGACAACGAGCGTCATGCACGGGATCTTTCCTCCCGCACTGGTCACGCGGATCTTTGTTACCATCGGTAGGCCATATTAGGAATACGGAATTTCGGCATGGATGCACCGAATGAAGAAAGATAGGAACTTTATCGAGTATTTGCGATGACGAACGACACAACTGGTGGACTGTCTGGGGATTCTATCATATCAAGAAAGACTATAAAGCTTATTTTGCTTATTTGGACATTCTGCAAACGATTGTTCGTTAAAATCTGAAGATTTCTTCGAGTTTACAAATATGAGTCACCCGCATGTGTACTTCGACGGTGCAACTCACTCCCAAACTAAATAGTGACGTCGGATACCAGGCTTAAGTTCAGAAAGCAGTTGGATCACTAAAATTTTCGATAACCGCTGCAGGACGTCCTCCGGCCAGCCACGAAATTTACTCCATACTTTGATTTAATATGTTAGCACTGCTACACTTTGGATGCAAAAGGTTTCCGTAAGCCTTGAAATAAATATATTGTATGCTAACCGTATATAATTGCATTTATGATCTTAACCTTAAATAAATAGGGTCATCAAGGGCTTCGTCCGTAGCCCTCAAATACAGATATACAATTCCAATCGAGGTCTCTTCTGAATTTACGCTTACTGCAGTTAGGGTTCTTATAAAGGCAAGAGAACCATCCCGGGCAGAGATCACTTATTGGAGTCATCTAACCAGAAGTTAGGTCGTTTGGCTACCAAGATTACTCCTGTTCCGAACGGATGCTGCATGACTGGATTTCAAAAGCCAACATGTTTACATACCCATGGTTGCAGTTGCTTTCGAGCCAAAATACACTGACCTCGGAAGCTTAGCATCGCCGACAGTCTGACCTGACCATTTGGTGGATGGACTTGCCAACTCCGTGCTTGTCAAGTCGGATCGTTTGAAGCAAGTTGTGTCTGTTGGTACATCGTGGGGGAGAGAGGCAGCCATAGGAGGACGGGGGTACGAACTAGCGCGTAAGAACCGTTTGGCTGACTGTTCTTAAATCATCCCAGAGTTTATTCTGGCTGGCTGGGCGAATGCAGAGCTAGCAAAACGGTAGTCAAATTCATATGCCCAACATGCAGTTTCCCAGGTTTTTTTGGCATTTCTTCGCCTCTTTCGAATCCCCTTCTTGCGATATTGCAATACTGATATTGCGTACATAGTGATTTAAGAAGCAGGGCTTTTTACGCCCAAATACACAGAACGTATGCCGAAAACAGAGACGGTAGTGAATAAAACTTGCTGACGGACAAATCCGGCTTTCGGTTACTCCGCTGCGTAATGGGAACAAGTGGTTGGAGCTTAGATAAGATCTGTATGTGCACCTGGGCGTCGCCTCAGTCAAGAGGTGAGAATAACACTACCGGATTGTCAAAAAAATACCCACACGCTTTGTTTAACGGTTCCCAGCGGAAGTTCTCACAGGCGACGATAACTTTGTCAACAAACATACGGAGATAATAAAACCATATCCTTGAGGTTTATGAGAATGGGTGTTATAGTAACATTCCAGGACGCGTCGCAGTACTACAGAGAGTTATTACCTCAAGAAACAGAATCACTTTCGAGAAAAAAAATACAGCTAAAATCTTCCTCAATCTTGTCGCTTAGAACAGATGTCAAGGCGTCTGTTTTACCTGAAAAAAACTTTCGAAATTTTGAAAGTGCTGAAGATAACCAGCAGTAAGAAGGAACGAGACCTCCGAAGTCGCCCTCATCGTGAGTGTAGAGGGAAGCTAAAGCAGTCAAATAAGCATCGGACTGTTTTCTCAACTGCACGATCTCTTAAGGATAATGCATTCAGATTCAGAAATGAGTCAGATAACTACTCTGAAAACTGACTGGTCAGTGAGCGTTCGGTGGGACTGTAAGGACCCCACCTGTAAAACAACCTTTACCATCATGCCCACAATAGACGTGATCATACGACAAAGTGTTTAGGCAGAGAGGGAGGGAGGAGAGATGTACATTCACGTTCTACTGATGAAACCCTACCCGTTCCGTTCTAATATTTTTTTGTCGAAAATCTGCCTGTGGCATTTGGGTAGGTATGCACAGACCGGCATCTTGTGAGTTGTCTTCGAACTAATTCACCATGCTGGTCTGTTCTATGTGATCAATATTCCTACCCCATTATCGACCGTTCGACTTTCCAGCATTGTTAGCTAAACTGAGCTGGGCCCATCTTTTGCGCAATTAGCGACGACGCAATGAGCAAAATAATCGATTCCGGAGCAAAACCTTTCACAGCCGCAAACTGATGAGAGCTTAATTTTGATTTTCCAGGGCACCGATTGTCACCGCATCATGTCACCAATTTTGGCTTGTTTTTTAATATGCGGTCTTGGTTCGATCAGATTGCCATCTACTAATGGTTCGGTGAGCTTTGCTTTCGCCAAGAAAAAACCTTCGTAAAGACAGCTGGTAGCATTTTGCTTCCAGATAATCCACAAATACACAATGCGGGCTAGCTTGTCCACAATTTCTATACGCCAGTGACATAGGCATGGTAATTAGCGTTTCAGGCAGGGTCGGCGAGATAATTAGTGCCGGAGACGGAAATTGGGAATGGAACGCGATCCTTAAGTAAAATACATTCGGCAACATAATAATAACTCCGACTTAACATATGGGTTCAGGCATGAGGCCCCAAAACTAGGCCTATAAAGTACTAATTTAAAGGATCAAGTACGCTCTTTCTCAATTCCGGAATGGGTAGAAGAGGACCTCTACCCACCCCTAAACGTCTGACAGGCTTTTCTGGAATTCTGATGTATATTTTAGCGAAAACAATTCTGTAAATGTCTACTGAATTATACTTCGTTAGTTTGTGAAGGTAGCTCGTAGTCTTGGACCAAATTTTTCTGGGTAAACCCCTGGCAGGATAGTCGTTGTTGAGCTATGAGTGAAATTAGCCCCTGGTTTACACGGAAAATCTGTCACGACCGGTTGAGAATAAAAGGATAACTTCACCAAACTTTGCCGAGGAAATCGATTCTTTTCAAAAGCCACCTTTGGCTTAAGCAAACCGTTGAGTAGTATTGTAAAAA
The DNA here is from genome assembly GCA_017591395.1 of Schistocephalus solidus. Lineage (NCBI taxonomy): Eukaryota > Metazoa > Platyhelminthes > Cestoda > Diphyllobothriidea > Diphyllobothriidae > Schistocephalus > Schistocephalus solidus. Next base: position 46,172 of record WEDG01000996.1, read on the forward strand.
TACTTACTTTTAAGAAATAAGGCACACATGAAAAGCAAATGCTTATGTTCCTTGCACCATCTTCCACTTAAGAATTATAAAATTAAAAAAAGCTCTGTATGCTTTGTTCGCTTTGAGTTTAAACAACCGCCAAAACTGCTCCACAAGCTTGCTTGTAGCTACGTACCAGAACGAATCTACAACAAATGTTAAAGCGCTCCAAGGTATGGCCTTTTACATAATGCCTGCCTCCTCCAGCGCAGCCTCTACGCGTTTTCAGTAGCATTAAACTATTTCATTAAATATGCTTAATAACATGTTCCAGTTGCCGAGGCGTTATGCAGGTTGTAAACACTCGCTAGCCTTTGAGGTGTGTTTGCAGGAAGTTAGGAATGTCGAAACGATGCCTTTCTTTGACACTAGTCGCAGCATTGCTCGGCCTCAGCTGGGCCTTTTAAAACTCCAGCAGAGGGGTTCCAAACCAACCAATCCTGCTAACTTGGCAGTCATTCCTCATTGGGCAGAGGATGTTTTGGGTGCCTCCGGTGACACTATTTTTTCTACTATTTTTTCTACTATTTTCTACTATTTTTTATACTATTTTTTCTACTATTTTCTACTATTTTTTCTACTATTTTCTAATATTTTTTCTACTATTTTTTCTACTATTGTTTCGTCTATTTTTCTACTATTTTTTCTACTATTTTCTACTATTTTTTCTACTATTTTTTCTACTATTTTTTCTACTATTTTCTACTATTTTTTCTACTATTTTTCTAATATTTTCTACTATTTTTCTACTATTTTCTACTATTATTTCTACTATTTTTTCTATTTTTTTTTCTAAAATTCCCAATAAAGGCATATCCTACTAGTAAGGAGTTTCTGTCGAAAATATCGACCAGCAATATTTTTTATTTTGCATTGAATGCGATACTCATCGCTCATACTGTCGTATTTGGGTCACTCATGACTGCCCCGTCGTTTCTTTACTTGCAGAAGTTGGATTTCCATAAAAGAGGTTTTGTCGATCTTGCGGATTCTGTGTACAAAGAAAGGGTGCTCCGCACTGAGTGCCAAGGCCCGGATTTTTTTTCTATGTGGTACGGTGCAATGTTTGAAGACTGCTCTTAAAAAAAAAACACTCATGCTGACTGCGTGTTTGGTTCTTTTTAATGTAGAGGAGGAAAGTTTGAGTGCATAATAATAAGAGAGGGGTATAGACAGTACTCTTTTAAGTCCCTTCCATTTTAACAGTAAACAATGTTAGTAGACCATTAAGTTGATAAATACTGGCCCGTCCGTCGCAGCCTATGACACCTCTCTGTGTCACGTGAGGTGGATAGAGTTGTGACTTTCGCTGTATCTTGCTAAGCTTACCCTTCCTATGCACGCTCTATTACAGTGGCAAGGCAAGATCCAAACGATAGGAGGTGAGCTTCAAGACGGTGAGTCACAAGGCATACAGGAAGAGTGAGTCCCCCTAACCAATCGGTGAAGCATCCTTCCGCCAATATCAATATTCTTGATCTGAACCGGCAAGACAACGAGCCCATGGAGCAGTGGGTTAGGGTGGTGGACTTCTAATCAACAGGTTGCTGGTTCGAGCCTCAGACGGTGCCCAATCTGGGGTTGGGCTTAGTTGGTTGATCACGGCTTATAAACCAGAAATGGTTATTTCAGGCTCCCTTGTCTTGGTCGGCAATATTCGTCTGGCTATAGTACTAGCAGGTGTGCAGCTCCTGGCAGGACTCGAGAGGGAGTCCCAAGGCACAACGGGACGAGTGAGTCCCATAACCAATCGCTGAAGCATAATTCCGGCAATGGCAATATTTCCGATCTAAAACGGCAAGAAAGCTTGATGGCTAGAGCGGTGGACTTCTGATCAACAGGTCGCCGGTTCGAGTCCCGGGCGGTGCACCAGCAGGAGTTTGATCACGGCCAATAAGCCAGAAATGTTTATTCCAGTCTGCCTTGCCTTGATCGGCAACGTTTATCTGCTCAGCAATTCGTCTACGTGTGCCATATACGACCCCACAGTTGAACTGTCTTTTCCGAGGAGGTCCACCGTGTGCTCCACAGCTAGGTGATACAGGGACAGCCCACTAAGGGGGCCACATATCCCCAGCTACTACTCTACATACACAAAACTTCAACGAGCGGGTAATAGATGCTATCAACTCACATCAAGATGGATCCCTTGCAGAAATTGCACCTTACTATCGGCCTCACTCTCTCCTTCCAGTCGGAGATTGCAATAGCCGGGTTTGGGAATCGGGCACAAAGATTGCATTGTGTGTGTTCATTCATTGTCGTGACTCCTTCTTAACGGGACTACTGGCACTCTCACACATGTGAGATGTGAGCCGTTCAACAATCTGTTGTGTGAAATCGTGGTGCTTATGTTTGGGGGGCAGGTTATGTACGTAGTACGCGTAGACGAGGTCACCAGCAGCTGCGCCCACTTCTGCATCAGACAAATGCACGGCTCAGACAGTGGTCTGATTGTGGGGGTGGGGAAGAGAGTGAGGTCGACGGCTCAGCGCATTTCCCTCACTTTAAACAATCTGACGCACTTGAAACTATCACTGTGCGCTAAAAGCCGTGGCTTGGAAGGTTGCCAACTGACGGGATAACTTGGACCGCGTGGTCGGCCCAGTGTGTGTGTTGTGTGTGGAGAGGCTAATTAGTGAACTGAGTGTCAGGTTGCAATGGCTCCTAATGAGTGTGGCCTTTATGTCACACCCACACCGTGGGATCCAAGCCAGCTGTGGTGGTACACCCAGGGGAGCCTCCGGCAGCGCCAGTTACCTGCGTCCTCTCCCACCTCCGGTCTTCTTGACTCTGTCATGACACCGGTTTCAGTTGGGGGAGGAGGAGAGAGTGCGGTAGCTGCAGCGCAATGCTACTATCACTTAAACTAATTCACGCGCAAGTCACCGTCCCTGCACCGCCTGGTGTCGAGCATACGGTGGACATCGTCGAAATAGACGGTCGAACTATCGGGGTGTATGGGTACTAGTTAGGGGCAGCACTACACAGATAGCAGTTGGTCGCTCCATTTGTCTCGTACAGGTGGTGAATGCTCCTGTGGCTGCCTCTAACTGGTACCCAACTCTCACCTGTGGCTCCTTGAAGTTGGGTTCTTCCCAGCGGCCACACCCCGGGCAACCGTCACGATCGGCGGGTTAAACCAGGTGTGGGTCTCCGGTGTTGTGTGTGCCTCCATACCCGTTATGTCTGACTCCGCCGTGGGATCCGAGCCAGGTGTGGTGGCACGCTCAGGGCCACCAGCACCAGGGCACGTCAGCCACCTGCGCCCTCTCCCGCCTCCAGTTTCTTGACACTGTTATGACTCCAGGTTCAGGTGGGGGAGGGGCAGAGAGTGAGGTGGTTGCAGCGCAAGTCTACTATCACATGAACCTAATCCACATGCAATTCACCGTCCCTGCACCACCCTTTTGTGGAGCATACGGTGCACATCGTTGGAATACGGTGTTCGAACGGACTGTTTATTCGTTGCTACTGACATTGGAGAACTCCACACAGGGATTCATGCCGCATTAGGGGTACTTTTTCTGTGGCCGCACATGACTGGAAAAGGCCATGGAAAACGCGATAGGTTATTCCGCCCCCTATTCGGGCCACGGGGGCTAGATGAGCGCACGGCAGGCGTTATTCGGGTTGCGCCCCCACAACAAATGCTGAACATGAGGGACGTGGTGGCACCCGTAGGTGCAGACCCATGAGACGACAGCCACCTTCGCCCTCTCCCACCTCACAGGCAGGTGAGGGAAGAGAGAGTGCGGTAGCTGCAGCGCAAGTCTACTAGCAATTAGAACTTATTCATGCACAAGTCACCATCCTGCGTGACCACGCTGTGGGACCCAAAGGAGACTTCATCGGAATTGATGGTCAAACTGTCATAGATGATTTCTGCCTCCCGAAACGGGCTGAGCTCAAGATGCTTTGGATCACTGTACGCATTTATCAAGCAGCGCTGAGTGCGCGAGCCCATAACTACTGGTGCCCATGCGCGTAGTGCCAGAGATTATACGCAGACCTTTAAGCGTCGTCAGCCACTGTGCCCAATTCAGCGTCAGACGACTGCCACATTCGCATCAGTTCATGGAGAAGCGCGAAGCCAGAGTGAGATCGACACTACGAATCTATCCCCACAACTCCTCTGCTCACTTCTCACGGTAAAAATCGGACGCGCTTGTGTCTCTCACTTCAAGTTAGGAGTCGTGGTTAGGCAGTTTGCCAAGTGACGGGAAAACTGTATCTGCTTGGTGGGTATAGTGGAGTGACCGGAAGGCTGAAAGTCGGGTTTTAGTGGCTCCTCAACACGACCATCGTGGCACTCTCACTGTTGTATGATCCGCGCCGTCCTTACAGAGGCTTGGTACATGTGGTTGGTCCCAATTCCTGGAAAAACTTTATCGGTTAATAGGTTCACGCCCATTATCGTGTGGGAGGAGACAGGGCGGTAGACTTTCTTTAGCGTTGTGCACAGAAACACCGAGCCAACTGAGTGGGCTGTGAATCCTATTGAGATCTCTAAGGGACACCAACCTCAAAAGTACACAAAAGTTAATGTTATTTTTGTGTTTACTGAAAACGAAAATCTACGGGTATGTAAGATGAGCCTCGCATCTCGTGCAAAAAATTACTGCATCCAGCACGTAACATTTGTAAAGAGATTCCCTGCGGTTGGTCATGAGTTTGTTTAACTTCTCAAACATGACAACTTGACCGATTTTTATGTGCCCAGATTATTATAGCTACTGAGTCTTCCTGGTGGATGCCCGTGTGAGCATATTGTCACTGACCATCCGGAAGAGGGTACTACGAATCTGACAGATAGCCAAAGATGCCAGTAAGCGAAATTTGAGCTGTTGACGTCCAACCTCCTCGTTCCTACTCCTCTAGTTCCTCCTCTTCCTTTTGCATAATTATTATTTAAGTTTCCCTTCATAGGTCTACAGGTTTTTCACCTGCGGATTATTTCGCGATTTCGTGCTGCACAGTCAGATCGTGGTCACAGATCTCTTGCCTCTGATGAAAGCTGCCTTCCCTGGGGGCTTTTCTCGTCCCCTTGAATGCTATTTTAAAGTTTCCCTCTTTTATGACGTCTACCAGACAAGCGTACTATCAGTCATTTTTACACAACACCTCCGTCTGCATACTAAAAACACAATTATGACGGTAAACTGCCCCAAATGAAGGCTGACGTGGTCGTGGTTTTTGCCCTCACAAGGGTTCCCTCCTCCTCATCTTCCTCCTCCTCCCCTCCCTCCTCCTCCTCCTCCTCCTCCCGCACCACCGCCGCCGCCGCTGAACCCTCAGTCCAAGACCCATGGTGGGATGTGTCATTCGTCATAGGCGCCCTGAATCTGTCGTCGGGATCTGCGATCGCAAGACTTTGTCGGCTGGCTAGTCTGGAGGCCTGTTGCGGTTGCGGCGGCACTGGGAACTGCGCGAACGCCGAAACAGCTGCTGTCTTTGGCTGCGCAGGAAAAGCGAGACGGAAATCATTAGCACCGAACTGCGACGACGGCGGTGGTGACGATGATGACGACGACGACGACGACGGTAGACTAAAAAAGAGTTGGAAGAGTGGGGGGATGTCTGCATTTTGTCGGCGGATGCCTCTTCTTCAAAGAACTATTTGAAGAACCCAGGGAGGATACTTGGCCAGACCAGGCCTGAGGCAATAAATGCGATAGAAACCAGCCGGCAAACATAAAAGGCTATGGTTTCAACGCCTTGATTGTTTGTCCCTGCGCAGAGCAGGGAAGGAGGGGAAGGGAGAGATGGTGCCGAAAGAGACGCAGTTTTGGCATTACGAAGTAACCGCACGCCGTCGGCTGGTGTGAAATTTATTGTGGCCAGACCAGCCCGCACTCTCTTCTCACCTCCCCTACTTTCCTTTGCCTGAGACTGCTTCCGTTGGTCTGTTTGAACCTCCTGCCGCATCCGTCGCCAAAAGTTTACGGAATGGCCTTACCAGTATCCGAAGCATGTCGCGCGAAACCTACCCTCAACTGCTGGAACGTGTTGATTGACGTACTCTTGCAGAGGTAGGTGATGTAGGATGCTGAGAATGATGTTGAGGACGACCTGTATTGAGGATTGGGAATGTGGTGTCACCTAGTCTTTTCTTCTGCGAAGGTGGTATACTTAAATGAGCCCCCTCCACCCTTCCATATCGCTCATTCCCGTCACGCCTCCCTCAGTTTTTATCAGGAGAGTTTAAAGGGTTCGGCTTAAGGTTAGAGTAAAGGGTTAGGCTGCGGGGTTCGTGCGTAGGGGTTTAGGGTTAGGAGTACGCTTTATAAATTGGTTTGGGGTTATTAGTATCTAGGCTACCAGTGTTGTCAACTGCAATGATACCTTCAGTCGCGAGTAGGATTTTTGATATACTCTTCACAGTTTTCCTTTCAATGCAATGCAGGCTCGTGTTCAGTTCGCCCGGGATATATGACTAATGCCCCCCCCCCTTCATTTTCGGTTTTCCCACCGGTTTCAAGCATAAAATGTACAGAAAACATAAACTTATATCAAAGGAATACAAAAACACTACGTAGTAAGCGTTTTCTTTAACATATATTTCCAATAATAAATGCATCAAAAATCAATGAGAACATTTCATACTACCTAAGTAGTCACTTTATGCGGGGTTCCGTTTTTTACAGGCGGTCGAGAAGACCACTGAAAAGCCGACATCATGAAGTGACTGAAATGCGTCGATATCATCCTGCACAATAATTAATACTACCACCCTACTTAAGTAAACTTTTCAAAACTAAAACAAGTTTAACAATTTTTGGTTAAATTTCATGAGTGGGCAAAACTACCGCGTGAGTGCATAAGCCTTTGTCTGAGGCTTTTGATGCAGGTGGATGGGGAGGAGCGAAAAATGTGAAGTGTTGCTATTGGTCGCTTTTCAAATGTCTGCAGGACAGGGTACATAGCAGTATGCCACAATAAAGCAGTTCGACCGTCGTAATCCGACGATGTCCATCGCATGCTCCAGAGAAGGGTGGCGTAGAGACGCTGAATTGCGCGTGAATTCGTTTTATGTGATATTAGACTTGCATTGCATCTGCCGCACTCTCTCTCTTCCTTTACCCGCCTGCGCCCAGTGTCAAGAAGACCGGAAGCGGGGTCGGGCGCAGATGAATCATGTCTCACGGAGAAAGAAAGAGCGGTGGGAGGCATGAGCCGGCATCTACACCTGCCCATTTTGGGCACGCGCACCTCCATGTTCGGCATTTCTATGCGATCGCATCCCAAATAACGCCTGCCGCACCCTGATTCGGTTCCGTGTTGGTCCGGCGAATCTACAACACGGCGCGTTAAGGAGGGAAGTATACCACAATAGCACCACCACGATCAACACCACTACTACTCCTACGACCGCCACTACCACCACCATCACAACCACCACCACCAGCAACAACAACAAGACCAGATGCTTATCCTATGTGGCTGCCCAAGGCCTACTAAGCGGATAACGAGTTTAACTTCGCAGCCAAAGAAGCTAATCGCCCAAGCCGAGAATTGATTGAATTCTGAACCTCCGATGAGAACTCACTCAATCGATTTATAAATCTGGCGCCGGAAAACAGAGCATTCCCGCCCAGGCACCTCCGGCCGGCGTCACTGGTGTCTGATGGGCCCCTGTCCCCTATAACTGTTGATCGTTTTTATGTTGCCACTTTTATCTCTGACGATGCACTCTAGGAAAAGTTCGAAAGCTCAGACGAATAAAGCCATGATTCGGGCGAGCAAACCTTCTTCTTCCTCCCCTCCTCCTCCTCCTCCTCCTCCTCCTCCTCCTCTTCTTCTTCTTCTTCTTCTTTCTTCTTTTTCTTCTTCTTCTTCTTCTTCTTCTTCTTCTTCTTCTCCTTCACTTAACAACAAGACTCTCGTTTACTCTCGAGAGAGCTACAGAGAATGCGATATCAAGGGAGGAACTGGCGTCAGCATGACAGCCTCGCAAACGTAAAAGGCATATTGCATAATCCCACTAATTGTTTTTGCTTGCAAGCATATTTTCACGGCAGTTAGCAGCCAGCCTTCGTACTAGTTTTGGGGATCAGGCACCAACCATGCATAACTGTGCCTCGGCAGGCGTTTTCCAAGCATAAGAAGTATTTTAACTTACGGCAAAACGCGATAAATTAAAGTTACTGGAGGGCTGAGCATCGAGCTACAATCTTGCTTAAGGCAACACTTACGCACACTAACTGACAGGAGATCCGAGCTTCCTTTACAGTAGCCTGGTACATGTACTGGACATCGGATCGTGTGTGGTACGTGTAGAATTTTATTTTATGTTTACCAGCCACTGCATCCATCCCCCCCCCACCTCCGATCTATTGAAACTGTCTATCATCGAATCAAAGTTGGTGGCGTGGGGGGGAGGAGTTTTTGTAGATGCAATGCAATTAAAGTGATCGCTTACGACGATCGCAGATAGACTTCGTCGTGTGAACGAGGAATAATCACCAAATGCAACTTCACCTTAAATGAAAGTGGTCAACATCCGACACTTAAGCCTGCAGCTGTCTCGATAAAATAAATTAGCTTTATTAGGAGGAAACATTAAATTTTAAGCGTCCACCTAGCATTCGTTGGCCTTCGGTAATGCCTCATAATTCCGCAGAAAAACAAAGATGTACGATCTGCAGCTTTAGAGCTAATCGCATCCGTCATTGCAAAGCAAGAGGATACATTGCTGTTATTCTAGCTCGTTTGAGAATATAAGTTTGACGGCAATGATAGAACAGGGAGGGAAGAAAGGTCTTCAGTAAGTTGACTATGGATGAGCATACACAGTCTTTAGAATAAGAACCTTATTAGCCTGTCATCTTGAATTTGAGCCTGGATCTGCCATTAAAGAGAGCGCTAGAGTGGTGGAAGTGCTGGGTGATATTGATGCTGTGATACCCGATGTCTTCTTATTTACAAGTCCACATCGGACCACCGACTGTCAGGCCCTTGTCTGATGGGTCAGGCTTAGGGTGAGAAGGGTCGCGCTTTGAGCCTCAGTGATAATGACTGACAAAATAATTACTTCATAGATTGAGCCCTTAGCCCAGTCACCATGCCTACGTTCATCCGCGGGACCTCTGTCGATTGCCTGACGCTCATCGCACTTATCGATCGTCTCCGAACCGTCATGACGGGACTGAGCCAACTCGTGGCCATCCAAGTTGTAGCTCCTGTTGAGAATTTTAGCCTGCTTGAACTTGGAGAGGTGATCAAATCGCGTCGAGTGATCCCCGAGTGGAGCTTTGGCGTCATTCCTCTCTCTCTCTCTCTCTCTCTCTCTCTCTCTCTCTCTCTCTCTCTCTCTCTCTCTCTCTCTCTCTCTCTCTCTCTCTCTCTCTCTCTCTCTCTCTTTCTCTCTATCTCTCTCTCTCTCTCGCTGATGAGTCTTAGGACATTCGAGTACTACGTAGGTTTCGCGTTTCTTAAACGAAGTTACTCTGCATGCAAGTACACCAGGTACGTCAAATGACGCCAGACACTTCCAGGGGACAAAGCTACCGCACCGTTCTGCGAGAGTGTATATAACTTCTCATTAATACACTGAAATCTCATTCAGGAAGGGAGACAGGCAAAGGCGAGGGAGTCAGGGATGGTTATTTCTGGATAACTGGCCGTCGACAGTAACCCTTACCCAACCGTTTGTGTTAATAAGCTGGGACTAGAGAAAATTTGTTTCTCAGTTGGTAAAGTCAGAAGAAGAAGATGATGATGATGATGGTGATAAAAGAAGAAGAAGAAGAAGAAGAAGAAGAAGAAGAAGAAGAAGAAGAAGAAGAAGAAGAAGAAGGAGCGTTCATCGGGAGCGGTCTATTTTTTGTCTGAAGTTTCTTGCAGTTGTTTGGTCTACTCATCTTCAGAGAGTCATGCTAGCACCTCCCATTATATGCCATTGTTTGCATTGTTCCCGGCCTGGCAGTCTTACACGGAATCATCGGTCATTAAACGTTTCTTAAAGTGAGCACTTAATCATTGAGCCGTGGGTTCATTTTCCTGGTAGTTTCGATCAAAAATTTTAACTATAGTGGAATGGCTTGGATATGGTAGGCTGATACTGGCTAATAAGCCAGAGATGGTCATACTAATCTCCATTATCTTTGCCGATGTTTCTCTCTGCAATAGTATTGGTTGCTATGCGACTGCCTGCGAGTGCGTTAAATTGAACCCCAAAGGGCAATGGGGCGATCATGTCCCGTAATCTGATCAGTGAACTTCCGTTCACCATAGGAATTTTCCATTTTTTGTACTGACTGCAATAAGCCCTTTAAAAGCAAGCAAATCCGGGTGGATATAGGTAACATAGTTCTGAGGCTGGGAAAATGTTATTGTATAGAACCTAGTAAGCCGGTTTGGAAGGCTCCAACTGTACAAGGCAATTACTCCTCTTAATGATATCGCAACAACTGAGTTTAGGCACTGCTCATTAGGACGTTTTAGTTACGTAAGTGAGAGAGTTTGGGAATGATAAAGCCAGGCTACTTGGACGAGCAGAATATTTTTAACGGAAAACAACGGTATATAGTTGACCTAGACCTATCCGCCTAACTGTCTGAACTTCATTTTGAATCCAGATTCACCTTGTGCTTTCGAAATAAGAGAGCTTCAAATTTTATCTAGTATCTAGGGTGACTGAATAACCAACCAGAATTGGAGTAATCTGTAGTTCCATTCGGCTCTGGAACACACGTTTTCCGGCCATGGAACTTCGTGTTTCCTTGGTCCGTATTAAGAAAAAAACACCGCAACTGGGGGAAAGCTACTTAAAAATGTGGCCAGCGCCAATGGCTGCGGCCACACAGCTCCCTTGGAACCTGCTTGGTTCAGGCCTGCGATCAGTTGCTCGACTCTTCTAGTCCTTTCTTCACAAAGCGGATCAGACCCAGTGCTGTTCCACTGGAATGAGATGCTGTAACGAAATGCCATTTCTCAATGTGTGTCACTTGCAGGTTTCCGCACATTTGCTATGGCCAATCATGGTCGGTATTTCTGCCGTGTTAGCGGTTAGGAGCAACAAACAAGTGCGCATACGGTTCGTGTTAGAAAACTTGCAACTCATCAAAATAAAATGGAATCCGGTGTGAGGCTTCTTGCGCACATCTGGACGTTCATTGGCCCTCCAAATACCCGGGCTAGGGTCGGTTTGATGATTTCTGCAGCCCTCCAGATCTCTCTATTGCAAAGAGCATCTTTTAAGCGCTAATTGGCAGTTTGTCATTTCGACAGGCAACTCTCCTTCAGCGCTTCAAATGCCTACAAGACTACCAAATGACCTTATCCCCGCTGCTGCGAACGCTTATACTTTAAACGGAAGGACCTTTGTTGCGAGCTGTGTATCGTTCGCTCCATCCAATCGTGAACGCATTTGCCAAATTCAAATTAAAGTGAGCGCCTATTGCGGCAGTTCAGGCTGATCTTGATCAGTCCATATTGTGCATGCAATGCGATGCAAATCTTTGGCTGCGAAGTCAACAGAACCGGCTCGAAAACGCAAAATTGAACAAGACCTACACAGGCCGTAATCGTCCCGAAATGTGGAAGAAAAAACCGCTAGAGTGCCGGATGAGCACTCTAATTGTCCTGCTGTACAGAATTCCCGGTTTGGGTTTGGAATTCGCGGATCGTATCGTAGTTGAATGTGATGGTCTCCTAGCTGACTGCTCACAGGCTAGTTAAACACCCATATAAAATGCTGATGAAAGAAAAACATTCACAGAAAAGCCAAGGAGGTCACAGACAAAATTGCTATCTTTACGACAGTGGCATCGATCGGACAAAAATGACTTGAAAAAAGTCCCAGTGCAAATATGGAACTGATACTCATATAGACCTTCTTTATTGAGGGATGACTATAATACTGACGACGCCGACGACGAGGATGATGATGAGGATGATTATGGTGGTGGTGGTGATGATGATGACGATGACGATGATGATAACGATGATGACGATGACGACGATTATAACGATGATGATGAGAATGATGATGAGAACAGTCCGACCATGGTGAAGCTTGTAAAGCTAATCTTTTTCTAGCAGTACACTCTGGATATCTGCGTACCGTAGACACAGTTTCTCCATTAACTGCCGAAGCTTTTCTTTACACAGGAGCGGCCGTCCCTCGGAAACACCTTCATTGACCGACCTCATGGTAGGTGTACCGAAATGCTGAAACGCATTTTCGAGTTCGAAGGATAACTTAAGTGGGTTTGTGAGAATTATTAACTTGCAGAACTCTCCAGGGGTATTTCGGACACGCCATAGTGTTGGGTTTTGAGTGCATTTATTTTCAACCGCCTGCGGGAATCCTACTCGTAAAATATGAGCACTTAAATAGTCTGTATTTTTTATTGATTCTTGATGTCCTTATAAAATCGTATATTTTTCGGAAAATAGGCCCTAAAATACCGTTTCTTATGGTCATTTTGTAGAAAATCACTTATTCGTATTTTTCTAATTAAATGCTCAAGTGAAGGGTATGATAGGCTTTTAACAACGTTTTCCGATTCCCAAATAGCTTCGAACCCGATCTGCCATTGTAGTTGCATTTCGTGTTTTCAGTCTACAAACTGTATACATTGTGACCAATAAATCATCCAGTTCTCTATAGACTTAAGAAGATATCATACGGTGCTCATAAAAATTGTGTTATGGCGGTAGGCTATGTTAAATATTTAGAGAGGAGCAGTAATAAAAGGACAGGCACGAAGCTATGCGAATGGGCATTGTACAGAAAAAAAATAAACCGAAAGCTGCCACTTTTTATGGTATATAATTTAAAGGAGACGTGATTGGCTATCAAACGAGTACAGGAAACAATATTTTAGGCTTACTTTCTATAAAATAGTTTAGAATTTATAAGGGCATCAAAATTAAAAAGAAAAAAACATACTACTTAAGTGATCTGTACTTGTTGTAGGCGGCCAAAGAGAGTTTTATTCAGAAGCCGGCATCCAGATATATCAGAAATATTATAAGATTAGGCCGCACGACGATCGGTACTACAAATTCGATTAAGTATTGCTTCCTTGTCGAAAACATATTTCAAGATCAAGGCTAACGTTTTGTGAGATCGGGCACTGAATGATGACGTCCAAATATTAAATTATTCAACAGCTGGGTCCTCCCTGGACAGTTCTAACGAAAAAAAGCTGGTTCGGTGCCTTAACCATCCACCCTTCCATAATTACTTTTCACAAATTGGTGAGTAAACAGTTCTGGTGCTTGCTAGCAACAGTCGAAGACACCGTCGACTCCTTTCCTCTTTTGTTTTCATCGAGGTTAAATGTAGACGTGTTTATGTTTTATTGATCGGGTTATGAAGGCATCCAGTGAACGACTGTAAACTACTGAGTACCGGTTAAGGCCCAATTATCCAGCTATTTACCGTCCCACTTTGCTAAATTGGCTTCTCCTTTCATGACTTCTTTTCATAAACAGTATCCCCTCCTTGTCTGTTTATTCTATTCTAAGTCTCTCCATAGTTGTTTTGAATGACTTTGTGTGTGGTGAAGTAGGTGGGCCTCTAGAGACAATTTCGAGTCGGCTGATCGTCGAAGTTATCTGGCCTCAGACTGCCCCCACCGTCCTTAGACATTACACCGCTCACCGATCGCGTTACGACCCACCGTCATCCATTGGCGCCTTGAGGCTCGCTCTCGAGCTCCGACAGCAGCCACACACACGGCAGTTCGACCGTCGATTTTGACGAGGTCCGCCGTATGCTCCACACCAGGTGGTGCAGGGACGGTGACTTGCGCGTGAATTAGTTTTAAGTGATAGTAGCCTTGCGCTGCATCTACCGCACTCTCTCCTCCTCCCCCACCTGAGCCCGGTGTCAAGACAGAGTCAAGAAAACCGGAGATGGGAGAGGGCGCAGGTGGCTGGCGCGGCCGGAGGCTCCCCTGGGTGTACCACCACAGCTGGCTTGAATCCCACGGTGTGGGATGTGACATAAAGGCCACACTAAGTAGGAGCCATTGCAACCTGACTCTCAGTCCGCCAGTCAGCCACTCCACACAAAACACACATTGGGCTGACCACGCGGTCCGAGTTATCCCGTCAGTTGGCAACCTTCCAAGCCACGGCTTTTAGCGCACCGTGATAGGTTCAAGCGCGTCAGATTGTTTATAGTGAGGAAAGTACGCTGAGCTCTCGACCTCTCTCTCTCCCCCACCCCCACAATCAGACCACTGTCCGAGCCGGTCAGTTGTCTGATGCGGAAGCAGGCGCAGCTGCTGGTGACCTCGTCTACGTGTACTACGTACACGACCTGGCCCCCCAAACACAAGCATCAGGATTTCACACAACAGGGGGTTTAACGGCTTACATCTCACATGTGTGAGATAGCCAGAGGTCACGTTAAGAAGGAGCCATCGCAGCCTGACTCTCAGACCACCAGTCAGCCACTCCACACAACACACATTTGACTAACTGCGAGGTCTAGGTGTAACTGTCAGTTGGCAACCTTCCAACCGCGGTGGTTAACGTTACCGCACACTCTTCTCCTCCCCCACCTGAGCCCGGTCTCATGACACAGGCAAGAAGACCGGAGATGAGAGAATGCGCAGGTGGCTGGCGCGGCCGGAGCCGCCCCTGGGCATACCACCACACTTGGCTTGGATTCCACAGAGTGGGAGTGCCATATACACCACATTAAGAAGGAGCCATTGCAGCCTGACTCTCAGTCCGCCAGTCAGCCACTCCACACAAAACACACATTGGGCTGACCACGCGGTCCGAGTTATCCCGTCAGTTGGCAACCTTCCAAGCCACGGCTTTTAGCGCACCGTGATAGTTTCAAGTGCGTCAGATTGTTTATAGTGAGGGACATGCGCTGAGCTGTCGACCTTACTCTCTCCCCCACCCCCACCATCAGACACTGTCCGAGCCGGTCAGTTGCCTGATGTGGGAGTGGGCACATTGGCTGACAGATCGGCGTACCCGTCTTCGCGCGCCACAGCACGACCTGGCCCCCATAACGCACACACCAGGATTCACAAACTCAGGGGATATGGAGCAGCCATCGCCATCTGACTCCCAGTCCACTAGTCAGTCACTCGACACGCACAGCACATACACTGAGCCGACGGCGTGGTCTGGTGGAAGCGTCAGATTGGCGAATTTCCCAGCCACGGTTTCTCTGGTATACTCTGGTAAATGGTGATTGTGAGGGTGTTGTCGATGCATTGCTGTAGGTAGTGTGTGCTGATGTAGCTTAGCCTCCGGTAGTTTACCGGAGGTTTTCGTGGAGGCGCATGTGTCCTAATAGGCCCATGCGGTGTGTAAATGTTCGAGCAGTGAGGTCAATGAAAGTGGGCGCGTCGACTGTATGTCGGAGCCCCAGGCACTGGTTCACCAGCCTCCGTGCGATGGATTCGCAGGTGACCGACCAGGCCGATGCGTGAGTTGAAGTTGCGGGTGCAGTGTGGGCAGGAGAAATCGGTAGAGGCTGGGGCGATGTCATTCATGGTAGTGGGGGGTGGCAGGGCGCTAAGAATGGCAGGAGCGGAGGGTGTGCATGGTGTATCTGTGTTGTCGGCATTGTGGTGAATTCCACTGTCATGGATGCGCATGTGACCGAATAGGCCCATGCGATGAGTGAATGCGTGAGGACAGTGAGGGCAGTGGAGGCGACGATCTCTGCTGTGTGATGGTGCTCCAAGCACTGGCTCACCGGTCTCTGTACGATGTATTCGCAAGTGACCGACCAGGCCGATGCGTGAGGTGAATGTGCGGTCACATTGAGTAGAGCTTAGGAGAGATTCCCCATCGCTGATGAGTAGATGGATGTGGTCTCTATAATGGTGGGAGTAATGGAATTGTTGTCAGGAGTGAGGGTGGGGGAGTCAGAATGAGGGTTGGCA
This sequence comes from Schistocephalus solidus, assembly GCA_017591395.1. Classification (NCBI taxonomy): domain Eukaryota; kingdom Metazoa; phylum Platyhelminthes; class Cestoda; order Diphyllobothriidea; family Diphyllobothriidae; genus Schistocephalus; species Schistocephalus solidus. The sequence goes on from WEDG01000996.1 coordinate 62,074, forward strand.
GAATTTGACGTAGAAATTTGAATTGTCGGATTGTTGGTGCATTGCGTCCGAAGATGTCCAACCAGGCCGATTCGCGCGCGGAAGATGCGTTGACAGCGTGGGCATGTTGGCAGGGCCTGGGCATTGGTGGTGTTGGTCCGGGGCACTGGTGACTTTCATGCCGCTCTTTTGGCCTTGGCGGCGGCGATCCGGTTGGCCTCATAGATTGCTGAACCAGTCTTCACTGATCTTCTCCATGCCGGTCTATCCTGGGCGAGGTTCTCCCAGGTCAACGAGTTGATTTGCAGTTGCTTCAGCGATTTCTTCAAAGTGTCCTTGTAGCGTCGATTTTGACCTCCCTGCCGGCGAGAATTCGTAGCGACATCTCCGTAGAAAAGTCGTTTGGGTAGTCGCTCGTCGTCCGTTCTTACCAGGTGGCTGCTCCATCGCAGTTGCACTTGCCTCAGCATGGCATGGATGCTGAGGATTCCGGTCCGCTCCAGGAATTCCGTGTCCGGGATCCTGTCTTGCCATCTCAGCTTCAGTACTCTGCGGAGGCAGCTGAGATGAAAGTGATTCAGCTTCCTGGCTTGGTTCGAGTAGATGGTCCAGGTTTCCGCTCCGTAAAGGAGTGTCGTCAAGACAACGGCCTTGTAAATCTTCAGTTTGGTGTTCAGGTGAATACCGTGGCGATTCCACACGGAGGCCTGCAGCCGGCCGAAGGCCTGACTAGCTTTGGAGATCCGTTGGGCAACTTCGTCATCGATTCTCGTGTTGCGCGAAATCGTGCTTCCTAGATAAGCGAACATTTACACGTTTTTGAGTTGAGCACTGTTGACATTGATTCGGGGAGCATTGTATTCCGCGAGGGTGGCGGCTGGTGCATGACAACCATTTTGGCTGTACTGATTGTAAATCCAAAATCGGCGCAGCCTTCGGCGAAGAGGTCCATGCTCCTTTGCATGTCCTCCTCCGTCACGGTGTTAAGGGCGCCGTCGTCCGTGAAGAGCAAGTCATGGACTGTAGTCGTAGACACGCGCGTTGGAGCCTGCATACGCCGACTGTTGAGAAGGTGCCCGTCAGTTCTATAGGCGATGCGGATACAAGGCTTCTCATCACGATAGGAGTCCATCAGCATAGCCGAGAACATGAGACTGAAGAGGGTGGGGGCCAGTACGCAGCCCTGCTTCACTCCGTTGGTCACTGCGAATGCTTCGAATACCGTCCCGTTGTCAGTGACGCGCGCCGTCATCCCGTCATGAAGCTGACGCACCATGTGCGTGAACCGCTCAGGACAACCAAATTTCTGCATGACTTTCCACAGTCCGTCACGATTCACCGTGTCAAAGGCTTTCATTAGATCCACGAAGGTAGTATATAGGTGAGTTCGCATCTCCTGACACTTCTCTTGTAGCTGGCGGACGGCAAAGATCATATCGGTTGTTCCGCGGTGTCGGCGGAAGCCACATTGGCTTTCCAGGAGCAGGCCCTGCTCTAGGTGACCGTTAAGACGATTGAGAAGGATATGGGCGAAGATCTTCCCGGCGATGTTGAGCAACGAGATGCCTCTTTGATTATCACAGAGTTGCCAGTTCCCCTTCCGTTTGTAGAGATGGACGATGGTCGCGTCTTTGAAATCCTGAGGAACTTGTCCTTGGCGCCACATCTCCTGGAAGAGTTTTGTGAGTTCTGCAATCAGCCGGGGCCCACCGTGCTTGTATACCTCCGGTGGGATTGCGTCGAATCCCGGTGCTTTACCGCTGGAAATCTGCTGCACGGTCCGGATGGTTTCTGGTAGGGAAGGCGGCAGATCCAGGTCATTGTTCGTGTCCACTTGAGGGAGCCGGTCAATGGCAGCATCGGAGATGGCTGTTGAGCAATTGAGGACATTTCTGAAGTGCTCGGCCCAGCGCTTCAAAATTTGCGATTTCTCTGTCAGCAGTGTTGTGCCGTCAGAGCTAAGCAGCGGTGCGGACCCCTTGATACACGGGCCGTAGATGGCCTTGATGGCTTTGAAAAAGTTTTTCATTTCATTGCGGTCCGCATACCCCTGGATTTCCTCAGCCTTTCGGATCATCCAGGCATCCTGCATCTCCCACATCTCCGGCATCTGAAGAAGGCTGCTTTGGTGGCGTCAGTCCGAAGGTCCATGTAGGCTTTGTGTAGCCCATTCTTCTCCGCGAGTAAGTTGCTGATGTCGGCGTCATTGTCGTAAAACCAGTCCTGGTGTCGACGGCGTGCGCGTCCGAGAACATTGAGGGTGGTGGACTGGATGACATTACGCAGTTGACACCATCGTGTCTCCACGGTAGCGTTATCATCTGGACCATGCAGGTCCTCCAGTTTCCCGGTTATTTGGTTGCTGAAATCAAAACAGTGAGCAGGCAAATTTAATAAAAGAGTATTTAACTTACATGGTGGCCTCTTACCTTGGGGCCTTCGTCGGGGTTGCAGTCGGAGCCTCATCTGGGAGATGACGAGGCGGTGATCTTTCCAACCATCGGCATCGCGGATCACCTTGGTTACCAGCACGTCCTGCCGATCTCGCCTCCGGACGAGAACATAGTCCAGCAGATGCCAGCGCCGCGACCGAGGGTGCATTCACGTGGCCTTCTCCCGCGTCGGAAGGCGAAAGAAGGTGTTGGTCGGCAGGAGACGGTGTTCCGCACACGTGCGCAGAAGAAGGAGGCCGTTATCGTTACAGCTACCGAGACCGTGGGGACCCAGCACTCCCTGCCAGTCAGCGTGGTCCGTTCCGACGCGGGCATTGAAGTCACCAAGGACAATTAACTTATCCACCTTTGGCACAGTCGCCAAGAGGGAGTGTAGATCATCATAGAATTTGTCCTTCGTTGCATCAGAGCTCGTCATTGGTGGAGCGTAGGCACTGGTGATGATGGCAAACTTCTCTCCCCGAAGTGGCAGGCGGAGGCACATAAGGCGATCATTTATACCCTGCGGTAGACAGGGCAGACGTCCCACGATGCCGTTCCGAATGGCAAAGGTAACACCAGCGTCGCGTCGCTCTGCCTTTGGCCGACCGCTCCAGAAGAAGGTGTAGCTGGCACCCACCTTTTCCAGCCGACCCAGCTCAGAGAATCGGGTCTCGCTGAGAGCATCAACGTCCACTTTGTAGCGCACCAGTTCCCGAGCGACTAGCGCCGTCCTCCGTTCCAGCCGGTTGATCCTAGGATTGTCTAAGGGGGAACGAACACTCCAGGCAGCCAGTATGAGTGGACTCACCCGAGCAGCCCGGAGGGTATGGCGAGGGGGTGCGGACGGGATTTAATGTTGTTTGTTTGAGTTATACGACCGCGTATTTTGCAATCTGCGAGCCCTGGCCGGCTGCAGAAGACGTGATAACCAGCATTTGCTTAGGGCACCTTTTCTAGCCCCTTCCTCCGTGAGGAGGCAAGCAGTGCTGTCCCTAAATAGGGCTGCTCGGACATCCCAGACGGCTGCCAAACTCCACTATGGGTTACGGTTTTGTTTAAGTGGGAGAACGACCCGAGTTAGCCTGGGCCGCCTACGGGGTTGCTGTCGCCCCCACCGTAGGACCTTTTGAGAGGGGGGAGGTGGGAAGTTCGGGAGTCAGACATACCAGGTGTGGAGGCACGCGTAAACACCGCAGACCCTCACCTGGTTTAGCCCGCCGGTCGTGACGGTTGCCCGGGGTGTGGCCGCTGGGAAGAACCCAACTTCCAGGAACCACAGGTGAGAGTTGGGTACCAGTTAGAGGCAGCCACAGGAGCATTCACCATCTGTACGAGACAAATGGTGCGACCAAATGCTCTCTGTGTGGTGCTACCCCTTACTAGTAGCCCTTCAACCCGGAAGCACACACACACACACACACACACACACACACACTGGGCTGACCACGTGGTCCAAGGTATCCGATTAGTTCGCAACATTCCAAGCCAGGGCTTTAAACTTAAACCAACTAACTGGCCTTCCCGAATTGAGAACTGAGATAGCTTACCCACGAGCCATACTGGCCAAAAGCTAAAATCCCTCTGGGCGCCAAGTCGCCTGAATTCGGCATTGACTAGTGACACAGTTACCAAATGAAAAACATGAACCTCAAACCCTGTGTAGCCCCACAGTCTAGTGCCTATGTGGCTGGCAAAAACTCTGGCAGAACCCAGTAACTGACATCTGCACCAACAGGCGACTGGCATTTAGTACTGAGCTGAATAAACTGCATCAAAAGATATCCATAGGATACAGCGTTTAGAAAACTGCTTATGTGGAGAAGCCTGCAGCCGGCCGAAGGCCTGACTAGCTTTGGAGATCCGTTGGGCAACCTCGTCATCGATTCTCGTGTTGCGCGACATCGTGCTTCCTAGATAAGCGAAGGTTTCTACGTTTTTGAGTTGAGCACCATTGACATTGATTCGAGGAGCATTGTATTCCGCGCTGGGTGGCAGCTGGTGCATGACAACCGTTTTGGCTGTACTGATTGTAAATCCAAAATCGGCGCAGCCTTCGGCGAAGAGGTCCATGCTCCTTTGCATGTCCTCCTCCGTCACGGTGTTAAGGGCGCAGTCGTCCGTGAAGAGCAAGTCATGGACTGTAGTCGTAGACACGCGCGTTGAAGCCTGCATACGCCGTCTGTTGAGAAGGTGCCCGTCAGTTCTGTAGGCGATGCGGATACCAGGCTGCTCATCACGGTAGGCGTCCATCAGCATAGCCGAGAACATGAGACTGAAGAGGGTGGGGGGCCAGTACGCAGCCCTGCTTCAATCCTTTGGTCATTGCGAATGCTTCGGATACCGCCCCGTTGTCAGTGGCGCGCGCCGTCATCCCGTCATGAAGCTCACGCACTATGTGCGTGAACCGTTCAGGACAGCCGAATATTTGCATGACTTTCCACAGTTCGTCGTGATTCACCGTGTCAAAGGCTTTCGTCAGATCCACGAAGGCAGTGTATAGGTGAGTTCGCATCTCCTGGCACTTCTCTTGTCGCTGACGTGCTGCAACTATCATGTCGGTTGTTCCGCGGTGTCGGCAGAAGCCACATTGGCTTTCCGGGAGCAGGCCCTGCTCTAGGTGACCGTTCAGACGATTGAGAAGGATACGGGTGAAGATCTTCCCAGTGATGTTGAGCGATGAGATGCCTCTGTGATTATCACAGAGTGCCTATGTGGCTGGCAAAAACTCTGGCAGAACCCAGTAACTGACCGTCTGCACCTACAGGTGACTGGCATTTATTACTGAGCTGAATAAACAGCATCACAAGATATCCATAGGATACAGCGTTTAGAAAACTGCTTATGTGGACACTATCCAAACGGAATGGCCAGAAGCAAAATAAGGATATCTGGTCCGCTGAAAATAGTCGCATTTGGGAAGAACGTAAATGCATTTTGTTTTTCTTCCAATTATAATATTAAATGAAAAGGCATTTTTTCGCTTTTATACTGTGTGCTGCACAGCTAGGGGAGTAGCAGCCAATTGTATCACAACCTACATTTGACATGTAAAAACAATTTTTGGCTTGTTAACTACACAGACGCACATTATAGATAACAAAAATATTACCTGCAGTGTGATGGAGTACCGACAAAGACAAGGGGACTGGAATGGCTATTTCTGGCTTATTTGCCATCAGCAGCCAGCCATACCCAACCCCATCTGTTGCATCACCCAAGGCTCGAACCCAAGACCTGTTGCTTAGACGTTCAACGCATTAACCCATTGCGTCATTGCTTCGTTTTTTGCTGGTTTACATTCTGCAAACAAGGTTTACCGACAAAGATGAGGGAGATCAAGGTGATCCTTTCTGGCGCAACTTCATCAATACCTACAGTACTTATACGTACGGCGGTAGCGGAGTAACGCATTCCAGGCCTCTATGAGGCTCAGTTGGTTACGTACCCCCATCCCTTCCCCATACAAGCCCTTAAAAGAAGTGACAAGAGAGACTGTAGTGAACTTCAGTAAGTACGTCAGAACAGTTGTGGTGCACATACTCTGGGTGAAATGGAGTTCATACCCGTTGAGAGAGTGACTGGTGGAAGAGCGTAGTTGATGGATGGAACCCAACCAGAAGGTCGCTTGGACAATTCCTCTGCCTCCTTTTGTTTGAGTGGATGAAGTTCACAGCCGTCAACTAGTCCTCTGAAAGCAAAGGAGAACAAAAAATACGCACACACACACACACACACAAACCAGTAAATAAACATTTAATTTATGTGTGATGTTTGGCATGGCGCTAGAAAGGCGTTGTTTGTGTGGACCGCACACAACTACCACACTTGTTGAGGGCTCCTTCAGACCAACGCGGGAGCCAATGCTTTTTTCCTCATTCCACCTCAGCGTAACAGCCATAAGCCTGTCAAACTTCCGTCTTCTTTTGGTGACTAGTTGTCAGCCAAGTCATTCGATTTTGTGGCAAAAGTAATCACATGTTACAGGGGAGGAGATCGTGGCCTAACTGACAAGGGCAACCCGACAGTTGTAATAATCGACCGAGCATTTGAGAAAATGTGATTGCGCCTAGATGAAAGTCTTTGTTTGAATCCGTCTTGGAGATTAGTACGTGGTCATGTAAGCAGGATTGTTTCCAGAATGTCAGGGTGATCCCTTCTTCTAATGAGCACGTGATCTAGTAAGCGTCAATAACGCGAGCATGGGACACGAGTGGGAGGACGATAAAGGATATCCGTGACAAATAACTAGTGTCCAGCGCCCATCTTAACTCGTGGAAATGTGCTCTTCTTACAGAATGTGATGGCATGATTACCGAGTACTTCCGGCTTATATGTACTTACCTTGTCCACCTGTGCAACATAATTGCCAAGATTTGCGAGGGCATTCACCTACGACAAAGATATAAGATGAGCGTGCAGATCTTCTGTGACCCTGTGGCTTTAGCATTGTCACGCATGGTCTTTGTGGAGGGGAAGCCCTTACAATATTGGTGAAATTTATAGCAACGAACGACAGACCTGTTGCCGTGAGTTATCAAATGCCTTTGTTCGGGAAGGCATCCGGATTTCTGTTGAGGTCACTCAATACGACGAAAGAAACTTAATTATGGTATCGATTTTCTTCTCTGCGAACGCTCTGCGTAAAAAACTTCATCTGAGAGTTGCACTGAGTCCGGTCCATGCCCGATTGCCCAGAGTTTCGGAGAAACAAGGGGAAATGACCCGAATACTATCTCAGTGGGAGTGCCACAGAGGCCACATTAAGGATCCATTGCAGCATGACTCTCCGTTTTGAAAGGACCGAGTTACCGCGTAAGCTGGCGATCTTCCAAGCTGTAGCTTTTGGCTCAGTCGAGTAGTTTCAAAACGCGTCAAATTGTTTAAAGTAAGGAAATGTACTGAATCGCTGTGCGATAGAGTTCCCAAAGTCGAACTCACTGCATTTTCGCTCTTCCATGTATCAGTCCACTGTCCGAACGAGCAAGCCAGGAAGTCGATCACTAATGACAGTTTAACCCTCGATTCCGACGAAAGCCACAGGAGGGTGTATGCAGGGACGGTGATGCACGTGGATTAGATTACAGTGAGAGTAGACTTACGCAGCATCTACTGCACTCCCTTCTCATTCTCCACCTAGACCAGCTGACCTGATCAAGTCAAGCAGACCGGAGGCGGGAGAGGGCGCGGGTGGCTGGCGTGGCCGGAGCCACCCCTTGAGCGTGCCGCCTTACCTGGCTCGGATCCCATGGAGTTATTCCGTCAGTTGGCAGTGTTCCAAGCCACGGCTTTCAATGCACCGTGATAGCTTCAAGCGGGTTGGAATGTTTATAATGAGGAAACAGGCTGAATCCCCGACCTCCCCCTATTTGCGTTGCCATGACACAACCCAATGTCACAGCCAATCAGCCAATCACACAGAAAAGCACACATGCAACCACACAGAACAAAACCCTTCCCGGATTATCACTCCAGATTGCTAGGTTTCTGCACTTACGCACGGAAGTGCGGTTTCTACCGACAACTATGTCTGTCAACTTAGCGCCTATTTCGTACACAGGAAAGTGCAGAATGAGAATCCAAGCTCAAAGTTAAGCTCTCTTTTTTCCGTAATGGCGAAGTTTAAAGTCCATTGTGCTCGAATAGTGCTGGACACTGTGCGACTGAAATGAGAATCCACCGGCGAGTCTTCTCTATAATCTTTCGATTTGAGGTCGAGCGGTCAGTCACTGTGACACTTTCGCAGGTGAGGAAGCAATTTGAATTTCTATTACACTTAGCTTAGCTCCCGATTTTAATGGAGAGATAAATCAGTGGATAACTTTATTTCTGCACAGTAACTTAGCCGCAGACTGATGGGTTTTCGAAAAGAGCTGCCATTTTTTCCTCTATTGACACGTGAGTTTTCTTATATGTACATGGGCTGGCCCATTTCGCTCATAAGGTACCTATAGTTTAACTACAACAATGAGATCAATTGCAAATGATGCCAGCACCGTTTTGAAGGAAGACAATCTGGAGCAAATTATGTGACTCGTTCCCAGCTGAGCGTTCATGCTGCCGAGAGTTGTACCTTTCGGTCACTATGTATCGTTTGCTATCTTCCGGTGTTATCACATTTACTTACCAAATGTTATCCACAGTGAATGGCTGTTCTTTTGCTGACAATTTTGATATGATACTTTCAAAATAAAGCGTATCACTTTCTCTCTCTCTCTCTCAGGGTATTTTAATTGTAACGCTTAGCAGATGACGATGGGTGTCGATGTCTGCGCCTCTTCAAATCAGTGAAACGGATTTCAATGCGGGTATTGTGCCATATGCTCCTCAGTTATTTGGTTTACACTATAAAAAGGCTGACGCAGACTTTCTCAACCGTGACGTATATGTGCTTCCGTACTCGGCTGGCGGAATGCTGTTGACGCAGGGTATGCGAACAACCAAAATGGGGGTTCTTTATTCCAAATTTAACTGACATCTAGGTTGTTGCATGCGCAAACACATCCAAGGCAGTGAGTCATCCTTGGAGCTCTGTAAATGTAGCGTTCTGTGATCTGACCTTCCAGGACCGCGCTCTGCACCTCATTCCTGGTGTTGGGCACTCTTTGAATCTGCGTGATCACAGACGCCAGACCGCCAGACTGTCAGCCCCCTGGTAGGCCAGTTGGACTCGTGATCACACCCGTGGTTGCGGTAGGCTTGGCGGGCAAACCGGAGCAAACCATACCGACAGGGTCTTCTCACTATAGGCATTGCGTTCTTCACAACAAATTTGTGTTTGTGCCTCTTCCCGCACAATGTCTACCAATACACTCGAGGGGCAGTAGTTTCGTTAACAGCTCTTATCGGAAATCACTGCGGCCTTTCAAACTAAAAAAATGGTAGTGTTGTGGTTTGTGCGCTGAAGGAGTTTGCAAAACATTCGTACAGATGAGCTGTGTTGAAACACACCTTTAGGCGCTCGAGGAGTGCTCAGTAGCATGTGCAGGTTGGAATACCGACAAGGACTAGGGATTGAGCACGTGAAACATAGATTCGCTTGCTATAGGTGGCCCCGCGTTAAATTCCGAAGGTTCATATTCCTGTACCTTATAAGAGATTAAAATGGTTATTTCTGTTCTCGGTTAACAAACTCCCGCCATAGGCAAAATACCCAATCTCAAACGACAGAACAATGATCCTGCTGCATTTGGAAGGGCTTGGAAACCGAATCCCAGGTCACCTAAACCTTGGGTTGGGTATGCTTGGCTGAGGACCACTACTAAACTAGAAATGGCCCTCCCAATTTCCCTTATCGTTGTCGGTATTCCATCCCAATCTCAAAAAATGTAGTAGAACACAGTGTGGTCATTCGAACAACGGACGCCAGAAGCCAGATATTTCTTCGAAGCGGGTTAAGGTGAACTGATCGCTCCAAGCTTTCACGGGCAGACACTTGCTTACTTTCCTAGTGAGAGCATAAAATTCGGCCCTAGTGAAGCGATGACATCTCCTGTCATGCGCTTAGAGCGTTTCTGTCATGACGGAAAGACTTCTTTCTCCCAGGTGTGCTTCAGATGCATCCGACCAGAACGGGGCTCACGGCATAAGGTTCTCGGAGCCTGCACAGGTCCACAACTGCTGTTGCACATGTGTGTGTGTGTGGTTTGTCCTAGAAATATATCTTTTTGTCGCCTCAGTCACTGCATCCACTGCTAGCACCCATTGACTGACAGACCCGGAGTTTTGGTGAGTGCATAGGAGGTGTCCCACACTTGGGATTGGGTATGACTGGCTGATGACGGCTTATAAGCCAGTCATACCCATTCCGGTCTCCCTTGTCTTTGTCGGTTCCATATTATCAACATATGCTACACGTCGCTATGCGACCGCCTGTGAGGGCTCTAGTCTGAGTTCCAGGGCACAAAGGAACGTAAATGTTCCTTAAGCAGATCGGTGAGCCGCACGCTATCATCATATTCCCGATCGCAACTGACAAAGCAACGAACCCGTGGCTCAATGGTAGAGCGTTCGAATCAATTACCAAAGGTCGCGGGTTCGAATCCCAGGTTTGCCACACTTGGGTTTGGGTATGACTGGCTGATGACGGCTAATAAGCCAGAAATGGCCATTCCGGTCTCCCTTGTCTTTGTCGGTTCCACCTTATCAACAAATGCTACACGTCGCTATGCGACCGACTGCGAGGGCTCTAGTCTGAGCTCCAGGGCACAACGGAACATGCATGTTCCTTAAGCAGATCGGTGAGCCACACACTATCATATATATATATATATATGGAATGGAACTGACAAAGACAAGGGAGACCAGAATGGCCATTTCTGGCTTATTAGCCGTCATCAGACAGTCATACCCAATCCCAAGTGTGGCACACCTGGGATTCGAACCCGCGACCTTTGGTTTTTGAGTCGAACGCTCTACCATTTGAGCCACGGGCTCGTTGTTTTGTCGGTTGTGATCGGGAATATGATGATAGTGTGTGGGGATTATTAATATCCTATGCTTTTGCTTTTTCCTTAGCTGGAGGCTGGTATTGCGTGCCATACCAGGTCTGGTTGAACATATGCCTTCTGGCGGATCCAGTTTCTGACTTATAGCCGATGAGTCTTTTCCCTAGCAGATCAAGTAACGTCAGTTTGGATGTGTGTGTGTGTGTGTGTGTCCCCTTAACGGACCACGTGGTAGATGCGTTGGACAAACACGGGGGCCACATTAGGGCATGGCATGCGTTTATTCGGGTTGCGCTCCCATAACAAATGCCGAACATGGAGGTGTGGTGGCACGCCTAGGGGCGGCTAGAGCCTGGGGGCCCCAACTGCGCCAACAACATGCGCCCTCTCCCATATCCGGTCTTCTTGACTCTGTCTTGACACCGGGCTCAGGTGGGGGAGGAGGAGAGAGTGCGGTAGATGCAACGCAAGGCTCCTATCACTTAAAACTAATCCAAGCGCAAGTCACTGTCCCTGCACCACCATAGTGTGGACTGTACGGTGGATATCGTCGGACTACGATGGTCTAAATCTTGTGTGGAGGGGTGTCGGGGGTACTAGTTAGGGGTAGCATCCTACAGATAACATTTGGTTGCTCCATTTGTCTCGTACAGGTGGTGAATGCTCATGTGGCCGCCTCTAACTTGTACCCATCTCTCACCTGTTGCTCCTTGTAGCTGGGCTCTTCCTAGCGGCCAAACCCCGAGTAACCGTCATGACCGGCGGGCTAAACCAGGTGGGGATCTCCGGTGCTGTGTGTGCCTACACACCCGGTATGTCTGACTCCCAAACTTCCCACCTCCCTCCTCTCAAAAAGTCCTACGGTGGGGGCGACAGCAACCCCGTAGACGGCCCAGGCTAACTCGGGTCGTTCTCCCACTAAAAACCGTAACCCATAGTGGAGTTCGGAAGCCGTCTGGGATGTCCGAGCAGCCCTATTTAGGGACAGCACTGCTTGCCTGCTCGCGGAGGAAGGGGCTAGAAAAGGTGCTCTAAACAAATGCTGGGTATCACGTCTTCTGCAGCCGGCCAGGGCTCGCAGATCGCAAAATACGTGGTCGTATAACTCAAACAAACAACAATACCCCCGTCCCAACCCCCCTCGCCGTACCCTCCAGGCTGCTCGGGTGAGTCCACTCATACTGGCTGCCTGGAATGTTCTTTCCCCTTTAGACAATCCTAGGAGCAACCGGCTGGAACGGAGGACGGCGCTAGTCGCTCGGGAACTGGTGCGCTACAAGGTGGACATTGATCCTCTCAGCGAGATCCGATTCTCTGAGCAGGGTCAGTTGGAGAAGGTGGCTGTCGGCTACACCTTCTTATGGAGCAGCCGGTCAAAGACAGAGCAACGCGAAGTTGGTGTCGCCTTTGCTATCCGGAACGACATCGTGGGACGTCTGCCCTGTCTGCCACATGTATCAATGATCGCCTGATGAGCCTCCGCCTTCCTCTTCGGGGAGACAAGTTCGCTAGCATAATCCCCAATCGTCTGAACGGTCACCTAGAGCAGGGACTGCTCCCGGAAAGCCAATGTGGCTTCCGACAACACCGTAGGACAACCGAAATAATATTCGCCTCTCGCCATCTACAAGAGAAGTGTCAGGAGATGCGAAGCCTCTTCTACACTACCTTCGTGGAGCTGAAGAAAGACTTTGACATGGTAAATTGTTATGGTCTGTGGAACGTCATGCAGATATTCGGCTGTCCTGAGCGGTTCACGCACATTGTGCGTCAGCTTCATGACAGGATGATGGCGCGCGTCACTGAAAACTGGACGGTATCTGAAGCATTCTCAGTGACCAACGGAGTGACGCACGGCTGCGTACTGGTCCCCACCCTGCTCAGTCTCATGTTCTTGGCTATGCTGATGGACGCCTACCGTGATGAGCAGCCTGGAATCCGCATCGCCTACAGAACTGACGGACACCTTCTCAAAAGTCGGTGTATGTAGGCCACAACATGCGTGTCTACGGGTACAGTCCATGGCTTGCTCTTCGCGGGCGACTGCGCCCTTAACACCAAGACGGAGAAGGACATGCATAAGGAGCATGGACCTCTTTGCCGCAGGCTGCGCCGATTTTGGATTCACAATTAGTACAGCCAAAACGGTGGTCATGCACCAGCCGCCACCCAGCGCGGAATACAATGCTCCCCGAATCAATGTCAATGGTGCTCAACTCAAAAACGTGTAAATGTTCGCTTATCTAGGAAGCGAGATGTCGCGCAACACGAGAATCGATGACGAGGTTGCCCAACGGATCTCCAAAGCTAGTCAGGCCTTCGGCCGGCTGCAGGCCTCCGTGTGGAATCGCCACGGTATTCACCTGAACACCAAATTGAAGATGTACAAGGCCGTCGTCTTGACGACACTCCTTTACGGAGCGGAAACATGGACCGTCTACTCGAGCTAAGCCAGGAAGCTGAATCACTTCCATCGCAGCTGCCTTCGCAGAATACTGAAGCTGAGATGGCAAGACAGGATCCCGGACACGGAATTCCTGGAGCGGACCGAAATCCTCAGCATCCATGCCATGCTGAGGCAAGTGCATCTGCGATGGAGCGGCCACCTGGTAAGAATGGACGACGAGCGATCATGGTGAAGAACACCACTTGCCCAACTCCCACCACCTCAGTAGCCACATCCGACTACCTGCCACCTGCTACCTCCAACAATACCACCGCCCCCAGTATCAGCGATGGGGACTCGGTACCAATCTGTCGTCCTTGCGATCACTCATTCACTTCATCCATTGGCCTGGCCGGTCACCTGCGAATCCATCGCACAGTGACTGGTGATCTAGCACCTGGAGCACCAACACACAGCAGAGATCGCCGCCTCCAATGACCTCACTGCCCACGTGCATGAACTCATCGCATCGGCCTGATCGGTCACATGCGCATCCACGAAAGCGGAATCCACCGCGATGCCAGCACATCTTGCGCACCCATTAACACTTCCCATATTCCTCCTATGAGTTTGACTACCAGTACCAGTCACCGCACATGCAGACCACGCATCGGCCTGGTTGGTCACTTGCAAATCCATCGCACAGAGACCGGCAAACCATTGCCCCTGTGCCTCACACGATCACACGTAAGACCACAAAAACATGCACTCAATCCGCATAGCTGATTGAGACGCAATTATGATCCTCGACTCCTTCTTCATGTGGCTCCTCTGTTGCATGTGTGATCTGAGCTTGAGAATAACACGGGGGGATAAGCACCGTGGGTTGGAAGGTTGACAACTGAAAATTACACTTAGACCTCCCAGTCAGTCCAATGTGCGTTTTGTGGAGTGGCTGACTGGTGGTCCGAGAGTCAGGCTGTGATGGCGCCTTCGTAACGTGACCTCCGGCACTCTCACACATGTGAGATGTGAGCCATTCATCTCCCTGTTGTGTGAAATCCTGGTACTTGTGTTTGAAAGGCCAGGTCGTGTACGTAGTACACGTAGACGAGGTCACCAGCAGCTGTGCCCATTTCCGAATCAGAAAACTGCCCGGCTAGGACAGTGGTTTGATTGTGGGGGTGGGGGAGAGAGTGAGGTCGACGGCTCAGCGCATGTTCCTCACTATAAACAATCTGACCCGCTTAAAACTATCACGGTGCGCTAAATGCCGTGGCTTGGAAGGTTGCCAACTGATGGGATAACTCGGACCACGTGGTTTACCCAATGTGTGTTTTGTGTGGAGTGGCTGACTGGCGGACTGAGAGTCAGGCTGCAAGGGTTCCTTCTTAATGTGGCCTTTATGACACTCCCACTCAGTGGGATCCGAACCAGGTGTGGTGGTACGCCGAGGGGCGGCTCTGGTCGTGCCAGCCACCTGCGTCTTCTCCCGCCTCCGGTCTTCTCGACTGTGTCATGACACTGGGCTCAGGTGAGGGAGCGGGAGAGAGTGCGGTAGCGGCAACGCAAGGCTACTACCACATAAAACTAATCCACGCGCAAGTCACCATCCCTGCACCCCCCTTTTGTGGAGCATACGGTGGACATCATCGGACTACGACGGTCGAACTGTCGTGGATTCACCCAGAAGTACATTTTATTTGGAGTGGACGCCGCGCGCAGAGTGCGAATAAACCTCCGGAGAATCTTTTGATGCCGTGACAGTAGGTGTACTTTCTTTGCAGATCGGTGTATGGGCCAAGTGCGAACAACCCGTAAAACGTAAGTGTGTCAAGCCTTTGCTGGGTCCATGGGAATAGCAAACAAATTTTAAGCTGCCAGCAATTTTGACATTTAAGCATGCAGTACTATGAGAGAAAATGAACTCTTTTTCGAGCCTCTCAAGCATCGCAAACAAAGGCAGTTATGATTACATACCTCCCTAAATGAATGTTTTACATAATATTCCAGAAAACGTGTCGGATGCTTCAAGCACCCAAGCGCTAAAGGGAATCGCTAGAGCCATTCTCTGTCAATTTTCCTAGTCTTACAGGCAGACACGTGTCAGGATAAACAGTATGTGTCCTAGGGTGGAAGACCTTTCACCGGTCAGATTATGGATTTGCTCGTCCCACTGTGTCCTCCGATTCATTTTAGGGTCGTCGTAGGCAGTCTTATAGCGACAAATTATATTGCCAAAGGAGGAGTACTGACAAAAAGAAGGGAGACTTTAGTAACCGTTTCTGTTTTATTGGCCGTCATCAGACAGTCATACTGAACTTCAGATGGGGATGCGCCTGATGTTTGAACCAGGGTTCTTTAGAAATCGATAGATAATTGGTCAGAGGTTCATCCACTAAGCCACAAGTTCGTTGTCCTCTCGGTCATTGTGTTTGGTTCTAAAACACATGAATTAAGACATGCATTTATGGCTGTCTTTAGTCATTTTATTGTGATAGTTTCTGGCGGAACCAGTCCAATATGTTTTATTTGTCAACCATTGGTGCCATTTGTCTTCATTTTTGCTTCAATGGACTCTACTAAAAGCTTAAATTTTCTTACTAATAGAACACCCCGCAGTACCTAGTAGCGGTGACAGGATGGCGAGACAGCTTGGATGTGTGTAAGCACATGTTTGTGTTTTTGGTCCTAACTCGTATTCAGCGCAAAGATTGGCTACATGAGGGCAAAATAGGCCCGAAACTCTGCTGCGACGGTCTGCCCCATCTCTCTCGTCACCTTCCTCGCCATCCCCCCCCCCCCCCCCAGTGTTTTGCTCTTTATCCTGAAATTCGAAAAAATATCAGTGGGATAACAGCAATCCATTTGGATGAATGCAAGCTTCTCAAAAGGAAAGCGAAAACTTGTCACACGAGGACAATAACACTTCCGTAGGTCCATGGCAGTGGGCAAGAATGGCTGGTTGGCGGCTACCTGGTAAAATTAGGCAACTTAACCCTGCTGGTTAGTCTCTATATGACTTATGGAGCCTCCAACAAGCAGGAAGAATTTGAGTCCTTCTTTAAGCCCAAATCGCGGTCATTTTGTGGTGCCTGATCATGTACTCAATTTCCTCCTCACTCGCCATCCTTCGAACTCATACTACATAAATGTGCACAGAATGCTACTTTGTCCTCAAGGCAATTAACTCCTTCAGAATGCGGCTCCCTGGAACTTTTGTAGGTCATCAGTGTATGCATGTATGCGAGGTTTGCTGGAGGCAACTGTAGCTAACTGGACATTCCAATCGGAGAGCTTTGTTTCATCAGACTTAAACGAGCGCTAATCACGCGTGTGACACGCAAGAGGGATAGGACCTTTTCTTCAGGTCAACCACTGCGTTTAATCTCATTTCCGGGTAATTGCTGTCAGTCTAGTCAGTGAAGGGGAAAAGTTCAGAAAGATGGTGGTCGCATATTTCTCTTCCTCGATGTAAAAATGGGATTCATTTGTGCGCTATCAAATGGGTTATAGGTCAAAACTTTGGAGCTTGCTAATCATCGAGCCAACTTGGTCTCGCTGCAGACTGAGTATCAGGTAACAGTACTTCAGTGTAACAGCCCTTACCTTTTAAGGGTCCGACCGAATAATGTCTGGTTACTGTCATCCGAGCGACCAACACGTACCGGAGTGTACTGACTAATGCAAATACCCGATCGCTTCATTCTGCCTAACTTTTATGGGCCACGGAAACACAAAGAAGGGATAGTGGGCTAGACGGTGCTCAGAGCCAGTGAATAATCGCCGCCTTATAAATGACCGCAGAATCTTCGAACCTACTATGATCTGTCTTGGAAGCTTACCAAAGGACAGGATAGCTTGATCTATCGAAAGATGTTATGCATAAATAACACTGAGTTTCTCGCATCACAAGTCTGGGAAGTTAGCTTATTTTGGATAAGCTTTAATTAAGCAAAGGAGCGTGTAGAAAGCTCAGCAGGCAGCCGTCGCAAGCGCTCTCATCAGGAAAGTGGCGGCTAAAGGGCATCTGCTTGGGCTTCGTCCACCTGTGGTGGAACGAGAAATATCTACTGGCGTCACGCCATCGGAGGAGGTTGTCACATCCGCATATGCGGTACTTGAGAGTCGGAGGCGATATGAGTCAGCGGCGGCGTGACAACCGTGGAAGCGGGCAGCTACAGATCCGTTTCAGGACGGCGGAGTGTCAGGATCCCTCATGTGGAATCTGTGCCATCCTGACGCAAACAGGAGAGTATCGCTCTAGTCAACCCGCCAAATCTCGGGATTCGTGGCAGATGTCCCAGCCCTGAGCTAGTTGATCGGTAGCAGGCTAATTGATGCAGCTGTCGAAAAACTGAACTACTGAAGTAACATCGGACTACACTGAGATCTGATCCAGGCCCTCCTTTAAAAACTGAATATAGACCCCGTTTTCGTAAGGGTGATGAAAAACCATTCCATCACAACATTTGACATCTGGGCAGTCATTGAGCGATCTCAGATCATTGATGTAACGCAAATAGAGGTTAGGGGATATGACGCGACCTAAAAACGATTTGCAGTTATTAGAAAGAAGAATAGATTTTTGACCGTCAGAATGGCAAAGTGATTAGATTTTATAACTTCGGTCGATATCCGTCTTAACCACTGGCGTCCTTGGAATTAATGCTGATGTGATTTGGGTGGAGGGCAGTGCAAAGTGATAAAATATAAGAATTCCTATGATGATCGTTGAGCGAAAACCATTCCTTATTGTACTCAACAATCTATGCCCAGAAGCGGCACACACGACAGTTTGACTATCGTAAGTGATTACGTCCTTCGTGTGACCCACGGAGTGGGCGTAGCACAGAAGACTTATGCTGTGCTGTCCCCTTCCCCTCCCCCTACAACAGACTACGCTATAGACGTGCTGAACCAAAAGGGGGGACTGCTTGTGGCACATTGCACGTTAACCGGGCTGCCCAGAACTCACGCGTCCTATGAAAAATGCAACATACTGGAAGGAAGGGGGTGGGATGGAACGCCTATGCGTCCGCCTCCTCCACACTGCGTCCAATCCTAACACCAGATGGCTGACAGTCTCGGACATGCTCACCCACCTTTTTTGATGTCAAGAAAATGTCAAGCTGAACAGAGGTAAGCTCGGGCGCAGGGGATCACAAAGTTAAACAGTCTGTCTACACGTGCTACACGCAACATGTCCCATATTCCACATGTGCCAGGCTTGGACGATTTTGACTTGGACCTCATCCCGAGAGTGACCTAGAGATCACGCTAAAGTGAAAGCTCTGCGGTCTGACTCTGAGTGCAGAGAAAAACCGAGATATCCCGTCAGTTGGCAACCATACGTTAGACAATTCAACCTAGAACCGCAGTTCAAGTTGTCTGGAGATTAGGAGCTGTTACAAGATTCACCTCCATACACCAGCCTCATTTTTTAGCATCCCTTATGGTGACTCCAACCCCCGGCTATAGTGTTTTCCTGTTTTTGTCTTCTCTCTCTCTCTCTCACTTGTCACTTGCCAATTACACAGCAATAAGCTTGCTCCGGACACGCAGGGGCATGCGTGTTGCTAACGCATCGCTGCTTACGTCGAGGATTACAATGGTTTTGGCCGTAACCTTCAGCTCGCTTTTTGTTCAGTGATGGCCATATCTGGCGGAACATCGAGGTAAATCTTTGTCTGGTCCGGATGACGTCTTCGTCGATGATCAGAGCCCGAAGCGCGGCAAGGTCACTGGTAGAGTTTTAGACGAAGGGTTTGCATTAAAATAAAGTCTGCAGAAAAAACTGGTCCGGAAACCACGTGACAAGGAGGGCAATAATATTAGCAGGAGCGAAGTGTGTCGCTGGCAGGAAAAAGATAAAAAACCCGATTAAGGGCAAATTAAGAGAGGGCTTAAATTACATAAAGATGAGACGGGAAAGATGAGAAGGAGACGAAGGAAGAGGAGGAAGAGGATGAGGAGGAGGAAGAAGAAGCTCAGGACTGGGAGGAGAAAGGCGCCTGTTTCAAAAGGACTTGATCATCGACCCTAACGTCAGTGTATGTAGATACAGCTGTTCATATTCAGTCGATGGGTCTTTAAAGTAATCGTTCCTGGCCACAAATAAGGTGTACTGTCAAGTGATTTCAGTACCGTCAGCTATAATGGAATATCGCAATTTGCATAGCTGGGAGGCACGCAATTACGACCTAGCACTCTAAGCGACTCGCGTTTGTGAACCAGCTGAAGCAATACTGGTCAAATAATGTGCTGCTTGATGTAAAGACGTCCTACCCTGGGTGCCTAGTCGCCTTGGCTGGTCCAGTGTACTTACAACGTCTAGTACTGGAATAGTTCGCGGTTTTTTTATTTACGCACCATTAGGCGCTGAACGGTGCTTGGCCCCGACAAACTAATCAATGGTTCTACCGCCAGCATGTCCCGCTGGTTGCGGCTGACGTCAAAAATAAACTCTGCTCGCCGGGTTCAGCGTTAAACACGCCGCGTCGGGCCAGAACAGGGTGTTGATCATCTGATCAACAATAGCGTAACTACTACTACTACTGGCATATGAAATGGCGACATCACCAACGTCCCCCGACATTTGCATAAACGATCCGCAGACGTGTGGGCGGTCGGGCGGTCGGGCCAAGCGCACAGCGATTGCGTATGCAGATGACCTCCTCATCCTCCTCCTCTTCCTACTCCTCTTGCTCCTACTCCTCCTCCAACGATGCCACCGCCACTGCCAGCGCCGCTGCCACCACTGCCGCGAAAACAACCGAGGAACTGTCGCGTTTTTATCCTGAATCATTCACGAACCCCAGGCTAAATGGTAACAGAATGACAGGTTGATTGGCATGGATTGACATTTTGTTTGGTCAGACTAAACGAACTGTCCGTAGACACTGGATAGGTATCAGCCCGGATGGTTGATGGCGGCAGTTTAGCTACTTCATACAAATCTTCTTGGCATCAAAGTCTCGAAGAGTAAAGTATGAGGAACAGTTTCTCGCGTCGTCTGCTTAGGATGACTAGCCCTTTTGAAAGTGACTATTGTCTGTCTGTTCTTTGAGGTGACCAGTACTTGTGACTTCTCGGTGTTTTTCTTAGGGGCTTGACAGGGCTAGAACCACACAGTCGCGTTTGAGTTCCGGGAGCATCAAATTGATGACAGATTATGTAGAAGTTCCAGTTATGTCAATCCTCAGCACCCGTCAACCGTTTAATTTGTTCGGATAATTCCAAGAAGACCAGGAGATAAATGGGCCAGACTCGTTTACGACTACTCTCCTCCCTCCCAGACCATTAATGCTAATTAGGACGTGCGTATAGTATCTGTTTGGTGGTTACGGAATGGATCACAAAACCACAACTTTCATTCTCTGGTGCTTCTATTGTATCAGTTGGTTATTGAAAGCCAGAAATTCAGGTTTCTGGTAAGATTAGAGGTTAATAAGAACATGCCAGAAGAAAGTCACTGCTAAATTTGTAACAAGGTAAGAACTGTACGCTCTATAAAGGATGACGCTATTTGTATTGTATGCGTGGAAGGCCAGGTCCCGCATGTGGCACGCGCAGATGAATTTTCTAACTCTGCCAGTCACTGCGCGCAGTCCTCATCCAAGATAGCTGACCGACTCGGACAGAGGACTGATGTATGGAACGGGGATGAGAAAGTGAGTCAGCCTGCAATGGCTCCTTCTTAATGTGGACTTTATAGCATCCCCGCTCAACTGGGATGCTGCCAACTGACGGGATAATGCGATCCTCTTCTTTGGACGAAGAGTCAGGCTTCAATATCCAACTCTGGTTGGGATCAGAACCACCCCTGCTCCCCCGTATCTTGTTGTGTGAAATCCTAGTTATATGTGCGTAGGCCAGGGGGCGTGATGGCACGCCTACGCACGGGTTCACACCGCACCAGCCAACTGCGCCCGATTCCACCTCCGGTTTTCTTGACTGTGTCTTGATCTGGCTGGGAGGAGGAGGAGGAGGAGGAGGAGGAGGAGGAGGAGGAGGAGGAGGAGGAGGAGGAGGAGGAGGAGGAGGAGGAGGAGGGAGGAGGAGGAGGAGGAGGAGGAGGAGGAGGAGGAGGAGGAGGAGGGAGTACATTAGATGCTGTGCAATTCAATTGTCACTACAAACTAAACCACGCGCAAATCACCGTCCCTGCGCCCACTTAGCTGTGAGGCATACGGTGGACATCGTTGACAATGACGGTCAAACTGTCATGCATGCAAGCCTGCTGACTCAAATCCTGAAAAACCGTAAGTATGCTTATTTCAGCCTGTCAACATGAAATAAGCGGAGACTACACTTGCATGTACGCCTTCCAGAGGGATGGGTGTGGTCATAAGACCGTTTGAACTTTTACACACGCGAATGCGTTAGGGGGACGTAGTTTAATCAATCAAAATTTCCCTGAGTGTTTGATATTATGTGATTTAAATTCGGATCTCTTCTGTGCGCCTCAGGAGTATTTAACTTCACTCAGAGCGCCCCGGGCCTTAGCAGACACAGAAAGGTATTTTTACAACGTTGGACCCCTCCCAGAGGCGACAGTTTTTTTCTCCTAAATATCACCGGGAGTTTTTTTCACTGTCTGCTCTTTTTCAACTATGTTCCACTATGTTGGCCTCGCCAGCATATCGAGATACTATTTTTTTGATACCACAACTCGCATGTACAAATAGGGAATTCAAAGGTGATTCACCTACATCTCCCTCAAATATACTGATACTGATACTGATGCAACAATTGTCCTCGGTATGAATCATTTATATGTCCTCTCGGCAGAACACGGGAACTGGGGTGCCCTGTGATGGGAAAATAAGGGAAAAGGGAACTTATGGTTGGGGTGTAGGTTATGCTTAATGTTAGTGTTAATGAAAACCTTTGAACCGACTCTTCAGGAGTTGGAGCCTCAAGCGTTGATAAACCTGAGGTTGGGTCTGGCTGATGACAGCTAATAAGCTTTAAAGTTGCGAAAATTCCCATTACAAGATTCAAAAGACGATTTGGCGAGCATACTCGTGGCTTTCGATAACTTCTCTTCAGGTCAGTGCAGTTATAGGGAAACGCTGGAGCGTAGTAGACATTTGAAACATTAAATCGATAATATTCGTCCGTTTTTCTGGGTTGTCTGAGAGGTGTGCATAGGGGGAGGATGATAAAAAAACAGTGTGATAAGAAACAGTACGATAAGCGGCAGTGAGTGTTTGGTAGAGCCGTTCCAGGGGAAGGGGAAGGACAGAGATGGCGCGGGAGACTGCATGCAGTTAGGCGGCCGTTGGCCAAGCCAAGTGCGGAGCTTGTGTGAGGTTCTTTTGGGCGCACAAGACCGGCTTCTTCAACCTAATGGCAGTCGCTTCTGCTGCTGCTTCTGCTTCTGCTGGCCATTAAAGTCTCCCTTGCCTTTGTCAGTAATTCATTTGACTAACTTGTGCAAAACTCGGCAGCCTCGGTGGAATTCGAACCCACGCCACCAAGGGGAAGGCTTTAGTATAGCCAACGCTCTAACTTACTGAGCTATGAGGCCCCCACTGGGAGCCGTGTATTGAACCACACACTTGGGTCAAGGTGTCCACTGTACTAAAGCCTTCCCCTTGCTGGCGTGGGTTCGAATCCCACCGATGCCATCAAATTTTTCACAAGTGGGTCAAATTAATTATTCAAATCTGTTAAAACTCCTATTAATTAATCGCGCCTGGTCGTCATCTGGTGGATTCTATATTGCCTGCTTAGGAAATCCTGCTTCAGCAGTCAGCTTACTGTATCATAATTGGTGGAGTCCATATGTTGCAGTAGACTGGACGGGTAACTTGACCTAAGTGAGATTAAACACACGGCTCCCGGTGGGGCCTCGTGGCTCAGTTGGTTTTACTAAAGCCTTTCCCTTGCTGGCGCGAAGTAAAATCCCACCGAGCCCACCGAATTTTTCACAAATGAATCAAATGTATTATCCGAATCTGCCAAAATCCCCTACTAATTTGTCAGTCATGTCATTCTGCCTATACAAGCTAGATGCTGTGCAGCTATTTGGTGGGACTCAAGAGTTAGCCCAAAGGCACAACGTGAGGATTATTCCCCGTAATGCGATCTCTAAGCGCCCAATTATTAATATACCCGATCGCAGCTGACAGGAAAAGTAGCCTGTGGTTCAATGGGTGTTGAACTTCTACCAAACTAATCACCAGTTAGAGACTCTGAGATTGGTTATGGTTGGCTGATTATGGCTAAAAATAGGCATTCTAGTAGATCCCCTCCCTGGTATTACGGATGGCTTTCCTATTCTCATATCCTGTCGGGAAGGGACACATAAAGGATCCCAACCTTTTACTCGCCACTAGATGGAAACGCGACACCATTAAATCTCACCTTCTTTATTCCGTGCTAGTCTACTGAAAAGTTTACTACATTAACCAGCTGAAAAATGCAAAATTAACCTAACAAGAAAGTCCAGTCAACGCAAATCAACAAAGCAACGATACATAAACCTTCAGAAACCGAACAATTCGTTTAACTCATCAACTACATAATGCATCGCCTTCTTCCTCGCGTGTTAGCGTGGTCTCCCTTGAAGTGTTCCACGGATCATGGGGAGAGGTAATTGGACCCAGAAAAGTGGAACGTCCACCCCATGTCATATTTTGATCATTTAATCCATTGGGAACATATTTTATATAAAACCCGGGAACTTTTCAGCCTGGATGAACAGAGCTTTCTCCCGCTTGCTCCGCTTCTTAGACACCCGTATAGGGTAGTCACTGCAAATTGCTGGTGTTGTTTGTTTCCTCCACTCTCCCCTGTGAATTAGTCCAGTGGAATTATTGCACGACTGTTTGACGGTCTCCCAAGTGACGAAGTCCACCCTGTGTCCCACGAAGCGAATGCAACACGCGTGGCTTACGCGTGGCTTACGCGTGAATTAGGTTTTAGTTAGATACATTTTTGTGGCATCTATCGCACTCTCACCTCTCCCCCCCCCCCCATCTGGCTCCGGTAGCAGGACAATGCCAAGGCGATTGAAGCTGGGTTCGGGTGCCGTGACTGACAGGGTTAAATCAGCTGAGTACGCGTGCCGCACACACCACCTGGGCGAATCGAAGGCAGATCTTACTGCTCTTCTTAAATTTCCACCGGAAACCAGTGCGCACACCGACTGGAAGTAAATATTCTGTGCAATGCACTGCTTGTGCTCGAGAAATGCTCCCAACATTTCGTTTTAGGGCTGAGCGCTCTTTTCCTCTGGATGGCTGACTGACCAACTGTTTCATAAAAGTTCTTGGCGCAGTATTCCAAAGAATAGGAGAAACGGAGTTATATTTGAGTTCAGGCAGACGACGTGAACTGGAGGTAGGCATTTGCTTGACGTTTTTATGGGACTGTCATGCAAGCATGTCAACCGCTCAGAACATGGTCTCATCCCACCGACCACGAAAAAAACAATAAACTGCTGAGGAAATCTGAATTCTCGGATAACGGGAGGTTGAGAGATGTTGCAACAGCCATCCATGCCCTGCTATATTTAAACATGCAGTTCAGACCTGAATATGGCACCAGGGACGGACGGCACTGTCGATCATCTCCCGACGTATCCTCACCGTCAGCACACAGGTAAGGCCCCCGAGACAAGACCTCCGCATGTGATGTAAAGACATTCAGGAGTAGAGTGAAGCCGGTAGTCTCCTACTTCACTGGACGCACCACTGAGCGCAGAGGATCTAACTCATCTTGGAGATAATGAACGTTGCCGCATCAATCCTGCTTCGACTGAATTTAGACAGTAACAGCAAATAAGGTCAGCATCTTGCATGATCAGTCTTATTTCTAGGCCTGTCGTCTTGACTTGAGTTCGTCGGGAGAGTCAAACATATTTTCTGGTATTTTGACTGATTTACTTGTCCAAATCAGACGCAAACTATGCCCTTTATCCACCAGGTAGTCTTATGTCAATCCTTGTGTGTGGAATTAAACTGAAAGGATGCCACGGAATTCCTTTGGATTTGATAGCCTTTTCAAACGTTTCAGGGGCTGCAAAAACGGGACTGCTTATGTCTGCGTTCAATAAGGTTTGATGTGTAAACGGTTGGTAGCTTGGTTAGAAACCACAATATGTCTTACCTTTTTTATACTATCTTCTAACTATGCTTTGTCTTTCCTGCAAGGTAGGCCCTAACCTGAAGCAGACTTTGTAATTTTACTTTACGCATGTAGCAACCTGCAATATTGCCATACTCCAGTGCCTCGGCTTCCGAATAGTCAAGCTTTTTTGCCTCTAAGCCCTTTTGGACGTAAATATACAAGCATAAAGCAAATTTGACCTTTCAGTCTAGGGACTGCGAATGTGATCCAAGGTATAAGCCAGGAAAGACTGGGTGATAATTGATCAGGAATTCTTTCGGGGTAACATTCACAGTGCTCCCTCACTTAAGAGTACTACCACTGCTTTTATTTCACCCCCCAGCTGTCACCATCCGAGGGCCCAAAGGGACGAAAAACTGCTGTTTAGCATCTTGTCTGAGTTCTTTTCTTCATGTAGGGAATCTAAACGCATTTATCATCGTTTTTGCGGAGGATGCGAGACCTTGAACCTCGAATCCCCTGTAGGTTCTATTTTACTGAGCAAGAAGATAGTTTTAAACAGTGGCATCAAGGATGAGCAAGTTACTATGGTGTGGTCAAGGAGTTCGCTTCGTGTTAAGCTAGACCTCCACAGGACGCATACCTGCTTGCCGATTCTAAGTCGCAATCCAAATCTTCCCAACGATGTGGGCAGGACTGACATTCTCCTGCACAAAAACCGACTCAAGTGATACACAAACTTGCCCCTCAATCCAGGCGAGAAGCTCATGCATGTGCTTACTCCTCAGACACGGAATATTTGTTTGCAAGGTGAAAGAGAAAGAGAGAGGAGAGGAAAGGGGATGGGTTTCATCATCAAACAATTCGCCCAGTGAATTGTTTGACTGTCGTAAAGTGCCGTTTGCTATTAACTCCACTAAAACAGTATAAGAAACACCAGCAGCAGAAGAGGGCATTCGGAGAATACGTTTTAAAAATCAAAAAATCCTTTTTAAGCAAGACTGGAAAAATCATAGGAGAACAATAAAGGATGAGGGGAAGAACACATGCCTCTATTAATCACCAGATAAGGGCCTGAGGTGTGTGATAGGAACGTAAACAGCGAATATAATATAGAAGTTTACGAATTTTTGTAAAAAGAGTATCGATATGTTGGGAGAAGGAAAGATGCAATGTCAGAGTAACGCCAAGTTACCGAAAAGAGGATACCTCGTTGGGAAGGACGGCTGAGAATTGAGAACTAGGGGATGGTCGCAGGTGAAAAACACATTAGAGAGCGGTACCAGTTAAAGCTCAGGCTGAAGCGCTTGAATGTCCATTCACCAAATCTACCAAAACAAACTTCTCTCGAAGCCCCCCCGCTGACATCGGCAGATTAATTCTGAAATGATCAGCATCTCCTTTCATCGCTTGAGCGCCAGAATACGTAATTCAAACTTTCCCTGGTTTTACTAACCACGCTCCTTCCCCAATTTTTGTCTGAGTTGGCACATGGACAGCGAGTAGCACGGGAGTTAGTTTATATTGATAGAAAAATTGCAAAGCATCTACAGCATTCTCTCTTTCCTCATCCCCCGATGCCCTGTACCCCCAACAGAACCGGAGACGGGATTGGGTGCATGTGATTGGTTCGGCGTGGTCTTGCGGGCTAGGCGTGCCACAACATACACCACATGTGGGATATTTTTATGAGTGCGCATTCCCAATAATGCCTGTCGTACCCTGATCTGACTCCCTCGTTGATCAAAAGCATGTACCGCATAAGACTCTTTGTAGCGGCACAAGGAGGGTCACAGCCAATAACCGGAATAAATAGGCGAACACCACTCCTGTGCTACTAAATACATTCGAGTGCAGCTTAAAGGACGTGAGCCAACAGTGAGAGTTCGACCGTCACGAAGGCGCTGTCAACCGTTCACACCATGGTTTGGACACGACATCGGTGGTTTGCGTGTGAATTAGTTTGTAATGCGACTGCTGTACACAGCATCTGCCACACTCTCTCCTCCCTCACCTAAGACAACTTCACGAGTACAGCAAGCGGGTTCCGGCGCAGTATCTGAAAAAGGTACACAGTCCATCTACGCGTGCCACACAAGACCTGGTTCCACAGAATATACCGGGTTTTTACGAGGGTGGCTCGGAGTTCACACACGTGAGAATATCACGAAGATCGCCGTTAGTCAGTATTATCAAGGCCGGAAGTTGGGATATTTCAAATTTGGAGTTGACTGGCGACGGTAAGAAAGCTAGTGATGACCACTCCACACTCTCTCCCCCTCTCTCTCTCTCTCTCTCTCTCTTTCTCTCTGTCTCGCTCACCCTCTCTTGGTTTCTCGATGGTACTGCCCGGTCTGAGTATGCTCTAATCACTGACCTAAACGAGCAAGTGAAATTCACCATTTTTACCTGTTTAGGGACCTACCAATCCACATGTGAGGTCTGTTCTGGTTCACCGTTTCGGCTCCGGAAAATGATCTAGGATATTTGTCTCGCCAGGCAAAGCGAAAGTTGAATGAACTCCTGTCTCAGCTTCCCACAGCGAGGCAGTGGACCCCGTTACACCAGTCGTACCAGGAGGTATCTTCCGTCGGCTCTCAGCTGCGATGCTGTTCTGCCGACTGTGAACAGGGTCGACAACTGCGGATGAGGATACAAAAGCGTCAGTCAGACTAGAAATCATGGGTCGAAGCCCTTGGTTGCCCACGCTGGGTATACGTTTGGATTCCGTGGGGCCGATTTTGGGATTGGTGTGGTGGTGGTGGTGGTGGTGGTGATGATGATGACGATGGTCCCACAGCAGGGGAATCGTTGGAGGCCTGTCTGTCAGAGCTCGGCAGCACCGAGTTGTCTGCGACCTCTGTGGGCTCATTTTGACATCCAATGACAGAGGTGAGATCCAGGGTGTAAAATAAGATGTGAGCAGCCACGTTGGATCAGCCTCGCCACGAGAATGTCGAGATCTCTAATTACGACAGTGCGCAGTCGAATAAAAGCTATCGGGGATGGGCTAATCATCAAGCCATAATCGGTGCCAGAGGCATAGCAATGACTGCAACCGGAGGCTGCGATGTCGTTTATGCATCGGATGGACCGATTACTATACCCTGGAAGCCCGGATACATTTTTCCTGGCCTATACTATTTTAGTTGACTGTGAAAGGTACTGTCGGTTGTGTCTACGCGCAAGTAGCTTCTTCCGTGAGTGGACATTCAATCGTTATTCCGGTAAATCCTTTGTCTATGAGGTTCGGTACAAGTTACCAAGGATGATTTGGCGTTGGCACCACGATAACAACACAGTCATGCAGCCTCCCGTCTGGATGGCCAGGGACACACACAGAAAAAAGCATATCAACAGGAGGCATTGGGCCACTCCAGATCAACTCTCTAGGATCTTTGCGGAAAAAATACTGACTGAGTCGATTGTGGCCGCCACCCGGCGTCCTCCAGAGGACAGTGAAAAGAAATGCTATCCCGCCCTCCTCGATAATCCAGGCGATATTGTGCTTAATTTCAAGAGGGGCACCTAATCTGTCCCTTAACCATAATAACCCTAATCCTAACTGATCCCCCTAACTTTCTGTTCTACCAAGCGCAAGCCAAAGCTGTTCCATTATGATAGTGGCGTTTGCCTGGTGCACAATCAGTTGACTGCGTGGAGGAAGAATTTTTTGACCGGTAGGAGCTGTGGTAGGCAACCCTGCCATCAGGGAGTACCATCGTACTTTGCGAATAATGTAGTCACTGGATGGAACATCAGGCACGTTGAATCAACATTTCCGAACCTCTGCGATGGAGAATAATTAACCCTGAAGAGCAAGTGACTAGGTACACGACTAAAGATGTCGTTAGAGGGTCTCTGCTTATTCGAGAAACGTTGGGCAAGCTTTACCACGTACATTCGGGACTACGTAAAAAAGTAGTCATGGCTTCGTTGGTTTCATTTTACTCATCCTGGAGGGTGGTTCCGAAAAAAAAACATTCTTGGACCCTGTCAGTCGTTGCCGCTTGTGTGCGTGAAATCTCACACACACTCCTGTTCCCCACCCTGATGGCATGGTCCGAGAGACCTGGCTCTAACCGTGCGCGAGACCCTGTTTTCGGACGCATGTACGTGCTGCCACCACTGACGCACTCGGAACAATTAGCATTGGGTGCTGTTTACTCGAAGCAAGCTTTCACGCTAAACCACGCTTGACTTGCAAGGTACGACAAACACAACACGAGTCCAGTGCTGACATTCTGTGTTACGACCGTCTTCAGACACAGGCAGTAAATATTTGCCTACATATGGAGCAAATGGAGGAGATCTGCTTTCTGCCTGCATTTCACGTAAGCAAATAAGGCAGGTAATCTCAGCCTTTTTGAAGAATTCGAGCTAAGATAAACCAGATCGTTCGAGTCTGCAGAATGACGTCTTTCGCCACAGAGGACACGGAGGATACTCTTTTCGGTGATTTAAAATATGTGCTGCTGGCGCTCAGAATCATTCTCCATACTCCTATCATATTGTAAGCAATGAAAGCAGACCCTATATGGAAGTAACAGTTTTCGAAACGAAAAATAATCCAAAATGTTTTTTCGAGGTGTTAGATAAAAGTCCATTCGCTAACCCAACCATGTTAGAACTCTTCAGCGCAGTTAAAATTAGTGGCTTGCATAGCTGGATGACTGGATAGCGCCGCCCTCTTATTCAGTACGGAGTATGCATGCGGGGTGATTGTGGGGAATCAGGCTCACTGGCTCCTTCTTGGTGTGGCCTCTATAGCAGTCTCACGCACTGGAGCTCTGTGCTGCCATCTGTGAAAGCCTGGTACATTCTGCGGAGATGAAATCACGTAGACAGACTACTTAACCTTTTCAGTCATTGTGCCTGGGGCTATCTCTTGTCCTCTTTATACTATCTTGTCCTCGGAGCCCGGTAGGCAAGGAAGGAGAGGAGGTAGGGATACTTTATCATGACCCTAACCCCAAATCTGACCTTAACCTAAAACTGAAACCTAACCCTTACCTTAATCCTAAACCGACAAGACAACGAGCCCATGGTTAGAGCGTTGGACTTCTGACCAATGGGTCGCGGGTTCGATTATCTACTACTAGCCGCTGTGTGGTTGCTGGCGGGGCTTTAGAGTGAGCCTCAAGGCAGAACGGGGCGAGTGAGTTTCGTTAGAAATCAGTGAGCGTTCATCAAAGAATGCAATCAATATTCCCGATCTAAACCGGCAAGACAACGAGTCCGTGGCTCACTAGTTGGAGCCTTGAACTTCTACTTCACGGGTCGTGGATTCGATCCTCGGGTGGTGCACCACCTGATGTTGGGTTCAACCGGCTGATGACGTCTAGTAAGCCAGAAATGACTATTTCATTCTCCCTTGTCTTTGCGGAAATATTAATCTGCATAAACATGATTTCCTTAGAATTTGGCGCAAAGCTACATGTATTGTCAACGGTTCCTCTTCCGGTGTCCTCGTTGGGCGACCGGACAAGGCATTCTTATCAAATAGAGTTCAATAGATGCTGCGCTAGCCCGCCTCACTATAAATTAATCGACGTGCAATTAACCAGTGCTGCGTTGAGACCGTGGGGCTTTCACCATGGTCCGGTAGTATACCGTGATCTGACTGTCTGCTGCAGAATAAACGACAAAAGTTGCTTGCTTAACATACTTTTGATCTCTCCTCGTGGACACAACACATGGTTAACCCAAAAGGCGAATCCAATATGTAGGCGGAGAACGAAAGCTCTCTCTCTTCAAGTTTTTCCGTCATCTTCAGCAAGCCACGTCCCGAGCCGAGGCCTGTGCTTGAACGCAAATCAGTGTGCGGTGAAACTGAGAGTTCGGCAGCAGCATAAAACACCAGTTCCACCAGTCTGCTTGTTGGCATTTAAGTCACCGCAACAAGCAATGATTTAAAGGGGTCACTTGAAGTCCTTATAATCACGTTTGCATTTTTATGGAGTTTGGGCGAAGGCAACTAGCAGAAGGACACAATAGCCGTGTGCTTCTGCGTGACCAGAATCTTACTATTAGGTCCCTGTTACTGGCAGCTTCGAATTCCTCCTGCTAGTGCCGACAGTGTTAAGGCAGACTGTACCGGTCGCGTTTCGGCCCAAGTTTCCGTCCTCAGCCATCCAGACCCTAGTCCGAGTTTTCGGTCACATGGTAACAAGTAAAAACTCCACCAGTGCGTCGCAGGCTGCGTGAGTCCATTGGCTGCTATCGGGCATCTTCAGAACCCTGGTTTTCCTTGCCTTATAACCACCGGAGCGGCGAGCAGTCGATTTACCTCGGTAAGGATGACTTATATGCCCCCCTAATCAGAATATGAGAACAGTAGTCATCAGTAGTACAGGTGGCCTTGTACTAAACTCCAGGGCAACTCGGGTGAGGGTTAGGGTTAATGTCTGGATTAGCGTTGATAGAAAGGTTAGGGTTTAAGGTATGGTTACGTCTAAGAATCGGACCACAATTAAGGTTTAGGTTGGGACTGATTTTAGGATTAGGACACTGGAAGTACGCGCAGGGCCACCTTGGGTCAGCCGGTCCTATTGCATTGTCGTTTTTAGGGGACTGTATAGGTACGCTGTAACTCTTCTTTTGCTCCTTTCTAAGCGGTCGTGTGCACGAGTTCTAGAGTGAAGCCCCAGAGCAAAACGGTGAACAACACTCATGCTCGCTACAATCATCATGCTTATTGATCCAATTTTCCGCCCCATAGAGTATGCATCTCTCAGCTCGAAGTTTATCGTTCCTTTGGCCGACTGAGTTGAGTGAAGGCGAAAAGCTACTGTGAGAACAGTTGGCACCGCTCAGTGATGACTTCTTCCTCTTCCTTACCGGCCTCGTTTGCGTGTCAGCGCATGTGTCGTTATAGGCACGCATACAGAAAAACAAAGCAGGACTTTAACATTTTCGTCCGCGCACGCCGATCCTGATTCAGGTGTCGTGCTGCCTGATTAATGTGTGAGCCATGGAGGCAATTGTGTACCTTGTTTTACTGGAGTGGGTGTGCGGGAATTAAGGCCGTCCTGCACCAACCTCTCCCTGCCCCACCCACCACCACCCTCTCAAACCTTTCCTGCTCTCCCGTCCCGCCCGGCCAACCCCGGTATCTGTCACCCAGCCACCGGGGCATGGACCCTGGGACTGACAGACAACTGGCCTCACGCAAAGTCTGGAGGATCTAGAGTCATACGTGAGTCCTTTAGCTACTCGCACAGAGCGAGGCCTCGACTCTGGTCATTTGAAATTTTATGCATGGACATATTAACTAAAGCCTGTTAAAAGTTAGTCTCTTCACTTCTGACGGTCAATTGTCGCCAACTGGCATGAAGTCCCGGCTGTGGGATAGGGAAGTTTCCTCGAATGACGTTTGAAAAGTCCTATTACTTGTATACGTCGTCACAATTTCGACCGAACCATTCGCATGTGTCAACAACCTGCTATCTGAAGGATATAAGCTGTCAAGTAAACAGAAATTAGACTTAATGGTGCGCCAAAAACGTCAGTTCCCGAGCCCACCTCGTACGAATTACCTTTTCTGCCTATGTTTTTGGCATCCTTGCACAATTTACCCCTCCCTTGTGAGCTCTTCCTCAGTGGGATAGAAAGCCGACTACGCTCTTGTCTTTCGTGATTATTTTGAGGAGGATTTGTAATCGTCGAGGTGATACGTAATGTAGGATGTATCCAGTCGGATATCCGTTGGGTGGCTACAACGGGCCACACAGTAGAGGCGTCTGACCAACAGACAAGGGAACTGCATTAGGGCACGGCAGCATGCGCACCCATAATCAGTGCCACACAAGTGGGGGAAGTGTGGTGGCACACTTAGGCGCAGACTCACGCCACACGAACCACCTGAGACCGATCCCACCTCCGTTCTTCATAACTTTGTCTCGACACCGGGCCCAGGTGGATGATGGCAGAGCGAGTGCAGTAGCTGCTGCTCAAGTCAACTTTCACTATAACTTTATTTATTAATTATTAAATAATTAACTAATATTTAATTTAATTATTATTTAATTAATTAATCTCCATCCCTTAACCTACTAGGCTATGAAGCACACGGTGGATATATTCGAAACTACGGTCGAACTCTCGACTCTGTTGATTGCTCGTAATGTGGTGAGCCCCAATCTCCAAGCCCAGGTTCACAGCCTCTGCTAAAGCCGTATCTGCTGCTGACTTTCAGCTTCGTGTTTCAGCTAATTTCTGCTTAAAAACCGCGAATAACTTCCTATTACCCCTACGTAAACCTAATACTAACAGCGGGATAACGATGACTCACAAAATCTGGACCTAGCGGCGTATCCTTAGTCATTAAAAGGCTTTACGGGAGTAAAGAAGTGACCGTTCTAAAAAAGAAGGCATATCATGGTTTAAAAATTAATATTCCGTTATTTAGAAATACGACATTTTTTCCGAAAAGCAGCAAATTCGAAAAACGCAAAAATCTGCGTTATTAATTAATCAGAAGTTGCAAGTATACAGAAGGCTTGTCCACGTAAAAAACGAGGAAACAAAGCAGCACGAGTCGAATTACGTTTTAAAATGGTCCTTTAGTGTGTATTCCACGGAAGTAGTCTTCCAGCTTATGGGCAAGGTAAAGTGTGGCCGTTACCAAACAGCCTAAATTTCGAGTATATATTTCAACGCAGTTTCACGAGAATTGGCGGTTTTTTCTTCCGTTTGTACATTGTTTAAGATACATTTGACTAAGGTAAACATATTTTCTTTCAATTGTCCCTATAGGGACGTCACACAAATAAAATATTTCATAAGTAGTCAGTAGATAAAATAGCCACCGTGTGACTTTCTGAGTAGCCAGGAAAGGTTATTTCCTGGACAAGGGTGATCAAATAAAAATCTATTCAGTCCTCAAAACGGGCTGCGGACGAAACGGATTGAAGTAAACGAGGAATAAAACCGACTACTAGCACGCATTTATCGGGTTATACTGGGCCCATGCGAGGCCCCAAGCACTGCCGTACTTGTGGGTTGTGACACCAAGTAGACGTCGGCTTTCAAGCCGTGTCAGTCACTGCACTTAATCGCGCCAGGCAGTCGACTGGAGCATGGGAAAGAAAAAAAGAGATACTGAGTCCAAAGCAGTAAATTTCATTCTCGCGACGCATCCATGCATTCCTGGTTATAATAAAATCGGACGTGATAAGAGGTGTTGTTTGAGAGCCCGGCAACGGACTACTCAACTTGGGCTTTTGTGGGGCTCAAAGTCAGGCTGCGATGACCTTTTCGTATTTTGCTCCCTATGGGACTCTCACTGATGGTCTTCGCAAAAAAATTTCTATGTAGTAGGAAGAGCGCTGTGAAGAGCGCGCAGACGGGTTTTTTAACCACATCAGTCCAGAGCCCACCTCCGTTCGTCTCGAGATTGTCTTGCTATTTGATCAAGGTGGTTGTGGGAGGAGAGATTGCGATACACTTCAGCCTCATTTCTGGATTCACGAATTTTCATTTGACCCTAGTCAAGTTGTAGCCTCGATTTTTTGCATGGATTTGCGAACTTTGCGAAATCTTCGGAGAATCCCGCAAAAGGGCTTATGTTAACTTTCTGAAGTGAGTTAATCGTGCTTATGCTTTTAAAGGTCAACTGGGTGAGCAAAATGTGGTTAATGAAAATTCTGCAGATTTTTTGGAGGGTGGGGGGTTGGAAAATTAGAGACTTACAAGAAATTACTTTTGAAATCCCTTCAAAAACTTCATTTTCATATGAAAACGCTTCTTTTTAAAGTAAAAGACGTTACACTACCTTTACATGACGCAATAACCATTCCGAGTTTATTCTCTTTGCAACGATATTGGTTGCATAATTATGAGACAATATTTCACTTCATTTTTCTTTCGTAATTGGCACTAAATGTTAACTTAATTTCAACACAAAAAAATCCAAAATATCTACTAGGTTCATACTAGATGCATACTGGATCAGGTTTGGGCGATGACGCATGCATCATGATGACACGGTATTGTGTTGAAGAGTTGGAAGTAGCTAATCAAACAGCAGGGATCCCTTTTTTGGACGTGCTCGGAAAATGACCAATCACTTCAATTCGTCCTCGAAATCACTATGAAACAGAGCACTTACAGAGCAAAATAATTTGATTATTCGACCGGAAACCCGACCCCTCACAGGAACCGTTAGCAAAGGAAGCCTGGTAGAAGAGGTTCCTGTACCTGAAGATGGGAAAGCTGAGAAGCTGTAACTCCTAGATTAGGCAGTACAGCCATTTTTATAGTCCTACTGCACAGCTAATTTATTATTGGGGAATACTCATAATACTTTGGTATTTGTTAAGGGTTCGTAATATGCATAAGCATTTTTGTTCTCTTTCTCTCTTACTTTTTCCTAGTTAGCACGCGCACGCTTTTACAACTTTTTCTTCCTCTGTACGTCTTTGCATAATTTTAAATATATTGAATGCCCCTACCTATAGCACGCTCATGTTTTTCTTTATTTTATTGAATTTTACATTCGTTAGATGACTTCTGTGACATTTACCTAGTGCATGTTTTGAGAAATGGCAAAGAAATGTCCGTTGCTGCTTGGTTTAACTTTAATATGAGTGCAAAATAAAAAAACAGCCAATGAATTATTAAAGGAGTGCCATAAGTATGCCATGCTGAAAATGCGCTAGTGCAAAATAATCCCCATTGGACCATACTGTATTCTATTCTTACGTCAATCATTTATTCAATCTCTGAGAGTAATGTATTAAACCAACTTTTAACTGAAGGATAAGTGATTCGGGAGATTGATTTGGGTCATATGCTGGGTATGAACTCTATAATAGGCGTTTTTAATGACTCGTACCAGGTATTCGTGATTCCTCCTGATTTTCGACGGGTTTCGGAACCTAACCTCTGAATTTTTCGATGAATAAAGTTATTCACACACCAATAAACGGCACTGCATCCATCCGCCTGGAACACGCGATGGATGTGGCCGCTCGCGACATCCGAACTATCGTTTCGGGTTCTAGATGCTGGTCTGGGTTGTGATTGGTTGAAGGCAGACAGAACAAGCCAACAAACAGGCTCTTTCAATGTGTCTGTGTATTTGTCGTCGAAACTTCCAATCCTACTAGAACAAGTGACTGTTTCCCAGCAGGTGAACCTCCAATTTTTAATTTACATTGGCTGACTATGGGAATTAGGACACCCAGACGTTCAAGTGCTTGTTGTGGAAGGTGATTGAATGACCGACCTTCTCATCGAATGCTTCTATCCAAGCCTAGGAATTAATCACTACTCCCCCCCCTCCCATTTCAGCCCAAACGATGATTTCACTGGAATTTTGAATTCAGTTTCCCATGTGGAGACCTATTGGTTGTAAAAATAGTGACCACTATGAACCGCTATTGCACAACCAAATTCCACTTCCAGGTCGGTAGGGCCCTAGGTTTACTTCGCGTATCAGCTGGCGAAGGAATCTCGCTCTCTCCAGCCTGGGCCGTGCGCGCATTCTTCATCACTTGCGACCGTGACTACTGAATTTTAACGGAAAGTGGCCTCTACCGATTTTTTCGATCGGGTGTTTGATGTCGTTCGGCTCCTCTTTTTTATATTCTGCCCTCACGATTTTAACGCACATGCCTTCATAGGCAGAATAGCATTACCGACAAAGACAATGGAGACTGGAATGGTCATTTCTGGCTCATTAGCCGTCAGAATCCAGACATAGCCGACCCATGGTGGTGCACCATCCGAGACTCGAAGCCCAAACTACCCCACTATCTATTAAGCCATTGGCTCGTTGTCTTGCCGGTTTCTCTTGCAAGTATCAAAATCGGTGGATTTTTGTCTGAATGTAATACTAGCGACTGCAGCGGCTGTGTGGCTGCTGGCTGGGTTCAAGAGTGAGTGGGCTCAGTGAGCGTCCATCCACCAACTTATTCTGTTCTTTACCAAAGTTATGGGTCCATATTTTAATAAAAACAGAACGCACAGCTGATCTAACGAATCAGTATGAGTGCTATTTTGGAGAAACATAACAGGACGTTCCTTAGGTGATAACTGGACCGAAAGAA
The DNA here is from genome assembly GCA_017591395.1 of Schistocephalus solidus. Taxonomy (NCBI): domain Eukaryota; kingdom Metazoa; phylum Platyhelminthes; class Cestoda; order Diphyllobothriidea; family Diphyllobothriidae; genus Schistocephalus; species Schistocephalus solidus. The sequence goes on from WEDG01000996.1 coordinate 99,452, forward strand.
GCGACCACGTCCAACGGGAGTCCCGCATTGCTCTGACGGCTGGGAAATACCAAGAGGACTGGAGTTGTGCGCGGACGCAGGGACTGATAAAGCTACACAGGTCGTCTATGCGTGTCAGGCACCCTCGATCTAGTCCACATTACGTTTACCTGGCTTCTGCGAAGGTGGTACCGATCTCACATAAATGTGTTGTCGTCACGCCACCCTGACTCTTAGTCCTTCAGGCAGCCCACAATACTGTCATGAGAACTGATTTATCCTGTCATTTGGCACCCTTCAAATGTACAGACTGTATGTTTGACAATTTTTAGGGTAGTCAGGGCTACCTGTTGTTTTAGGAAATCACTGGGACAGATATGGGAGCGGGGGGTGGGGGGGTGGCGGAGCTGAACCCCAGCTACCGGTTTGGTGCACCATAGATGTCACCTAGCTGCCAACATAACTGAGCGTTGGTCAGGTGGAAGGCTGGGTACGGGTACGTAAAGTTGCCTTTAGCATATAACACAGACAATGTCAGCACCTGCAAGTACAACAGACAAGGTCGATCTGACTTATGCCATAATGCATCCAATTGAATCCAACCTTAGGATTTCCTAGAAGCGCTTCGTTTAAAAACATGGGAGGTGAAAACAAATTAAGTTAACAAAATTTTCCTGATCGAAGGGAGAAAAATGACCCAGCGCTAGATGCTATTGTATAATTTCAAGCCAGAATTAGAGGGAAATGGCGTCCATCCACCAGAATGGCACTGCGGTGACTCTTTTGGAGCAATTGCTTGTTTAGAAGGGTAGGTCAGAAAAATTGAAGCTAGTTGAACGTTTCTATAAGAGAGTATACAAGTCCTGGTAGGACACGGTTGTAAGAATCCTGCCCCTTATTACAAGTGACCTTGAGAAAATAACGTTAAGTTTATGTTTGGAGCTAATATTAGGGTAAGGGTTAGGAGAGTTAATGTCAGTATTAAGGCTAGCATTAGGGTTAATGATAAACATACGGGAAAAGGTGATCTGTTAAAAATTAGCTCAAGGCAACCCGTAGAACGTGGGGTACGTATACTCGCTCCCAGGCACATTTAGAACTGCAACTCGCACGGATAGTCCTCTCAGCGACGTAGAATTAGATCCAGAAGACGGTAATTAACAAGAAGAGTGGGGTTATAACCGTTGCTAGAAGAGCGTAAACGATGTATCGACTGTTCGATAAAAGATTCGTCTTTACCGTCTTAGGACAGCACCACGGGATGGTTCGGACCGGCTATCTAGTTTTACACGCGATTCAAATCATCTAGTCAGGTCCTTCATGTAGATAACCCACGTATTATAATCTTCTTATACCGCAAGACTTTTCTTTAAATACGTGTTCACCTAAAATGTAGGATAACGAAACAGCGGCAGCCAATATTTTTTAGCCTTTCGGTTAACGACACATTTCAAAAGAAGCCGCAGCAAGTGTGATGCCAATCCATCTGGAGTATAGGGCCTCAGACTGCCATGGTTCCGTCCTAGTGTTTCAGTGGGAAATCCAAGGCTTCTTTTGGCTCATATGATTGCAGGAAACATGAGCTGGGAGGCACGCGTAGACGTGAATTAGCCGCCTTTAATGGGGCAATATAGAGTAAAGTATATGTCTAGTTGGTAGTTGTTTCCTGACAGGCCCCAGCATGGGGGATGCAAATGCACCCCAACTGTAGCGGTGGCTTTCTCGACAAAAATCGAAATCAATAATTTGCGTATTCGGGGCTGGTGTCCTGTTTTTTTTTCTGCGTCAGTAGCATTAATTAAGAAGATATCCTGTGTTTCCATCCGTTAGACTGTGTAATTGAACTACCCGAGAGCCAGTCCTCCAGTCGCCTAGAATTCTACCAGCCTGCATTTTAGCCAGTGTCGGCCAGAGGGCGTTTGACCCCCATTTCAGCCGGCAAAGACCACAGGCTCTCTGCCTAAGTGCTGAGGGGGAGGGAGGGGGTGGGGGTTGTGACTGACCAACCGAGCAAACCAACCTTTCCAGAAAGCGGAACGTTGCTGATAGCCTACCACCTCAAAACTTACACGGGGCCACGAACGTTAGGCGCTGTCAGCGGACAGAGCCCGGCAAAGCAGGTTGTCTCGAATAGCGAGATCTAACTGCCAGTCAGTGGTACGCAGTGCAAAGTTTTTAATGTCCAGAAGGTGAACTGAATCGTACTGCAGACGAGTTTTTTTTCACCCATGGAAAGCTATGCCAGATCACTTTTTTAAGGCATGGCAGACTCCCGAAGTTGCTTTATGCACTATTTAAATGGTTCATGGTCACCTGTTTTAAAAGCGGAGACCTTATCGCGAAGCCGACCCCATTAAAACTTGTTTGGTCAACTACGGGAACGAAGTTACAATCGCTTGCTTTGATTGGTTATCACATTCAGTTCGGAGCGCTATGCGGCCAGAATACTCGAGAGAGAGAGAGAGAGAGAGAGAGAGAGAGAGAGAGAGAGAGAGAGAGGAGAGAGAGAGAGTTTACAGCCAAATTTTTCCACTCTCCGCGCTCCTCTTCAGTCAGAGAGAAGCTTTATTTTTAAAGCATCATTTCAAAATGTTCAGCAAAAGACCATTCATCGTGGATGAAATGGGAACGCAAAAGAGATAACACTGGAAAAAAACAAACGATGGATAGTGACAGAAAGTTACAACTGTCGGCATCGTGAACGGTTGTCCATGAATGAGTCGCGAAATATGCGCCGAATTTCCTTCCTAAAAAACGGTGTTGGCGCCATGAGCAATTGACTTCATTTTGTAATTCGAATAAACAAAGAGTGGCAACGTGCAGTGTATACTGAGCAAAACAAGTCAGCCAATGTACATATAAGAAAATTCACATGCGAATGGAGGGGAAAAATGGCGGCTCAATTTCAAAAGTGGCGTCAGGATTTGGGTGGATCTTCAAACAGCCACCGATTTCGAAGCAGCTTCCTCACCCACCCTGTTCCGGGGTGGGCTGGGACGCGTTGCCTAACAGGGTTAAACAGCATGTCTACACTTGATCACAGAGGGGACGACTTGGGATCGCATCTGCGTGGGGTCACATTAAGGGGAAGCCATTGAGTTTGACTCTCAGCCCTCAGTCAATCAACCTGACAGTTCGACCGTCGTAGTCTGACGATGTCCGCCGTATGCTTTACACCATGGTGGTGCAGGGACAGTGACTTGCGCGTTGATTAGTTTTAAGTGATGGTAGACTTTTGCTGCATCTACCACATTCTCTCCTCCTCCCCCACCTATGCCCGGTGTCAAGACAGAGTCAAGAAGACCGGAGATGGGAGAGGGTGCAGTTGGCTGGCGCGGTTGGGGCCCTTAGGTCCTAGCCGCCCCTAGGCGTGCCACCACCACCACCCTTGTTCGGCATTTGTTATGGGAGCGCAACCTAAATAACGCCTGCCGTGCCCTGATGTGGCCCCCGTGGTGGTTCAACGAATCTACCCTGTGGCCCGTTTAGGGGGCACAATCAATCAATCAACCTACATGCACATGGTATTGACCCCGAGGACCCAGTTATCCCGGCGGTTAACAGTCCTCCAAGCCAAGAACCTTGGCACATTGTACTCGTTTCCAAAAGCGTTGGAGTTGCTCTAGTGAGGAATGCGCTGTAATGTCATAGGCTTGGAGTTCTCAGAGTCGGCCTCATTCTCCCTCTCTTCTCCCTCTTCCATTTGCCAGTCAACGCCCCGAACCGGTCAGTCATCCCTGACCTAGATATAGAAGTCTTCTTCCGCCACACCTGTGCATCCATTCAAGAGATTTAAACCCGACTGTACTTCAATGTTTTCAATTTTGAAGCCGCCGAAATTGTGGGCCGAGATGACGACCACACAGCAAGGCAGATAAAAGAGGCTTGGGTGTCTACCGACTACTCAGTCAACCGCCACATTACTTTGCCTGCCCCCTATCTGGTTTTAGGACCCTTCCTGTCAGGAGACTGTCACGGCCGGAACCGCCAACCGTTTCCGCGGCCAACGAGGATGAGAGTAGAACATGCCACAGTGAGACACCGGCTGACGTGACACCACAGGGGGTCGGCAGGGATGACGGTGGCCAGAGTGAACCAAGCCGTAGTGGCGGCCGACACAAACCGACGTGGCAGAAACAACACAAGTGGGGCGCAGCGCACAGTCAGTATAGACAGACCAGGAACAATGCAGACAGTGATATATAATGGGAGCTGTGAGCATGCTTCTTCAGGCTTTGAAGATGGGTAGACGAAAAAACTACTCGAAACGTCATTCAAACAATATGCCTTTCCTGGTGAACTCTCCTCCTGCTTCTCCTTCTTCTTCTTCTTCTTCTTCTTCTTCTTCTTCTTCTTCTTCTTCTTCTTCTTCTTCTTCTTCTTCTTCTTCTTCTTCTTCTTCTTCCTAATCAGCATAACCATCATCATCATCGTCATCATCATCAGCATCTTCTTCTTCTGACCAACTATACTGATATCGAGAAGCGAAAAAACTAATACTGGCAGCTGAACAGTCAGTCAAGCCATCAAGGATTCCCAGGCTGACCACCCCGTCCTACTGGCCCAAACAGGACCAAAAGGAAACGAAACCGAAGTAGGTCTTTCTGATGCTACGGAACGCAGTGTCTCAGATTTGCGTACCGATAAGACCCTAGCGTGCATGCGACAGTCATTTTAAGGTATGACTTATCAGACACTGTGTCCTTCCTGCCCCTGCGCATAATCGGGTCAGACGGACTTCAGAGGGTCGCAGGTGAGCACCAACTGAGGTGTCCACGGATGCAGCTCACGCGGCCCATAGTGAGTTCGATATCGCGGACACAACGACCACCATGTCTCGGGTCGACTTCAAAGCAGACCGAGAGCATCTTGACCGACATATTGGTCTGTCTGGCGCCTAACAGACCTTGCCATCTCATCGTCAGCTGGTGCGACACAGTTTCTGCCCGGAGGCACAAACCGCGGAGGCGTGTTGAAAGACTACAGACAGCGTCCGCGCGCTTCAAATCTTTCCTGTCCAGATTGCTAGATTATCATCGTCGTCGTAGATGAAGAGTTAAAATGTTCTAAATTCATCGTTTCCTCAAAGTGAGGGAGGTCATAGTATGATGCTCCTGGTTTCTAAAGAAATCCGATATAAGTTGGACTAATTTGGACTATACCGACAGCTTTCAAGGTGACTTGATTTTCCGAGGGACCGTCTTTCATACGCAGGAAACCACTGACGTTTAGGCACGGCTAAAGGAGGCGAATTCCGAATGAGAAAATTACACGTTTTTCGAAAACTGCCACACTTAAACCTGCATAAATTGACCTAGCGTATGTACGTGATCAACTTATGAGAATTTTTATCCTGCAGGGAATTTTGTATTGGTACGTCGACGAATTTAGTTACCGGTTATAAGAATGATACATCAGAGTGGTATCGAGGCAGGGTCAGAGGCTCCCTCTTGATGTCCGAAGTCCGAAGTGCCCCACGGAAGCCTGATACATTACGCGGGGAACGAGCATGTGTGTGGCACGCGTACACAGGCCGTTGATTTTCAGTAGCCACTGCGCCCGCACCAACCTCTTTACATTTTTTAGTCATCGGCGAAAGATAGTTGAGGGGATCGAGAGTGTGGTGAATTCTATGTCAATGTAGAACGGTGCTGCGGGCAATCGGTGAGACATACGATGGACGTCGTTGCTTGTAGCGGTCATTCAAAAGCAATTCTCACTAGAGGTTTTTCTTTTCATACCGCTGGTTTTCAGGTACTTCGCGGCAGTCAGGTAATGCATAATATTAAACCTGTATGAAGCTAAACTAAACTCCATCAGTCCTCCTTCCTTTGATGCAGAGATGGCAATGCAAACACACGGCAAGTATTACATGCCATCAGTGATATGCAAGTTGATTGGGTAAAGGTACACTCACGTCGGAGGGTCGACCAAATGGTTCGAAATTCAAGCATTGACGATGCCGGTAAGTTTAAGGGCAGAAACCTTCACTATGACTGATTCGCATAGCCTCAGATAATTGAAACCTTTTTTACAAACAAAATCTGCACTATATGTCGGAGGAGTATCCAGCTACCTACCCCACAGAAAACTGAACAAAAACTCACATTTTGGCCTCCAGTTGCCTTCTTGCCTCGCTCTGATGTGGTAGCATATCAGCTTTTGTTTGTTTTAGTGACTGAGAGTCTTCGATACAATCGTCAAAGTATGCTACGAAGTTGTGCTGCAACATTGCGGCTGTTCCTTTCTTCTACTTTGCCAAAAACAATCATGAGACGGCCCTGAAATATAGACTTTGCTTAAAAGGGTGACACTATTGCTTAAAGGGCAAAAGGAAAGTGCTCTTTTCCGTTGATGAACGCCCCGCAGAAGTAACGGGGCAGGATTTGGACCCACACAAGATCGATGAACAACTGGCTTTGTTCATAACTAAGGTGTTGTCAGGTATGTCAAGAAATGATGGTAAATAAGTTAGGAATGACCTCAGATATTCTCCTGAATTTATCACCGAAACCTAAGGGTTACTTGTTCCCCTTGACCTGGGAACCGTTTGCGGAAGCAGCAGAATCGAAGACCAAGGTCAAAGAATGCGGACAATTATATATATATATATATATATATATATATATATATATGAGAAGAAGAGGCAATCACGGGAACCATGGTTTTATTGTCCTGACGTTTCAAAATCAAACAAGATTTCATCGTCGGAGGTAAGTATTGTACCGCGCCTCACAGTATTTATAGGTGGTAACATTTCGGGTAATACGGGATTACTAAGGTTTTTGAATTTGCCTAGAGGAGGGGCCGGGTTGGGGGTGAAAATCCTCAGTCATCATGCTGCTTGATGAGGAGGGTGGTGTTTCACCCTTGGCAATCATCCTTTGCCTGTACACCGGGTCCGTGGTGGATGGGGCGACGGCGGGTGATGGCTTGTTCTCAATCTGGTCGGGGGCCGGTGTTCGCACGTGGGCAGTAGTCGTCGGTACCCCCATTAACCGATGCTGCCACCCCAGGCTGTTAATCTTGGTTGCGATCGCACCTCCGTGTGTATTCGCACCTGCCGGATAAGTGGTTGAGCTGGCCGAGGCGATAACTGTTCCTTCGTCAGGTCTGGGTTGTGTTGCGATTGCGTGCGTGTCCGCCATGGACTCACCCATGTTCGGATGCACGTTAGGCACATGTTCACGTTGGCTCTTTCGATCATTGAGCTGCGTCCGGAGGGCTTGGTAGGCCGTAGAAGCGTCACACAAAGATTGGTGGAGGTTTTCCCGTGTGCCAGGCCTTGATTGTTTCCCTTGCCACCCGGTCACTTCCCCGACCTAGAATTTCGGTATTCTGGAAGGCGAACGTGTGTCCAGACTCTGCGCGATGGTCCGCCACCAAAGATAATGGGTCCATTCTGCTTGAGCCATGTGACGATGAACCGATGAAGAAACTTGTAACGGAACTCGACGAGACACTCGCCGACATGTAAAAGAACTAGGCCATTACTAAGTCGGTAAGACTGGCCATTAAACCAATAGACGCACCCCAGCAAGGTTCTATGGAATATCAAAAGTACACAAGGTTGGCATCCCCCTCCGGCCAATCGTGTCATTGCGCGGTGCACCAACCTTTCATCTGGTGAACTGGCTTTTCCGAACTTTGCGGTCGCTCACCTCGGACGCGACCATGACGGTCTTTTCAGCAACTCAATTCCTGGAGCAGCTCCAGGGAGTGCAAATTACTGCAGACGAGGTAATGGTGTCATTCGATGTCACCTCTCTCTTCACCTCGATCCCACAAGGCCTGGCAGTCGAAACGGTCAACGAACTGCTCGAGAGCAGGTACAAAGAGACGAACGAGACGGTGAAACGGAGACATCTCATCCAGCTCTTAAAATGCTGCCTTCCCGTGCGAATACACACGGAGGTGCAATCGCAACCAAGATTAACAGCCTGGGGCGGCAGCTTCGGTCGATGGGGGTACTGACGACTACTGCCAACGTGCGAACGCCGGCCCCCGACCAGATTGAGAACAAGCCATCACCCGCCGTCGCCCCATCCACCACGGACCCGGTGTACAGGCAAAGGATGATCGCCAAGGGTGAAACACCACCCTCCTCAGCAAGCAGCATGATGACTGAGGATTTCCACCCCCAAACCCGGCCCCTCCTCTAGGCAAATTCAAAAACCTTAGTAATCCCGTATTACCCGAAATGTTACCACCTATAAATACTGTGAGGCGCGATACAATACTTACCTCCGACGATGAAATCTTGTTTGATTTTGAAACGTCAGGACAATAAAGCCATGGTTCCCGTGATCGCATCTTCTTCTCATTTTTTCCGGGAACCCGCATCTTCGCTTCTATTAGCAATAAATATATAGAAAGGAACCGACATAGATAAGGGAGGTCGGAATGGCAATTTCCGGCTTATTAGCTGTAATCAGCCACTCATACCCAATCACAAGTGCGGAACACATGATAATTGAACCCGCGAACTATATGCTTGAGTCAAAACGATCTACCATTGAGCCACAAACCCGTTGTTTTGTCGGTCGCGATCGGGAATCTGTCGATAGGGTGTGGCTCACCAATCTGCTTAAGGAACACGTATTTTCCGTTGTGCCCTGTATTTCACTTTAGAGCCCTCGCAGGCTAACACATCGTGACGTGTAGCGTGTATGTTGATAAGGTGGTACCGAAAAGACAAGGGAGAACGGAATGAGCATTTCTGCCTTTTTAGCACTTGGAAATCGAAACCATGACCTTTGGTAATTGAGTTAAACGTTCTACCACTGAGCCACGGACCCGTTGTTTCGTCGTTTGCGATAGGGAATATGATAATAGAGTGCGGCTCGCTGGTCTGCTTAAGGAATATGTATGTTCCTGGAATTCAAAATGGTCAGGAAGCCGAATATATTCATCTTATCCCCCAACGCATTCGACAAAACAGTGGGCCCTGGCTCAATGGTAGAGCTTTCTACTTAAGTACCGAAGCTAGCGGGTTCGAATCTCAGGTAATCCAAACTTGGGATTGGTTTTGACTAGTTGATGACGGTCAATAAGCCAGAAATGGCCATTCCGGTCTCCCTTTAGTCCTTGTTTGTTCCACTTTACCACCATACGCTACACGTCACTATGCGACTGCCTACGAGGGATTCTAAAGTCAGCTCCAGGGCACAACGGAACATACATGTTCATTAAGCAGATCAGTGAGCCCAACACTATCATCATATTCCCGATCACATCCGACAAAACAACGGGCCCGTGGCTCAATGGTAGAGCGTTCAACTTAAATACCAAAGGTCGCGGGTTCGAATCCCAGGTGTGCCACACCTGGGATTGGGTATGACTGGCTGATGACGGCTAATGAGCCAGAAATGGCCATTCCGGTCTCCCTTGTCTTTGTCGGTTCCACCTTATCAACATATCCTACACGTCGCTATGCGACCGCCTGCGAGGGCTCTAGTCTGAGCTCCAGGGCACAACGGAACATACATGTTCCTTAAGCAGATCGGTGAGCCCCACACTATCATCATATTCCCGATCACAACCGACAAAACAACGAGCCCGTGGTTCAATGGTAGAGCGTTCAACTCAAATACTAAAAGTCGAGGGTTTGAATCCCAGGTGTGCCACACTTGGGATTGGGTATGACTGGCTGATGACGGCTAATAAGCCAGAAATGGCCATTCCGGTCTCCCTTGTCTTTGTCGGCTCCACCTTATCAACATATTCTACACGTCGCTATGCGACCGACTGCAAGGGCTCTAGTCTGAGCTCCAGGACACAACGGAACAAACATGTTCCTTAAGCAGACCAGTGAGCCCCACACTATCATCATATTCCCGATCACAACCGACAAAAACAACGAGCCCGTGGCTCAATGGTAGAGCGTTCAACTCAAATACCAAAGGTCGCGGGTTCGAATCCCAGGTGTGCCACACTTGGGATTGGGTATGACTGGCTGATGACGGCTAATAAGCCAGAAATGGCCATTCCGGTCTCCCTTGTCTTTGTCGGCTCCACCTTATCAACATATTCTACACGTCGCTATGCGACCGACTGCGAGGGCTCTAGTCTGAGCTCCAGGACACAACGGAACATACATGTTCCTTAAGCAGATCAGTGAGCCCCACACTATCATCATATTCCCGATCACAACCGACAAAACAACGAGCCCGTGGCTCAATGGTAGAGCGTTCAACTCAAATACCAAAGGTCGCGGGTTCGAATCCCAGGTGTGCCACACTTGGGATTGGGTATGACTGGCTGATGACGGCTAATGAGCCAGAAATGGCCATTCCGGTCTCCCTTGTCTTTGTCGGTTCCACCTTATCAACATATCCTACACGTCGCTATGCGACCGCCTGCGATGGCTCTAGTCTGAGCTCCAGGGCACAACGGAACATGCATGTTCCTTAAGCAGATCAGTGAGCCCCAAACTATCATATATCTATATATATTATATGTATGTTGCTATAGGTGCAACAGGCAAGACGTAGACAGCTGTTTCACGGTCGTTACTGATCATCAGTACGTCATATGCCTTGTGCAGTGAGGAATATATACATGTCAAACAATCGTATGACACTCACTGATGTGGTTAGGATCACACTTGCTCCCCATTATCGTCCGCCCGCCAGCTAGCCACTGGCGATAAAC
>WEDG01000997.1:0-82766 GCA_017591395.1 Schistocephalus solidus
GGATGAGATTTGTGGTTTTGCTCTGGTCATCGTCCGTAGGATTCAGAGACTGTGCTCCTGTTATCCGGTCGTAAAGGGTAATCGCGTCCGAACATTGTGAGCTGTAACCAGTTGTAGTTTTTTGATACTTTTTCGTGCTTTAGTCACTGCCTTTTTAACTGGAATATTGCTAAGCGTATTTCGTCGAGTAATGTTATCTTGCAAGAGCTTCATTAAGTCTGCAAGCTCATTTTCCAGTTTTTGAACTCTTAGTAAAATATAAGAACATCCAACGCAAGATTCGTCCTCGTAGCCAACGGATTTGGCTGCCATTACGCTTTTTGCGCGCTTTGCTGGTTTTTGGTTACAAGTATAAACTGATGGAGTGCCAGTCGTGGATGTCGAAGCCAGCTCAACAGGCTTTCCTTTAAAGGAAGTTCCGTGACTGGTTCTGTTGCTAGCAAACAATTGTTTTGAGTCCATAAATGTTAAAACACTGGGAAAAAGTATGTTCTCCTTTGAGCGAATAACGAAAATTTCCGACTGGCTTTGGAGTATGGCGAGTATTTAATGCAATATGAGCAAAAATGTTTATACTTGTTCAAAAACGCTTTTGAAAAATACTATAAACGGTATGAAGGATATTCAGGAACGACTCAGCCGTTCGGAGATATCGAAGGTCCTGGATAACTTCAGATCTTCACGAGGTTGTACACGTTTGGTTCCCTGAGTGGTTCTCAGTTTTTTATTGGTGCAGAGCCTGCGCAGTCAACTTGAATAAGATGATAAACAAATTCCAATTTGATCCGTTTTTGACGAATTTTGGCACAAAAAGAATTCCAGATGAGCAGGAAGCAAGTAAAGTACATGCAGTTGAAACAGTATTGTCCGGATCAGTCCTAGTGAAGTGGTTACGAAGATCAAATTGTCCAAGTTGGAGAGCAAATAATTGGTGGTTATTCGCACACGACCTTGAGCCTGCTGCTTGATGGTTATTCTCGGTCTGCTGAGAGTGACTTGAGTATTTCTGGTAAGTTTTTGTCACATGAACTCGAAAACGGTTTACAAAGGTAGAAGAAATCATTATTTTTGGACTATTTTTTGTCTATTTTTTTGTTTGCTGGCGTCCAGGGCGTGGCCGAGCGGTCAAGAGCATCGGCCGCTAATCGAGAGGTTGGTGTTTCGAATCCTGGCCGAAGCGGTGAATAATTTTCTCGCGTGGTCGGGTCATGAAAATTTGCGTTGCCCATGCCAGCAAGATCTCTATGAAGATGCATTAAGTTTTAACGAGCAGCTTAAATTATCAAGCGAATAGTTTACTGAGCACAAAAAAGAAGTGCTTTTCCGAACCGAATTCACTATCGAATGTTAATACGAAGCAAAGAATGATGAAGCCTTTGAAGTGAGTTTGCCAGTGGTTCTCCGTTAATTTCTGATGTCGACACCCTTCCTGGCGAGAAACAGATTTTTTGAAGCCCGTAGGAGGCAAGATCCGAATGAAGCTGAGTTAGCTTATTATTCAAGATTCCGATATCAATTTTTGTGTGCCTGAATATCACAATGTCTGTAAACACTTATAGGTTGATCCTGATAAACATACAATATGTGATCCAATGTCAAATTATTTCGTTGAATACTGACTTTGGGTAGAGATAATTGGCCAAAAATCAAAAGCATGGAGACGAGCAAATTTCAAACGGAAGTCCAAAGACGCCGCAATAGAAACAATATGAGCAATAAATGCGCCTATTCGTTTAAAACCGCTCTAAATAACAATAAATGATAGGAAGAATATTCAGGAACGACTCAGCCGTTTTTAGAGGTCAAAGGTCCTGGATAACTTCAGATCTTCAAGGGGTTTTGCAATTTTGGCTCACTGAGCGGTTGTAAGATTTTATTGGTGTAGAGTCTGTTTTATCAAGTCAACGAAGGTGATGAACAAATTTCAATTTTATATCGTTTTTGTGAGGAAATTTGGCACAACAAAAATTCCCAAAAATTCCAGAGAGCAATTACGTACGTGCAGTTGAACCTTGAAGACCCTATAAGAACCACCAATTATCTGTTCTCCAAATTGGACAATTTGATCTTCGTCTCCACTTCCCTAGGACTGTTCCGGACAATACTGTTTCAACTGCACGTACTTACTTGCTTCCTGCTCATCTGAATTTTTCTCGTGCCGAAATTCGTCATAAAACGGCATCAAATTGGAATTTGTTTATCATCTTATTCAATTTGACTACGCAGCCTTTGCACCAATAGAAACTGATAACCACTCAAGGAACCAAATTTGTACAACCTCGTGAAGATCTGAAGTTATCCAGGACCTTCAACATCTCCGAACGGCTGAGTCGTTCCTGCATATTTTGCATACTATTTATAGTTTTTTTAAAGCGTTTTTGAACACGTAGGCGCATTTTTTGCTCATATTGCTGTAAATATTCACCATACTCAAAACCCAGTCGAAATCTTTCGTTATACGCCCAAAACAGAACATACACACACGCAGTCTTTTTAAAACTCGTGGACTCAAAGCAAATGTTTGATAGCAGCATTACCAGTAATGGCACTTCCTTTAAAGGAAAGCCTGTTGAGCTTGTTTCTGCATGCACGACTGGCCCTCGATCAGTTTACACTTACAACCAAGGACCAGCAAAGCGGGCAAAAAGCGTAATGGCAGCCAAATCCGTCGGATACGAGGACAAATCTTGTGCGGGATGTTCTCATTTATTACCAAGAGTTCAAAAACTGGAAAATGAGCTTGCAGACTTAAGGAAGCTCTTGCAAAATAATAATACTCGATGAAATACGGTTAGTCATAGTACAGTTAAAAAGACAGTGACCAAATCATAAAAAGTACAAAAAATACAAGTAGTAACAACTCAAAATGTTCGGAGGCGAATACCCATAACGATGGGATAACAGGAAAACAGTCTTTGAATCCTACGGACGACGACCGCCGCGAACCACAAATCACATCCTCCCATCTTGGGTGCTCTTACAAGCCCGTAGTTGCATCCCCAGAAGCAAACGTGTGGCAATCTGCAATGGGGAAACACAACAACACCACCAAATTGGATAACGGTAATATCAGGACAACTTCAATAATGCCTCTTCAAAAGGCAGTTCCGACTTCAAACTCACCTCCTGTCGGCTATCCCAGCAGTTCTAAAGAGCCCTTAGTTGGGAGCGAAAATACCAATGAGTGGCAAGATATCATTGGGAAACAACATAAAACGATTATAAAGTTGAAAACAAACCAAATGAATCCCTCTGGTCATTCAGAGGAAAATATGATCGGCAGTAAATCAAAAGATGCCCTAGACCGAGAGAACTGTGTTGTTATCCAGGGCTTACCTGAATCAAATGCACACACCTCGAAGGAACGGATATCCGCTGATCTTGCTATGTTTCAGCACCTGCTGAATGATATACTTCATTCAGGAGAGACGATAACCATTCGCGCTGCCTTCAGGCTCGGAAAAAAGGATATTGAACAGTCCCAAAATGTGAAACCACTGCCTATCAAAATTGTCTTGGACAACAAGGAAGAGGCTAAGCTAATTCTCTCGAGAAAAACAAACCTTCGAAACCCTCATAAACAGGTTTTTTTCAGCTGGACTACTCTCCAGCAGAACGTCTGAAACACCGCGAATTAGTGATAGAAACGAAGAGGAGACTTGCAGCTGGAGGGAACAATCTGGTGATTTACAGGGAACGCGTGATACAGAGAAACGCAACATTGCTCTGGAACCAGCCAATGCTCCTGATGGCATCGGCAAATTAGCATTGGCAAACTCGAGACAAACGGAATTTGGCTCTGCTGACTGCTGCACACTGAAATTTCTGTATACCAACGCCCAAAGTCTGTTTTCGAAACTCGACGAACTGAGAATTCAGGTAGCCGTTCTGTCTCCCGATATTATAGCAATCACAGAAACATGGCTGTCACAGAACATCAGTGATTGCGAAGTAGCCTTATCTGGGTACCAGCTGTTCAGGAGAGACCGCACCCAACGCCAGGGTGGAGGAGTTGCGATGTATGTTTAAAGCAATTTCACAGTGTGTGAAATGACGGAGAAGATTAGCAATGGTATTGAGGCTATTTGGCTGAAAATAAAGACGCGGGGATCGCAGTCCCTTGAAGTCATGACTCTCTACCGACCACCGGGGACAGACACTGACGCTGATACTTGTTTGTTGGAGAACATAAAGGAGATTAGCAGTCGACCTGATGTTGGTTGTATGGGTGACTTCAATGCACCCAGCATTCGATGGAACGATCTGCAGGCAGAGAGCTCAAAGTTTTCTTTCGATCATCGTCTGCTAAAGACAACACTTGAAGCTCTTTTCACCCAACATGTATTTGTTCCAACGAGAGCGCGTGGAGGACAACAGGCTAGTTGTTTAGATCTCATCTTCACTAAAGATCCTGACAGTATAGACGAGGTACACTGCCTACCTCCACTTGGTCCAAGTGATCATGCAGTACTTTCATGGGAGTATGGTTTATATTCTGTGCCATCTGCAATAAATGAAACCAGGCCCAATCTATGGCGAGGAGACTTTTGCAAGATGAGAGCTGAGGCATCACGAATAGACTGGGATCTTCTCTTCTCCGGAAATGTCACTGAGGACTGGAATTTATTTATGGAGTATTTGTTGAATCTAATAAATTGCCATTGTCCGCCATCACAATTTAGGATATCTAACAGACCACAGTGGTTAACAAGGGATCTAAAAAGAGAGATTAACAGGAAAGGAAGGCTTTGGAAGAAATTTTGCCGATCCAATGAAAATTTAGCCTTGCAAGCATACAAAACTCAAAGGAACAAGGTTAAAAGCTTGATCTTCCAAAGCCGACGGGATTACGAGAGGGATTTGCTCCAGAGAGCAGTTCACAATCCCAAATTACTCTAAAGCTATGTAAGAAAAACCACACGTAACAGGAACCCGATTCCTGTTATGAGAAACGATGACGGTTTCGAGATATCAGAAAATAAAAACAAAGCTGAACACTTTTCCCAGTTCTTTCAGTCGGTTTTCACTAGAGAAGCCGTTTTTATTCCATCAAGTTACGAGACTACAGGAGTGCCACTTATTCAGGATATGCTCTTTCAAAAAGCGGCGGTCTTTGAAGAACTAAAAAGTCTGAAGGCATGCAAATCTCCTGGCCCCGACGAGATTCCAGCAAAGCTACTCCTCGAACTTGCTCAAGAGCTGGCGAAACTGCTATCGTTGCTGTGCCAGAAATCGATCGATACGGGAATTCTTCCTACCGACTGGAAAACAGCCCACATCGCACCACTTCACATAGGTGGTAGTCGTGCATTTGCTACAAATTACAGGCCTGTCAGCCTGACCTCAATCTGTTGCAATGTATGTTCAATGTATGTTTAAAGCAATTTCACAGTGTGTGAAATGACGGAGAAGATTAGCAATGGTATTGAGGCTATTTGGCTGAAAATAAAGACGCGGGGATCGCAGTCCCTTGAAGTCATGACTCTCTACCGACCACCGGGGACAGACACTGACGCTGATACTTGTTTGTTGGAGAACATAAAGGAGATAAGCAGTCGACCTGATGTTGTTCTCATGGGTGACTTCAATGCACCCAGCATTCGATGGAACGATCTGCAGGCACAGAGCTCAAAGTTTTCCTTCGATCATCGTCTGCTAAAGACAACACTTGAAGCTCTTTTCACCCAACATGTATTTGTTCCAACGAGAGCGCGTGGAGGACTACAGGCTAGTTGTTTAGATCTCGTCTTCACTAAAGATCCTGACAGTATAGACGAGGTACACTGCCTACCTCCACTTGGTCGAAGTGATCACGCAGTACTTTAATGGGAGTATGGTTTATATTCTGTGCCATCTGCAATAAATGAAACCAGGCCCAATCTATGGCGAGGAGACTTTTGCAAGATGAGAGCTGAGGCATCACGAATAGACTGGGATC
Organism: Schistocephalus solidus; assembly: GCA_017591395.1. Classification (NCBI taxonomy): domain Eukaryota; kingdom Metazoa; phylum Platyhelminthes; class Cestoda; order Diphyllobothriidea; family Diphyllobothriidae; genus Schistocephalus; species Schistocephalus solidus. The sequence goes on from WEDG01000997.1 coordinate 5,939, forward strand.
TTCTCTTCTCCGGGAATGTCACTGAGGACTGGAATTTATTTAAGGAGTATTTGTTGAATCTAATAAAATGCCATTGTCCGCCATCACAATTTAGGATATCTAACAGACCACAGTGGTTAACAAGGGATCTAAAAAGAGAGATTAACAGGAAAGGAAGGCTTTGGAAGAAATTTTGCCGATCCAATGAAAATTTAGCCTTGCAAGCATACAAAACTCAAAGGAACAAGGTTAAAAGCTTGATCTTCCAAAGCCGACGGGATTACGAGAGGGATTTGCTCCAGAGAGCAGTTCACAATCCCAAATTACTCTAAAGCTATGTAAGAAAAACCACACGTAACAGGAACCCGATTCCTGTTATGAGAAACGATGACGGTTTCGAGATATCAGAAAATAAAAACAAAGCTGAACACTTTTCCCAGTTCTTTCAGTCGGTTTTCACTAGAGAAGCCGTTTTTATTCCATCAAGTTACGAGACTACAGGAGTGCCACTTATTCAGGATATGCTCTTTCAAGAAGCGGCGGTCTTTGACGAACTAAAAAGTCTGAAGGCATGCAAATCTCCTAGCCCCGACGAGATTCCAGCAAAGCTACTCCTCGAACTTGCTCGAGAGCTGGCGAAACCGCTATCGTTGCTGTGCCAGAAATCGATCGATACGGGAATTCTTCCTACCGACTGGAAAACAGCCCACATCGCACCACTTCACATAGGTGGTAGTCGTGCATTTGCTACAAATTACAGGCCTGTCAGCCTGACCTCAATCTGTTGCAATGTATGTTCAATGTATGTTTAAAGCAATTTCACAGTGTGTGAAATGACGGAGAAGATTAGCAATGGTATTGAGGCTATTTGGCTGAAAAATAAAGACGCGGGGATCGCAGTTCCCTTGAAGTCATGACTCTCTGCCGACCACCGGGGACAGACACTGACGCTGATACTTGTTTGTTGGAGAACATAAAGGAGATAAGCAGTCGACCTGATGTTGTTCCCTCATGGGTGACTTCAATGCACCCAGCATTCGATGGAACGATCTGCAGGCACAGAGCTCAAAGTTTTCCTTCGATCATCGTCTGCTAAAAGACAATACTTGAAGCTCTTTTTCACCCAACATGTATTTGTTCCAACGAGAGCGCGTGAAGGACAACAGGCTTGTTGTTTAGCTCTCGTCTTCACTTAAGGTCCTGACAGTATAGACGAGGTACACTGCCTACCTCCACTTGGTCGAAGTGATCACGCAGTACTTTTAATGGGAGTATGGTTTATATTCTGTGCCATCTGCAATAAATGAAACCAGGCCCAATCTATGGCGAGGAGACTTTGCAAGATGAGAGCTGAGGCATCACGAATAGACTGGGATCTTTCTTCTCCGGGAATGTCACTGAGGACTGGAATTTATTTAAGGAGTATTTGTTGAATCTAATAAAAATGCCATTGTCCGCCATCACAATTTAGGATATCTAACAGACCACAGTGGTTAACAAGGGATCTAAAAAAGAGATTAACAGGAAAGGAAGGCTTTGGAAGAAATTTTGCCGATCCAATGAAAATTTAGCCTTGCAAGCATACAAAAACTCAGAGGAACAAGGTTAAAAAGCTTGATCTTCCAAAGCCGATGGGATTACGAGAGGGATTTGCTCCAGAGAGCAGTTCACAAACCCGAATTACTCTACAGCTATGTAAGAAAAACCACACGTAACAGGAACCCGATTCCTGTTATGAGAAACGATGACGGTTTCTGAGATATCAGAAAATAAAAACAAAGCTGAACACTTTTTCCCAGTTCTTTCAGTCGGTTTTCACTAGAGAAGCCGTTTTTATTCCATCAAGTTACGAGACTACAGGAGTGCCACTTATTCAGGATATGCTCTTTCAAGAAGCGGCGGTCTTTGACGAACTAAAAAGTCTGAAGGCATGCAAATCTCCTAGCCCCGACGAGATTCCAGCAAAGCTACTCCTCGAACTTGCTCGAGAGCTGGCGAAACCGCTATCGTTGCTGTGCCAGAAATCGATCGATACGGGAATTCTTCCTACCGACTGGAAAACAGCCCACATCGCACCGCTTCACAAAAGTGGTAGTCGTGCATTTGCTACAAATTACAGGCCTGTCAGCCTGACCTCAATCTGTTGCAAGGTTATGGAGAAGGTTGTCAAAAAGGAATTGATGATTTATTTAGAAACCCGTAACCTCTTATCGACTGCACAATACGGCTTTCGTAGGGGAAGGTCGTGTGTTACGAACTTACTTTATGCGATGCAAAGCTGGACAAAAGCACTCGATGCAAAAGACACTGTGCACGTGGCCTACATTGATTTCCAGAAGGCCTTCGTTAGTGTTCCACACCAGCGTCTCCTTCACAAGTTGAGAATGTTCGGTCTTGGCGGCAAACGTCTTACGTGGATCAAGAATTTTCTCGTCGGTCGTTCCCAAGTGGTCTGTGTAGGCGGATCGCGATCAAAGCGCACAGTCATCGAGAGTGGAGTCCCACAAGGTTCAGTGCTCGGACCGATCCTATTTCTCTTGTTCATTAATGATTGTGTACAGGAATTGGACTGTAACTTTGCTATGTTTGCGGACGATATAAAAATCTGGAAAGTTATCCACAATGCTGCTGATGCAGACCATTTCCAAGAAAATCTTCGTCGATTGGACGAGTGGTCCCGCAAATGGCTCTTGTCCTTCAACTCAAACAAATGCACCCTGCTACGCCTGGGAAATCGAAATCAGGTCACTGATATGCGACCCTACTATTTGAACGGTTTGCCACTCCGAGAAGCACACACACAGAAGGATCTTGGAGTTTGGATGAAAGACAACCTGAAGCCTTCTACGCAATGTTCCAAGGCAGCTAAATCCGCCAATTCAATACTGTACGCTATCAAGCGGGCATTTAAAGTTTTCGATTAAGACTGCTTTTCTAAAGTCTTTGGTACGTTTGTAAGGCCACATCTTGAATATGCGATCCAAGCCTGGCGACCGTGGACGCAACAGGACTACAACATGCTCGAAAGGGTGCAGCGGCGAGCCACAAAATTAGTAAGAGGTCAATCTGAACTGCCATATGAGATTCGTCTTAATAACCTAAAGCTCTATCCTCTGAGTTATAGGCAGTTGCGCGGAGACTTGATACAAACCTTCCGTATCGTGCGTGGCATGGATTGCGCCCTCCTATGTGATGACTTTTTCCAACTTGCCACTACGAAAAATCTCCGAGGTCATCCATTCAAACTAAGTGTGCCCCAAGTAAGATTGGATGTAAGGAAGTATTTTTTCACCAATTGTGTCTTGGAACCGCGGAATAACCTACCTGAGGCGATTGTTATGTCCCAGTGTGTGTATACAATCAAACATCGGCTTGACATACATATGCTACAGTACCACGAAGACTATGTGACTACTTAACCTAAACAATATCAGTGTACCACGTAAACCTGCCTGCTTTCACTCGACTGTAACTTCTTTAATTTGATTCTTATTATGGTACTTTTATGTAACAAATAGGGATTTCAAAGGCGTAAGCCTATTTTCCTCAAATACACTGAACTGAACTGAACTACAAATGTCAGCATCAGAACGAGTGAAGTTCATTGGCAAGTTCGCTCAGTGCGATTCCAGGTATTCGGTTCAGGCCAGGCGATTTGAGGTTTTCGTTTCGAAGCGCTGTTGTCCTTACTGCGTGTCGACGAAAAGTGCAGTTCCTGTATCGAGGAAAGAGAAGGGGATTTAAGCTTGCAAAAGGTTGGAGAAAGACAGAAGACGTCAATCAAAGGCCCAATGGAATGAGTAAGAAAGAACGAATGCTTTGGTTTGGTTACTAGCTTCCAGTGTATTACGTTTGTCCCTATTTGCGAGCTAACAGTGCAATGAGGATAGTGTCGTTGTAAATGATACCTAGTAAATAACAAGTAACATATTTATTTTAACTGGAATATCTTCGATGTGCCTTATCCCATCTGGACGTTTGTCGCAATTCGTTTTCGTAGCAAATTGTCGGAATCTGGGACGGACTAAAGGAGTCTTACGGGTGGACACGACAGATACTTACAAACAAAAACTGGATTTATATTCGCCTAACAACTACCGTTCATTCTACAGGAAGGCACTGCAACATCATAGCAAAGTTGTGCACATACATGGGGATAATGGTTGTTAACTGTGCCTAGATTCCACTGTTAGAAAACATATTTCTTTCTATGCAAATATGTTACTCACTTATTTATAGTAACATATGTATTTTAACTGCAATATCTTCGATGAGCCTTATCCAACCTGGATGTTCGTCGCCCTTCGTTTTTGCAGCGAGTTTACAGTGCCTGGATTGAACTGCCAGAGGACTTCATACGGGTGGACACGACTGCCACACTCGAACATAAACTGTATTAAAATTCGCTTGAGGATTATCGTTCCTTCTTAAAGTAAGGAACTGCTACATCATACAAAAGCTTTGCACATACATACAGATAACGGTGATACCTATAATTTAACATAGGTAAACATCGAATCTAGGCCGAAATTCGACTGTTAACAAAAATTTCTTTCTACTTGAATATGTTATTCACTACTTTGCAATGACGGGTATTTAGAATTTAGAATTTATATTTGGTTAGCACCGGGAAGGTACGGTCTAAGCAAACATTAGTAACGAAATAAAGTTAGGACAATGTGTGCAGATAAAATGTACAAATTCGTAACTTGTCCTGCTATGTCAACAGTTAGCAATGTTTTAAAATTAATGGTGAACTAGAAAAAAATAGGCAGTGAAAATAAACTCCTACCATGAAAATGGAGGCAGAGTTCAATAGGCCTTCATTTTCGAATAGAAGGTAGGAGAAAAAAACTGCTTAGGAAAAAAATAGTCAGGTGGTAGAATAGGGTAATACTGCAGTAGCATTTCAAAATGAGATAATGAAAGGTCGAGGTGATTCGTTCTTGATCACTTAGGCGTATGAAACAGAATCTCACGAAAATGCGTCAATGAACTTAAGTCCTCAGCATCATAGGATCCAGAATTGAATTCTGATGATGGTTAGTATCCAAAGAAACCGCAGCATTTAAGACTGTGGACCACCGAATTTGTACGTCCGAATGACGTCATCGTTTGGAGGACGGGTGATATAAGGAGACATTATAGTTCATGGGCGTCTCAAGGTAGCGTAAATATAGTTTCAAGAGGGTTACTCAAATTCCCGATGGTCCTTTCTCCGAGTCATGGGGAAAGCTACTGGGAAAAGATGAGGAAAATAAAAGGTTAATAGAATCAGTGTTAAGATAAATGTGCAGTCTTCGCTTGAATGCAGATAGACTAGTTAACGACCTAATTTCAATTGGCAAGTTATTCCAAAGAAAACTATACCTAGAAGCAAAGAAGAGAGCGTTTACACGTGGAGGATGCAGGGGAGGTATAATTAGTGCAGAATTTCTTAGGTTATAAGGAAGACTAACGGGGGTAATGACAGAAAGCTTTGGGAGAGTTGAACTATTATTAAGTCGAAAAAAAGGAGACAAAAAGCCTGCTTCAAGTCTCCTGACCCAAAAGAAATTTTTAGCTTCGTTAGCTGGCATCTTGTTGAGTAGGAAGTAGTTGAAAGAGTCGGAAATAGGAGTTTTTTTGTGAAATTTCTTTGGACATTTTCAATTTTTGAACGGCTAGATTCGTTCATCAAACCGAAGAAAAGGACAGCAAAATTCAAGAATGGGAAGTACAAACATACGATAAAGTCTTAATTTAATTTCAGGAAGGTAGAAATTATAAGAAATAAAGCCGCAAATCTGAGCAGCTTTGGCCGTAATTCTATCGGCATGAGGCGAAAGATCTAATTTATTGGTGTAGCTTAAGCCCAAGTCCTTGATGGAGGAACATTCAATCATATGGCAACCTTCAAAGATAAGAGGTTGCGGCAGCCTTACAGGCCCAAAACTCATGTAGCGACACTTAGTAGGTGAGAACTCCATTAGCCATGTGGAGCTCCAGGCCGAAAAGAGCGTCTAAGTCTGAATGAATTTGTTCTAGGCACCGTTCGGTTGTAGAGTTAGAGAAGGAATACACGCATTTGAGATCATCAGCATAAATAAAAGATTGAGAATGTTTAACTATCGATGAAATATCATTTTATATACAGTAAGAACAACAAAAGGACCTAATACGGTACCTTGAAGGACACCACTAACAATCGGGGTAGCACTTGAGTATGAGGACCCTACTCAAACATTTTTGTTTTCGATCATTTGAGGTATGATCTAATAAAGTCAGTAAAGGGGACTACGAAATCCTATAGCTTCTAGTTTAGCTAGAAGTCGTTTTATGAGGCACCTTATCGAATGCCTTACTAAGATCAAAATAGATAACTACTACAGATAGATGATCATTACGAAGAGAGGTTAGTAGATTTAGAAAAAGACATGTGGCAGGTTTCACAAGAACGGTCCGGTAAGAAGCCGTGTTGGGAAAAAGTTGATAATTTTATTGCTTATGCAAAAATCCGTGATTTGTTTTGCAATTAGTTTTTTTCGAAGAGTTTAGCAAGAGAGGGCGTTTTATGAACACCGCGATAGTTATGAATGTCCGAGCGGGAACCAGATTTAAAAACTGGTATTATAATAGAAGTTTTTCCAATAATCGGGGAAGAAACCATTTTTCGAGAAATACTGAGAATAATTTGCTTAGTAAAGGTGGAAAATCCCTTAACTGTTTAATAAGTGAGTTTGGAATGTTATCAGTTCCAACTGAATGTGAATTTTTTTAGGTGAGCTATTTCTTTTTTTGAATACATGAAGGCGAGAAATTAATAGTTGTTAGAAGCGAATTTGAAAGCAGAGGAATTGTGGGAGTGGGGCTAGTTTCAGTGGTAAAGTGGTTGGCAAAAACGAGTTTAACAATTCTGCTTTGCCCCAAATCATCTGTAACAAATTTTTCTGTTACAGTCGAGTAAGGGCGGAGTTACATTCAGACGCTTAGCCGATGACCGAACATGAAAGATTTGAGCAACAGATTTGGATGAATTGGCATCACTTAGTGCCCGAGACTCCCTACGCTTATCTCGCGCGAGCCTTATTCTCGATGCTAATTCAAATATTTGTGCAATCCTTAAATGAACTGACAAAAGAGCTTTTTAGATGAATCTTTAAGTTGCTTTCGTAATTTTTAAGTCTGTTCTGGAGAAAATGCGGAACAGTAGAAGAAGCTGTATGTGAATTAAAAATCTTAAACGGGATAAAAGCCTGGATTTTTTCTGTGAGGCTCTGCAATAGCTCACGGAAAAAAAGTTTAGATCGTTGATTGAGAATATGCTATGCCAATCTAGAGTGCTTACGAAATTATTTACTGTTTCATGGTTTATGTTAGCAAAGTCGAGGTTATTGCATTTAACCTCAGGCTTCGTAAAAAGGGGAACTGGAAGACAACAGTGAATTATTGCGTGATCACTTGTAAATAGATCATGATGAAAATTCATAAAGAGAGGGTGGACATCGTTTGTAAAAATTAAATCTAAAATGTTGTCATTTCTAGTAACTGATCTGACCAGTTGGGACATGTTTGAAAAAGTTAATAGTATCGACCAATTTCTGATGTTTAGGCGGAGAGGAATTGGCCTGCCAGTCAATGTCTGGCAGATTAAAATCGCCTACAATTATTTTGACATCAAACTGAGTGTCTGCAACTTTTTCAAATAGTTCACAGAGCTCGCTTTTCATTGCCTGAATAACACGGAGGATTATAGACACAGCCAATTACCGCTTTTTTTATTGTGCGGGAGGATGACTGAAGCAAAGCATACATTTCCAGAAAAGACGAAATGTTCAGATGAAAAAGGGAAATGTACAAAGGATGACTTAATATAAAAGGAGGCAACCACCGCCACGTTTTTCAGCGCGGTCTTGTCGGTACAAATTGAAATTATCTATAGCAAGCGTCGAGTCAGAAATAAGAGAGTGAGCCCAGGATTCAGTGATGCACAGCACATCTGGATCAAGCTCAAAGGCTACTGTTCTAAGCTCAGCCATCTTATTTACAACTGACCTCGCATTGAGTGAAACTAAGCTGAGCGTATTCCTGAGCGGCAGGTTACGCTCATCAGTATTTATAAAAAGGATAATTTGGTGGCGGAGAAGAAAACTGGAAAGAAGAAACGAAAGGTGGGAAACAAAATTGCTCTGGTCTACAATTTGTCGAAATGTTACTGTTAAAGAGAACTGAGATTATTGTACAGCGGCATATTTGGATGAAAACCTTGGAAGGGAAGGCTATATTGTGGCGTTTGAAAGATAGGGGGTGGCATAGAAATGAGATTTTTGAGGGACGTTAGCAAAAATTGGCGGAAAAACGTGCATTTGAAAAAAAGGAATAAATGATTTCGAAAAAAACTGGTAGCATAATTAGAAGCGTTAAATATTTGTGGATTTCGGACACTTTTTGGGTTGGGAAAAGATGCTAACGTTAGCGTTCGCAGCTGTTGTAGATGCTGAGGGGTTAGCAGGTTTCCCATCGGTAATGCCATTGCTGATTTTTAAAAGCCTGGATTAGCCACAGATTTAGATTTACTAGGAGTTTTTCTTAGGGTTAGTAGATTTGGCAGGTATAGCAGGCATGGTTTGCTCTGGGATGAGAAAGAAGTGGAGTTGACACAATTTCCCTCAAACCAGAAACAAGGTTAACGGGTGAAGATTCAGCTGGAATCGAAATTCCTGTCGATCCGGAGGGCCGTGGGCTTGCTTTAGCTACAGGACAAACCTCTGAGATAACGTTTGGTATTGAAGGTGTAGACCAAGGCTTCTTGTTTGCTAATGCGGTTGAAACCCGACGTTCCATTTGGGTTTTATCCCTACAGATAAACAACTTGTTTTTCAAATATTGAGCTGAGTGCTCATGCCTAGAAAATAAAGGTCAACTTCAATCGCTGAAAAAAAGGTTTGACCAGAATAGGAGGGTTTTTACTACGGGAAGATAACCTTTTTAGCTTCAGCGACTTTAAAGTTAAAGCCGCACGAGTAAAGGTAATGAAATGCAACGTCCAGGGGGATTTTTACTCTTGGGAACGTTTTTTTAAAATAAAATGGAAACTTCTCTTATGTCGGTCAAGTGACTCAGTACTGACCATGTTTATAAAAGGCTCTAGTTTCACGCATTGTTGAGAAGTGAGTGAAGACAAATTTTCCCTCAAAAAATGGTACCAAGGATCGTGAAGAGAGAACCATATTTAGACATAAAAGGTATTAAAAGTTTTTCCAGGGCGTCAAGGTCTAATTTCGTCATGCTTAAGGTGGGTTGTTCTAGTGGAAGTTTTACGCGAAGAGGATGTTTGCGTCTAAGTACTGACTGGGGTTTCATATTGGTTTTTAAAATATAAGTACTTTTTCAAATCAATAATACGAAGGAAAATTGTTACTAGTGACGTTTTGCGGAATAAAAAGATTTAATATTTTTAAGCAAGTCACTGCAAGCAAATATCTGCTAGGTAACGAGTTTAAACTGAAAATAGAATTAGCGAAGAGGCTATGCAGGATGAAAAAAAATTATATCAACTGGTATACCAGTTACTACAAATTATTCTTCGCTGAAAATAAGGTAAACTTACAAATTTTTTTCAACTTTATTTCTAGAATAAGCCTTTAGATACCGTCGTTTTGACGTAAATCTGCGAGAACTTTAATGAGGCTATGTAGGGTGAAAAAGTTTAAAAAAACTCTATATTTCTCCCTTTTTGCAATTGCAATAACTGCAGGTATGTGCAGCTGATGATGAGGTAGAAATACAATTAATTGTCAATAATTAAGCTAATATTTTCTACAGGAAACTTAGAAATCAGTTGAAAATTCGAGAATTCACTTATCTTTAAATTTGAACCAAACCGCCTTCGACCTTGACCTTCGACTGCGATTTTGCAATTAACAGTTTTTTATTAATAGGGTCTTTAAAGGCAATGCCTATTACCCTTAAATATACTGAACTATACTGAACTAAGGGTGCTTGGATTCCAATTGTAAATCTAACAGATGGGGCATATTAAACAGGTATTTTGAAGCGCAAGATGAAGCGGTGGGAGTGATATTTGTGAGCAGCGTGTAGAGAAAAATCTTCCGAAGTTTAGATGGCTGCTATATCATCTATTATAGTTCTTTTTGGACGTCAGAAGGTTATACCAAATGGTGTCTTCTGCCGATATAGTTTGCGTTCAGTTGACTGATTGGATGGTTGTCGGTAGATATTGTGGGAGTTGCCTCGTAATTAGGTCTGGTTACCTGCCAGACAGAGTAGTCAGTGAGGATTAACTGCATCGAAATATATTGCCATAGGACAGACACCATGGGTAAAGATCAGTTAATACTGACAGTTCTCTTGGCCTGGTCCAAATTGTTGTGGTGAATGCTACGATATTCCAAATAGCCAACACCATTCCTAAATATGCTTTATCATTGAACACGTGGAAATAAGTAAACCATAAACGAATTGCAAGAAGATACGATCGCTGGAACTTGACCTTTGGCTGACCTGAAGTTTCGGATCCTCGTTCGAACCCATCATTAGAGACAGGCGCAGATAAGGGTGATGAGGGACAAATTTTATTACTCGAAAGCACTGCAACTCATGGATGAGCAAAGCAACTGTTTCAGCATCTTCAATTTTGACTGCGGTTACAGACAGGCAGCTCGTCAGAAAATTCTTTAAGAAACTTAAAGGGATAAGTCACTTGCCAAACATCGTTATGTTATTTTTTGACGTCAATCCTACTTTTATTTCGACTCCCAAGGATGTGAAAGTTGAGACCGTTGAATTATGCTTACGAAACAAACATGAGAATCGCCTTCGACACGCCTATTCGTCCAATGACTAAAGCTCGGCCTCAAAACGTACTACACGTTGGACGGAAGAATCTACGAGCAGGCAAAATGTACGACAAAGGGTTCACAAATATCGGGACTTATAGCTGAAGCGATCCTTCAATGACTGGAATCACCAGTATTCCGACACCACAGACTGAAATCCTGGGTTCAATATGTGAATGACACCTTCGTCATCATTAAACGGGATCAGATGCTGACATTCAAGGAACACCTGAATGACGTCTTCCCGGAATATCCAATTGCTATCCAATTCCCTGATAGTCTCGTTTGCCGCGGATTGAGGCGGCCTATCAACTAAAGTATTCGGGAAAATGGCAAAAAGGAAGCAAGTATTGGACATCAACAGCAATCATTAAACTAACACGAACGCATTTAAATAAATAAATAAATTGTATATTTAAGGCCCAGATATCCCCGTCATTACAAACTTAGTATCGCGGTTTAAATAAATACAAAGTGATAATTGCTGCACTATGTGAACAGCCATATTAACAGCAGTAATGAGTTATATGGTAGGCATATCCAATTCAGAACGATTTGCCATTTTTAAAACAATAGTCAACAATTTTTGACAGATACGGTGAACTAGAAAAGAAGCAGTAAAAAAACTCCTACGGTTTAATCGGAAGCGGAGTACGGCAAGCCACAAATTTAAAAAAAACTAGAAGAAAAAAAGCTTCACTGAAAAATTAATAGCTTGATCGAATGGGATAGTTTTGTCATGTTGCTGACGACGTATGAGGGTTCGGAACGCTCCTCGCTTAGTTTCACTCAATGTGAGATCAGTTGTAGATAAGATGGCTGAGCTTAGAACAGTAGCCTTTGAGCTTGATCCAGCTGTGCTGTGCATCACTTAATCCTGGGTTCACTCTCTTATTTCTGACTCGACCCTTGCTATAGATAATTTCAATTTGTACCGACAAGACCACGCTGAAAACGTGGCGGTGGTTGCCTCCTTTATATTAAGTTATCCTTTGTACATTTACTTTTTCAGCTGAGCATTTCGTCCTTTTCTGGAAATGTATGCTTTGCTTCAGTCATCCTCCCTCACAATAAAAAAGCGTTAATTGGCTGTGTCTATAATCCTCCATGTTATTCTGGCAATGAAAGCGAGCTCTGTGAACTATTTGAAAAAGTTAAAGACACTCAATTTGATGTCAAAATAATCGTAGGCGATTTCAATCTGCCAGACATTGACTGATAGGCAAATTCCTCTCTGCCTAAACATCAGAAATTGGTCGATAATATTAACTTTTCAAACATGTCGCAACTGGTCAGATCAGTTACTAGAAATGACAACATTTTAGATTTAATTTTTACAAATGATGTCCACGTCGTTTGAAATTGGTTTCGAATTTCATGTCCCTCGAGCCTACGAGTTTTTAGTCTCTACCTCAGTGTAGAAGACACGGTGCTGGAAAATTATTAAAGAATTGTCTTTATATTACTCTGAGTTTGTAAATTGCGACTTGGACCCTCGATCTTTGCTGCTTTCTGAAACTCACGCCGGCTATGTGCTCCCTGCATCTGCTCTCAATCGCGGATGGGACTCAAACCAAAGGCTGAGTCCTTTCTTTTCATATTCTTATTTTTGAATATCCTAACTGACTCTCTGTTAATTTTGTGGCAATTATAACATGCAAAACTCAAGTTCCATAAGTTTATTGTCACAAAAAATTGGTCAACGACCTAGTTGCTTGGGACCATCTATCGGCGCCTCTACCCACTCGGCCATATTGGCAGGGGATCTTGTTAAGCAATTTAATGGACAAGCAGAAAACAATTGTTACTATTGTTATTCTGCTATTTGTTAACCTCCCGCTTAATCGGGTAAAATTTTAGCAAGCTTAACTAATGAAGCTTAGGAAGACGAAACTTGTATGGGATGTTTCAGCCTCCAGCAGAAATTCTCAGGGATGGAGCAGGAAATAAGCAATCTAAGACAAGAAATAGATAACTTAAAAAAATCTATATCTTGCCCAACTGCTAAAAAAGCTCCTGTTTGTAATAAACCTACCACAAAGGTAAATTCGTATTCATTTATAGCTTCTTCAAGCTTACATAAAAGTCACATTAAACATATCGCGATTGCTGGACCCGGTAAACCAGAGGAATTTTCGCTACTTCCGAAGGGAGCACCATCTAGTCCTTGCGCCACTCCACCGGTACTTAGTTCGGGTAGCATCAGCACTAATCTGGCTTATCCGCCCATCGCTACATCACTGGTAGACGTTGCACCAACATGCGATGTGTAAGAGGTTGGCAAGTTTGTAAAGCCAAAGAAGAAAAGGTCTAAGAAGAACAAGTCGTGCAGAGATTTGGCTCCAGCCTGCCCAACACCCGGCTCATCTGGACCTATCAGGCAAAGTGAGCTGGGTACCAGTACTCACTGAGCTGAATGATCTAAGTTACAAACGGGCTCCAGATTGAGTCGAAAACGGAATGTAGTCATTTAAGGTGCGGAGTCAGCTTAAATTATTCCAAAGGAGCGAGTTAAACATGACTTGGAACTCCTTCAATTGTACACAAAAACGCTGCTGACATACGGCGAGTCCATTCACATTCTCAAGGCATATAGAAAGGGAAGGCTCTGTCTAAACCCGATTCAAATCCTCGACCAAGACCTCTTAAAATCATCTTGGAAAACGAAGCACAGGCACAGCTCCTGCTACAGAGAAAATCAACCCTGCGGGGTCCGCATTCTGAAGTGTTTTTTCAACCGGAATATGGGTTGAAAGAGCGAATGAAAATGCGACAGCTAATAATAGAACTGGAAACACGAAAGACCAATGGCGTGCCAAATCTCAAAATAAGGGATGGACAGATAGTTCAAGTGAAAAGAGCATCTCTCTGGCCGAAGGCAGTCACCCTGATAGCCTAACTGTCCCGTTTCAGAAACCAAAAACTTGCCCACTTAAACTAATCGTCCTCAATGCCAGATATCTGCTTAATATGATGCCTCTGCTCCAGACTCTGGTTTTCATCCACCGCCCCGACATTGTAATAGTTACAGAGACATGGGCAACACCCTGTGTATCCGACTCCGAACTCTCTATTCTAGGCTACGCTTAAATTCGGAATGATCGACACGAGGGCCATGGCTGAGGAAGCTGTATCTATGTTAGGCAACCACTTACATTTTTCCCATTGGACTATCGCCAATTTACCGCGGTAGAGGAGAGCTGTTGGCTCCGAGTAGTTCTAAAAGATAACTACTCTTTACTCGTTGGTAGTGTCTATCGCCCAACCAATGCCAGCGAAGATTACGATCTTTGTCTCTCGCTGGCATTTCACGCTGCAGCTGACTTAAATCTGAAGTACTGCTTGATTGCAGGTGATTTTTATCTTCCTGATGTTCACTGGTTTCCAACTTCCGGTCCTGCAAAGTTCGAAAACCTACTTGAGGCCATAGATATAGGCATGTGGGACCAGGTAGTTGATTTTCCCACCCGAGGATCAAACATACTTGATCTTATTTTTTGTAGAGGTTTTCAGCCATCGTCAGTGTCACCTTATAATCCACTTGGGAATTCTGATCATGCTTTAGCTCTTTCTACACTAGAACTAGAGGCTGCTGAAACGTTTTCCAAAAAATATAGCTTTTTCCGTGATTTCAGATCAGCAAATATGAGGGAATTGCTAACACACCTAAATTCCCATGACTGGACTAACTTCTTTGTATGTTCGGATGTGAATGTTTGTACTGATACTTTTTACAAAGTTCTAGGTCCACTCATTTCTCGTTTTGTTCGCCATAATAAAATAATCAATGTTAAGGATGAAGTCTACCTCCATTTATCATTCCGCCGTAGACTGCGTAGACTCTCCCGTCGTTTTCATCTACAAAATGACACCTCCGTCCTGCCCTTGATCCAGCAAATCTTTGAAGAGGTTAAGAGGCTGTTTGACGAAAAACGACAAGCCAATGAGGTTACCTTTGCCGAAAACCCTTCGTTAATCGTTGTGAAGCTCTTTTCGCGCGCAGTAAAAGCGCAGAGAAAAACGCAGCAACCCGTACTTCGAGATGCCATAGAAAACCCAATAGCTGACGCTAAGTTGACTGCTGATAGCTTCAATGCTTTCTTGTCTAGAACGTTTAGTGAACATACTGTCGCTTCTTTCCTAACATCTTGATTTGGACCGGTAACGTCCTCGAAACCATAACTTTAGCCCCCTGGGATGTGACCGTAGCCATTCGGCGATTTTCGTCAATCATACAGTCCAGGGCCAGATGGCGTCCCGGTCAGCGTTCTAAAGGCGGATGCAAACGATATTTTTCCGTCCCTTCTGTATAAGATATTTAATCTTGCTCTTGAAAGTGAAACTTTCCCTATTTTATGGAAGGAATCGCACATACGGCCTATTCCGAAACACGGCCGACCTACGTCATTTGACGACTTTAGGCCAATAAATACACTACCAGCTGTCTCAAAGATGTTCGAGACCTTGATCAAAGGCAAGATGATGTGTCACCTAAGAGAAAATGACCTACTTAATGTGGCTCAGCATGGTTTTCTCGAAAAAAAGTATTGTGACACTTGCCAGCTCTTTTCTTCGATCATGTGCTACAATCTAGATACAGCGGTTTTGCAATTTACACCGTTTACTTTGATTTTACTAAGGCTTTTGATCGTGTTGACCATGATCTTCTTCTGCTGAAACTTGCCTCCTTCGGCATAGGTAACAAGCTTCTGAACTTAATATTTTCCTATTTGAATGCTCGCGCACAACGGGTTAAAATTTCTGATGTTATCTCCAACCCCACGCATGTGAGGAGCGGAGTTATTCAGGGCAGCGTGCTCGGCCCGCTTCTATTTTGCCTCTTTGTCAACGATGTTCCTGATTGTTTTCAGTATGGTAGGCCCTTTCTGTACGCTGACGATTTAAAAGTTGCCTATCGATATACACCGATTCATCGCAACATCGTGCTTGAGCTCATAAAAACGGATCTTCAGGCCTTCGCTCAGTGGTGTCGCACATGGCGCCTCTCGCTTTCTTGGAAAAAGTGCTCCGTTATGGTTATTGGCGACAACCATCAGCTCCATCTAAGCATAGACGGTCACGATCTAAACGTGCCCGGAGTTAAAAAAGGATCTGGGCATATCATACTCTAGTAGTCTTAATCTGTCAGAGCACTGCGCCCTGATTGTCTCGAAAGCACGCCAAACTACTGGGTTTATTCTCAGAAATTTTAAAACCGTCAAAATTAGAATCAGCCTATATAAAATGTATGTCAGGCCTAGTCTGGAATACTGCTCGTTTCTATTTAGTCTTCTGCACGCTAGTGAACGAAAGAAGATACAATCAGTCCAGCACTTCTTTACAAAAAGAGTTTTCTATTCAGATCACCGAAACCTGTCCTACCAACAACGCTGTGAGCTTACAAGCCTTGACCCGCTATGGCTTCGCATATTACAGAAGGGACAATTTTAACTGTTTAAACTACTAAACAGTGGTACATTTAACCCCCTTACATCTCTGAGGCACCTCCACCACTCTCGGCGCACCACTCATCGAGATGTATTTTTATTTCTTCTTTTGGCACGCACAGTTAGATACCGAAAGTTTTTTTTCGGTAAACGCTTTAGCAATCTGGAATAAGCTACCTAGAAGTATCAAAATTCAGCAAAGCTATCCCTTGTTTACGCGAACTGTCACTAGTTTTCTACATTCAGGACACCTTCCAAAACTTTTGGGTGCTGACTTTTTTGAAGCTCTCTTCAGTTCTGATTGCGTTCACGAACTCTGAATCCTGTGCCGGTCTTCATGCTGAGGGCAATATTACTGGCTCTGTAGACCTCAATCGGCTTTTTTCTCAGTCGACAGCGAACAGCCGCTCTCTGCCTAAACATCGGAAATTGGTTGATCATATTAACTTTTCAAACATGTCCACACTGGTCAGATCAGTTACTAGAAATGACAAAACTTTAGATTTAAATTTTACAAATGATGTCCACCCTCTCTTTAATAATATCCATCGTAATCTATTCACAAGTGATCACGCAATAATTCACTGTTGTTTTCTAGTCCCCTTCTTCTTACGAAGCCTGGGGTTAAATGCAATAACCTCGACTTTTCTAATACAAACCATGAAATGATAAATAATTTCGTAAGCACTCTAGATTGGAAAAGCATATTCTCAATCAACGATCCAAACTTTTTCCGTGAGCTATTGCAGAGCCTCACAGAAAAAAACCCAGGCTATTATCCCGTTTAAGATTTTTAATTCAAATACAGCTTCTTCTACTGTTCCGCATTTTCTCCAGAACAGACTTAGAAAATTACGAAAGCAGCTTAAAGATTCATCTAAAATATCTTTTTCAGTTCATTTAAGGATTGCACAAATATTTGAATTTGCATCGAATATAAGGCTCGCGAGAGATAAGCGTAGGGAGTCTCGGGCAATAAGTGATGGCGATTCATCCAAATCTGTTGCTCATATCTTCCATGTTCGGTCATCGGCTAAGCGTCTGAATGTTACTCCGCTCTTACTCGACTGTAAACAAAAATTTGTTACAGACGATTTGGGCAAAGCAGTGTTATTAAATTCGTTTTTTTGCCAACCACTTTACCACAGAAACTAGCCCCACTCCCACAATTGCTTTGCTTTCAAATTCGCTTCTAACAACCATTAATTTCTCGCCTTCATGTATTCAAAATGAAATAGCTCACCTAAAAAATTCACATTCGGTTGGAACTGATAACATTCCACCTTTAGTAAGCAAGTTATTCTCAGTATTTCTTGAAAAGGTTTCTTCCACGATTATTGGAAAAGTTCGATTATTATACCAGTTTTTAAATCTAGTTCCCGCTCGGACATTCATAACTATCGCGGTGTTCATTAAGCGCCCTCTATTGCTTAACTCTTCGAAAAACTTATTGCAAAACAAATAACAGATTTTTGCATAAGCAATCAAATTATCAACTTTTCACAACACGGCTTCTTACCGGACCGCTCTTGAGAAACCTGCCACATGTCTTTTCTAAATCAACTTACCTCTCTTCGTAATGATCATCTTTCTGTGGTAATTAACTATTTTGATTTTAGAAAGGCATTCGATAAAGTGCCTCATAAACGACTTCTAGCTTAACTAGAAGCTATAGGATTTCGTAGTCTCCTTACTGACTTTATTAGATCATACCTTAATGATCGAAAGCAAAAACGTTTTAGTAGGGTCCTTTAAGAATTTAAAATTTATATTTGGTTAGCACCGGCAAGGCACGGTCTAAGCAAACATTAGTAACGAAATAAAGTTATGACAATGTATGCAGATACAATGCACAAATACATAACTTGTCCTGCTATGTCAACAGTTAGCGATGTTTTAAAATTAATGGTGAACTAGAAAAAATAGGCAGTGAAAAAAAACTCCTACCATAAAAATGGAGGCAGAGTTCAATAAACCTTCATTTTTTAATAGAAGGTAGGAGAATAAAACAGCTTAGGAAAAAATGGTCAGGTGGTAGAGTAGGCTAATACTGTAGTAGCATTTCAGAATGAGATAATGAAACGTCGAGGTGATTCATTCTTGATCACTTAGGCGTATGAAAAAAAATCTCACGAAAATGCGTCAATGAACTTAAGTCCTCAGCATCTATGGATCCAGATTTGAAGTGTGATGATGGTGAGTATCCAACAAAACGGCAGAATTTTAGATTGTGGACCACTGAATGTGTACGTCCGAATGAGTTTATCGTTTGGATGACTGGTGACATAAGGGATATCATTGTTCATGGGTGACTCGAGGTAGCGAAAATATAGTTTCAAGAGGGTCACTTAAATTCCCGATGGTCCTTTCTCCGAGTCATGGGGAAAGCTACTGGGAAAGTGCTACCCCAATTGTTAGTGGTGTCCTTCAAGGTACCGTATTAAGTCCTTTGTTTTTCTTACTGTATATAAATGATATTTCATCAATAGTTAAACATTCTCAATTTTTTATTTATGCTGATGACCTCAAATGCGTGTATTCCTTCTCTTACATTACGACCGAACGGTGCCTAGAACAAATTCATTCAGACTTAGACACTCTTTCGGCCTGGAGCTCCTCATGGCTAATGGAGTTCTCACCTACTAAGTGTCGCTACATGAGTTTGGGGCCTGAAAGGATGCCGCGACCTCTTATCTTTGAAGGTTGCCCTATGATTGAATGTTCCCCTATCAAGGACTTGGGCTTCACCAATAAATTAGATCTTTCGCCTCATGCTGATAGAATTACGGCCAAAGCTGCTCAGATTTGCGTCTTTATTTCTTATAATTTCTACCTTCCTGAAATTAAATTAAGACTTTATCGTATGTTTGTACTTCCCATTCTTGAATTTTGCTGTCATTTCTTCGGTTTAATGAACGAATCTAGCCGTTCAAAAATTGCGAATGTCCAAAAACATTTCACAAAAAACTACTATTTTCGACTCTTTCAACTACTTCCTACTCAACAAGATGCCAGCTAATGAAGCTAAAATTTCTTTGGGTCAGGAGACTTGAAGCAGGCTTTTGTCTCCTTTTCCGACTAAATAATAGTTCAACTCTCCCCAAGCTTTCTGTCATTACCCCTGTTAGTCTTCCTTATAACCTAAGAAATTTTGCACTAATTATACCTCTCCCTGCATCCTCCACGTGTAAACGCTCTCTCGTCTTTGCTTCTAGGTATAGTTTTCTTTGAAATAACTTGCCAATTAAAATTAGGTCGTTAACTAGTCTATCGGCCTTCAAGCGAAGACTGCACATTTATCTTAACACTGATTCTATTAACTTTTTACTTTCCTTATCTTTTCCCAGCAGATTTCCCCATGACTTGGAGAAAGGACCATCGGGAATTTAAGTGACACTCTTGAAACTATATTTTCGCTACCTCGAGTCGCCCATGAACTATGATGTCTCCTTATATTACCAGTCATCCAAACGATGACGTCATTCGGACGTAAACATTCGGAGGTCCATAGTCTAAAATGCTGCCGTTTCTTTGGATACTTACCATCATCAGAATTCAATTCTGGATCCTAAGATGCTGAGGACTTAAGTTCATTGACGCATTTTCGTGAGATTTTGTTTCATATGCCTAAATGATCAAGAACGAATCACCTCGAAGTCAAGGTCAAGGGCGCGTGGACCGATTTTTAAAGATAAGTGAACGGATTATTTTTACCGTATTTATTGCCCCTAGCAGTGAACTGTCTATTAATTGTTAGTTTAAAAAAGCTCTTATTACTGCTACATATTATTTGTGGCGGCCATATAATCACTTGGACTAATTAGTTACACTTTGCATAAGTGTGGTTAAAATTGTGCTCAGTTTGTCGTTTTCTATTAACTGTTTGAAATCAGCTGTCATTTTAGCCTAATTAAGTATAATCTTGTTTAAAATATTAGCTTAATTATTGACGATTTATTGTATTTCTACCTCATTATCAGCTGCACACACTTGCAGTTATTACGATTGCAAAAGGCAGATATATACAGTTTTAAACTGTTTCACCCTACATAGCCTCATTAATGTTCTCGCAGATTTACGTCAAAAGGACGGAATATAAAGGTTAATTCTAAAAATAAAGTTGAAATTTTGTAAGTTTACCTTATTTCCAGCGAAGAATAATTTGCAGGAACTGGTATTCCAGTTGACATAATTTTTCATCCTGCATAGCCTCGTCGCTTATTCTATTTTCCGTTTAAACTCGTTACCTAGCAGATATTTGCTTTAAACACGTATTTCAAATATTACATCTTTATTCCGCAAAACGTCACTAGTGACAATTTTCCTTTCGTATTATCGATTTGAAAAGTACTTATATTTTAAAATCAATATGAAACCCCAGTCGGTGCTTAGAGGCAAACATCCTCTTAACGTTAAACTTCCACTTGAGCAACTCACCATAAGCATAAATAAATTAGACCTTGATGCCCTGGAAAACTTTAATACCTTTATGTCTAAATGTGGTTCTCTCTTCACGATCCTTGGTACCATTTTTGAGGGAAAGTTGTCTTCACTCACTTCTCAACAATGCGTGAAACTAGAGCCTTTTATAAACATGGTCAGTACCGAGTCAATTGACAGACATAAGAGAAGTTTCAATTTTCTTTTAAAAAACCTCCTTAAGAGTAAAATCCCCCTGGACGTTGCATTTCATTTCCTTTACTCATGCGGCTTTAACTTTAAAGTCGCTGAAGCTAAAATGTTGTCTTCCCGTAGCAAAAACCCGCCAATTCTGGTCAAACGTTTTTCAGCGATTGAAGTTGACCTTATTTTCTCTAAGCATGAGCACTCAGCTCAATATTTGAAAATAAAACAAGTTGTTTATCTGTAGGCATAAAACCCCTTCGAGTACCAGCCCCGCCTGGCCCTCTCTGGCCCAGGCGGCCAGGCGGGGCTATGAGGGGACCCCTCGCTAGAAAAATTTGCGCAGCGGGACCCCACGCTTTTTTCGCATTAGTAGCCCCTTTTCCTTTATATCGAACGCCCACCGCCCATAGCCTTCCCCATCCTAATTGGCCACTACTGATATACCCATAATTATTGTTTTATTAACGGCCGAATTTTATACAATTAATATGGTTAACGTTTGGATCCATTCAAGCCATTCCTGTGACGTACCCACTCACTCCTGAAATAGGATATGTCAAGATGAAATTTGCAAAGTATTTTATTGTAAAAATTCGTTAATTAACACTGTACAAGCGCAGGATAAATTTGTCATTGGTTGTCTACATGGCTGCTGTTATCCGGTGGTTGTTCCTAAAATAAAGAAATATGTTGGTTACTGTGGTGAACATTATAAAAAGAGTTATAAATCACAAAGTCAGGATTAAAATAAATATCACTAAGTTAATAACGTTTAAATCTTAACTGCGTTTTAGTGTAAAGCCATTGAGATAATTACCATGTCCTCGGACGCAGACTTTGTTCCGTAAATTGGAACAGTGATGGAACATTCCGGAAGCTGAATAAATATGCTGGATTAATGCAATTGAGTAGTTTACCTTCTCAGTGGCCTCCCGGCGTTTTGATCTGCCACCGTATCTATCTCTGGCACTATGAAACCAGTCAATAGCTGTTCTGCGAATAACATTCGCGGAACAGTTATTGAAGCTTGTATTTCGGCGAATGGCTTCTGCAGACGTCAGGGAAAATTTAAGACATACCTGTAAAAACTCGATAGAGCGGGCAGCCAATAAATGACCGCTTGTCAGTGGAGCCGGCCCAGCAGAAGTTTAGGCACAGGGGTGGTCCAATGAAACAGGCCAAGAGGTTGCGGACGAACTCTCTTTCATTTCTTCCCCCTATAACTGACAGACTTTCTATCTACAAGGTCGAAGGCGGTTTGTTCAAATTTGAAGATAAGTGAATTCTCGAATTTTCAACTGATTTCTACGTTTCCTGTAGAAAATATTAGCTTAATTATTGACAATTAATTGTATTTCTACCTCATCATCAGCTGCACATACCTGCAGTTATTGCAATTGCAAAAGGGAGAAATATAGAGTTTTTAAACTTTTTCACCCTACATAGCCTCATTAAAGTTCTCGCAGATTTACGTCAAAAGGACGGAATATAAAGGTTAATTCTAAAAATAAAGTTGAAATTTTGTAAGTTTACCTTATTTCCAGCGAAGAATAATTTGCAGGAACTGGTATTCCAGTTGACATAATTTTTCATCCTGCATAGCCTCGTCGCTTATTCTATTTTCCGTTTAAACTCGTTACCTAGCAGATATTTGCTTTAAACACGTATTTCAAATATTACATCTTTTATTCCGCAAAACGTCACTAGTGACAATTTTCCTTTCGTATTATCGATTTGAAAAGTACTTATATTTTAAAATCAATATGAAACCCCAGTCGGTGCTTAGAGGCAAACATCCTCTTAACGTTAAACTTCCACTTGAGCAACTCACCATAAGCATAAATAAATTAGACCTTGATGCCCTGGAAAACTTTAATACCTTTATGTCTAAATGTGGTTCTCTCTTCACGATCCTTGGTACCATTTTTGAGGGAAAGTTGTCTTCACTCACTTCTCAACAATGCGTGAAACTAGAGCCTTTTATAAACATGGTCAGTACTGAGTCACTTGACCGACATAATAGTAGTTTTAATTTTCTTTTAAAAAACGTTCCCAAGAACAAAATCCCTCTGGACGTTGCATTTCATTTCCTCTACTCGTGCGGCTTTAACTTTAAAAGACTATTTTCTCTTTGTGGATCCATTATCTCTTATACGGATATATGCCCTTTAGCAAACATTAAATTTCTCTGGGTTAGAATACTCGAAGCCGGTCTCTGCTTCCTGTTTCGCGTTAACTCTAGCCCAAATCTCCCACGAATAAACGCTCTCAGTTCAGTTCAGTTCAGTGTATTTGAGGAAAATAGGCTTACGCCTTTGAAATCCCTATTTGTTACATAAAAGTAGCAAGAATAAGAAGCAAATTAAAGAAGTAACAGTCAAGTGAATGCAGGCAGGTTTACGTGGTACACTGATATTGTTAAGGTTAAGTAGTCACATAGTCTTCGTGGTACTGTAACATATGTATGTCAAGCCGATGTTTGAATGTATACACAGACTGGGACATAACAATCGCCTCAGGTAGGTTATTCCACGGTTCCACGACACGGTTGGGAAAAAATACTTCCTCACATCCAATCTTACTTGGGGCACACTTAGTTTGAATGGATGACCTCGGAGATTTTTCGTAGTGGCAAGTTGGAAAAAGTCATCACATAGGAGGGCACAATCCATGCCACGCACGATACGGAAGGTTTGTATCAAGTCTCCGCGCAACTGCCTATAACTCAGAGGATAGAGCTTTAGGTTATTGAGACGAATCTCATATGGCAGTTCAGCTTGACCTCTTACTAATTTTGTGGCTCGCCGCTGCACCCTTTCGAGCATGTTGTTGTCCTGTTGGGTCCACGGTCGCCAGGCTTGGATCGCATATTCAAGATAAATAATAAATAAATTGTATATTTAAGGCCCAGAGGGCCCCATCATTACAAACTTAGTATCATGGTTTAAATAAATACAAAGTGGATAATTGCTGCACTATGTGAGCATCCATATGAACAGCAGAAATGAGTAGTATGGTAAACATATCCGATTCAAAAAGATTTGACATTTATAAAACAAAAGTCAACAATCGTTGGCATATACGGTGAACTCGAAAAGAAGCAGTGAAAAAAAAACTCCTAGGGTTAAATCGGAGGCGGAGTTCGGCGAGCCGCCAATTTAAAAAAAATAGGAGAAAAAAAACTGCTTCACTAAAAAATTAATAGCTAAATGCAATGGGATAGTATTGTGATGTTGCTGACTGCGTATGAGGGTTCGGGACGCTCCTTGTCGGGTGAGAGGTAATATAGCAGTCAGAGCTACTGTTTATAAACACCAGTGGAGGTGAGAGGACGAACTCATCGTAGACAACATGGTCGAAAACGAAGAGGGGACAGTAGAGGTCACGAGATCATCATCGAGATGCGACCTTGCTGACTGTATAGTCCATCACCAAAGAGGCGAAACCATCAGAACCCACTTTGATCATCAACAGATCCTGGAGACAATCGTCAGGGTTGCAAATTCGAAGGAAAGTATCAAGGTTGTCAAGAGTTGGCAATGCTAGTTTAAAAGGAGGGAAGAAAAAAGTGAATGCAAAGATTGACTCTGCAGAGGATGATGGAAAATATAATTAGAGACCAATATAATATCAAGGGATCTGCCTCAAATACCAGGAGGACCCTTTCAAAATCCAAAAAGTTGCGAGTTTGGGAAAGAAACAGACAATAAGGACTTTATATCTTTCGAAGTTAAATGTTTGCGTAATTTGGTTTTGAAAATAGCTAATGTAGACGACAACCTAATTTGCAGTGGTAGATTATTCCATATGAAAGCATATTTGGAGGCAAAAAACTGAGACCGGTTGGTTGTGGAGCTAAGGGGTGGTGAAATGAACATGGAGGAATTACGAGTGGCATAGGGTCGATTTACCGGAGTGAGAGCGTTAATTCGTGGGATATTTGGGCTAGAATTAACGCGAAACAGGAAGCAGAGACCAGCTTCGAGTCTTCTAACCCACAGAAATTTAATGTTTGCTAACTGGCATCTATCCGTATAAGAGAAACTGGATCCAGGAAGAAAATAGTTTTCGAGTAAAAACCCTCTGAACTTTTTCAATCTTACTGCGGTCAGAGGCGTTCATCAGCCCAAATAGGGGACAGCAGTATTCGAGGATAGGAAGAACAAACATGCGGTATAGGTTTAACTTTATTTCCGGAAGGAAGAAATTATGTGATATAAAACCACATATCTGTGCAGCCTTTGCAGAAATTCGATCTGCATGAGGCGATAATGCTAGCTTATTCGTGTAACTTAGACCTAAGTCTTTTTATGGTTGATCGTTCTAAAAAGTGTACTATTTTTGAAATACTAGGGGTCCAGGAAGCTTGGCGGGGCCAAAACACATGAAACTGCTCTTGGATGGAGAAAATTCCATCTGCCAAGTACAGCTCCAACGTGAGAGCATTAGTAGATCAGTGTTTATTTTGTCAACGCAACTATTAGCAGTGTCTTTAGAAAATGAATAAATGCACTTGAGATCGTCAGCGTAAACGAAATTTTTGTGAATTTGTGAGTAAAGTTGAAATTTCGTTAATGTACAGAATGAAGAGAAGGGGACCTAGAACGGTGCCTTGAAAACGCCACTCGTGATCGGTTGAGGCGTCGAATAGCTATTACCTACTAAGACCTTCTGGCTGCGGTTAGACAAGTAGGAACCAATGAAGTCAAGGAGAGGAGGCCGGATGCCGAGGGCTTCCAGTTTCACTAGAAGACGTCTGTGCGGTACCTTGTCAAAGGCTTTGCTCAGGTCAAAGTAGATCACAACCACTGACTGTTGCTCGTTACGAAGGGAAGTGACGAGGTTAAGAAAAGCTAAGTGACACACTTCGCATGATCTCCCAGGTAGAAAACCATATTGTGAGTCGCTTAAAGCTTATTTTCTTGGCAAAAAGTCGAGAATTTGATTGAAAATAATTTTTCAAGAAGTTTTGCGAGAGCCGGGGTTTTGTGAACGCCTCGATAATTATTTACGTCCGAACGAGATCCCGACTTGAAGACAGGAAGAATAATAGATGTCTTCCATGAGTCAGGAAAAGAATCCATTTAAAAGATAAACTGAGAATACATGGCTAAGCAATCGGGGAAAGCTCGGCACTCTCTTAATAACTGAGTTTGGAATACCTTCAGTTCCCGAAGAGTGCGAGTTTTTTCAGACGAATTATTTGCTTACGAATTAGTTCTAAGGAGAAATCAATAGTGCTGATAACATTCAATGAGGATGCCTGAAACGTCGGAACCGGTTCAGATTCCATCGTAAGATGATTTGCAAAGAACGCACTAAACAGTTCTGCCTTGTCAGAGTCTTCAGAACGAAGTTCTTGTCTTCATTTAGTAATGGAGGAATTTCATAACCTCGTTTAGAAGAGGATCGACGGCGGAACAGTTGAGCAACAGATTTTGCAGAGTTTGGCTCACTGAGTGCGCAAGATTCCCTCTGTCTGTCATGTGCAAGACGAATCTTAGAGGCTAATTCAAAATCTCAGCGATCCTTAGATGTACAGATAACGAACTAGTATATTGATCTTTCAACTGCTTCTTCAATTTCTTTAGTCGTGGCAAAAGAAAGTGAGGAACGGTTGATTCCGAGACGTAGGGCTTGACTATTTTTGGTTGGCACAAGCTTCAGGATGTTATTTGAAACGACTGACACGAAGTCACAAAGACTTGCTGCGTCGTTCATGGAGGAGAGATTCTGCCAGTCCAATGAGTCAAAAAAAGTTACTAATTAAGCTCATATCTGCGAGGTC
The DNA here is from genome assembly GCA_017591395.1 of Schistocephalus solidus. Taxonomy (NCBI): domain Eukaryota; kingdom Metazoa; phylum Platyhelminthes; class Cestoda; order Diphyllobothriidea; family Diphyllobothriidae; genus Schistocephalus; species Schistocephalus solidus. Next base: position 32,617 of record WEDG01000997.1, read on the forward strand.
AAAAAGCATGATAGGTACGAACGGCACTAACCTTTTTCGATGAAACAATCGGAAGGCAACATTGAATAAGTGTATGGTCACTTTGGAAGAGGCCCTGCTTAAAATCAACGAAGAGGGGAGCAATGTCGTTTGTGAAAATCAGGTCTAAAATATGCTTTTCTCTCGTTGAAGAACGGACAAGCTGGGACCAATTAGAAAAATTAATCGTATCGAGGAAAGGCTGAAATCTGGGTGGACAAACGTTTGAAATCCAGTCAATTTCAGGAAAATTAAAAGTCCCCAGCGATTATTTTAATGTTAAAATTGGACTTCAAAATCAATTTAAAAATTTCACAAAGTTTTTGCATCATCGGATGATGAATTAGGCGGGTTGTAAATACATCCGAGAATCGCCTTTTGCCTGGACGACAGGATAATGGATGCGAAGCAGTAATTACCAGAGAATGACGTAACATCTAGATCAAACGGGAAGTTCTTAAATGAAGCTTTAATATAGAGAAGACAACCACCGCCACGCTTACTAATGCGGTCTTGACGGTAGAGATCGTACTGGTCTATGACAAGCAAAAGAGTCGGAAATTAAGGGATGGGTCCAAGATTCAGTTACGCATAAAACATCGGGCATTAGCTCGAAAGCAATGGCTCTCAGTTGCGCCATCTTATTTAAAAACAGATCTAGCATTAAGTAATATGACATCTAGCGTAGTTCGAGTATCCAAACTAGGGTTATCGTTACTTATAAAAAAGGAAGACTTGGTGGTGGGGAAGTAAACTGTAGAGAGGTAGGTGCTGGCGGAAAGTAAAATGGCTGCTGTCTACAATTAGTTAAGCTGTTACTGCTAACTAAATTAGGATTATTGTAGAGAAACATATTTGGGTGGTATCCATTGAGAGGAAGGCTATTTTTCTGCGTTAGCGAAAATAGGAGGCCTATAAATAGGGTTTTGAGGAATATTGGAATAATATGGGGGAGAATAAGATTTGAAAACGGAACAAATTGTTTTTGGAAAACTGGTACCGTAAGGGGTAGGGTTAAATAATGGGGGCAGCCTGAGAAATTGATTGGTTGGGATAATTGCGAAGGAAATTTTTGGGTATGTATGGTAGCTGCTGGAGGGTTAGGATGTTTCCCAACTTTAAACATTTGTCTTTTTGGAACTTAAGTTTGGAGCATCCTTTGACTTGCCCAGGTTTTTGATAAGTTTATTAGATTGGACAGCTGAGACCGGAGTGGATATCGTGGAATGGGAACGAGGTGGACTTGACCCAGTATTGTTGACTAAGTCAACAGTAGGAATACAAGGAAAACTACGTTGAAACGGAGAAGCAGTCGGTCTTGGCACTTTAGACGGAGTTACTGGCATTAAAGGTGGGCTTACGACATGGCTGATAGCTACTGCGTTGGAAATTCCTATTCGCGAGGAAGAAGGCTTTAGTGGATTCGTTGAAGAGAGCAGGAGTTGAAGTTAAGGGTTTTGAACCGGGCACTATAGGAGATTGCTGTATCGTCTCGTTATGGTTTTGCATAGCCATGACAAGACTTATGGATAATGGATTGAGAGGCCGAAGACCTATGCAAGAGGGAGACACATTCCTTCGCTCCATCGGTGTAAGATCCCGACAAAGGAAACATTTGCATCTTCTAGATAACGAGAAATGCGACCTCGTTGTGCAAAAATGGAATCCACCTCGATTGGTGAAAAAAGGGTGACTAATATAGGTGGATTTTTGCTACGTGAGGAGAGGCGTTTGGCTTCCGCTATTTTGTAGTTGAAACCGCACGAGTACAGGAAGTTTACGGCAACGTCAATGGGTCGTCTGTCCCGTGAAACATTTTTAAAAGAAAATTATAATTTCGTTTCTGTCGGTCTGATGTTTCAGTGGCAACCAAATGGACGAGAGAATCCAGACGCTGACATTCCTGAGAGGGAAGAGCAGAGATGTCACCGTCGAATAAGTTTCCCCAGTATAGAGAGAACTGATCCAAACTTTAACATTAAATCATTACAGTTTTGTAAAGCAGAGATCAAGCTGCTTAGCTTTAACGATTGGTTGCATATGCATATCACTGCTGTGACTACTTGATGCAACCAAGCAACGCTTCGGTGCAATGGCTGAGAGCTTGCGACGAGCCGAGATTTTGTTCTCATTTTTGCTAGGAGGCTTTAATTTGGTCAAACTTAGGAAAAGCAGTCGAATTATATTCTGCGACAAATATTTTTTTCCAAAATTTTTAACTACGGACCTTTATACGTGCTTGAGAGACTTCTTAGTATAACAGATCCACCTGACTAATAACGAGGCTATATCGGTTGAAAGCGTTGACTATAAAGGTTTACGCCTGTAGAAGTGGACGAGCACCACAGGTATAAGCAGTTGATAGAGTGTTAAAAATTGCAAAGTTTTTATCAAAAAATCAGTTAGTAATTAAAGCTTTGGATAAGGAAATTCTGAAAAAATTAGAACTTTCACTTAACTTTCAAAAACGAGCTGCCAAAAACGAGATGTGGCCTTACAAACGAACCAAAGAATTTAGAAGAGCAGTCTTCATCGAAAAGTTTAAATGCCCGCTTGATAGCGTACAGTATTGAATTGGCGGATTTAGCTGCCTTTGAACATTGCGTAGAAGGCTTCAGGTTGTCTTTTATCCAAACTCCAAGATCCTTCTGTGTGTGTGCTTCTCGGAGTGGCAAACCGTTCAAATAGTAGGGTCGCATATCAGTGACCTGATTTCGATTTCCCGGACGTAGCAGGGTGCATTTGTTTGAGTTGAAGGACATGAGCCATTTGCGGGACCACTCGTCCAATCGATGAAGATTTCCATGGAAATTGTCTGCATCAGCAGCATTGTGGATAACTTTCCAGATTTTTATATCGTCCGCAAACATAGCAAAGTTACAGTCCAATTCCTGTACACAATCATTAATGAACAAGAGGAATAGGATCGGTCCGAGCACTGAACCTTGTGGGACTCCACTCTTGATGACTGTGCGCTTTTATCGTGATCCGCCTACGCAGACCACTTGGGAATGACCGACGAGAAAATTCTTGATCCACGTTAGAAGTTTGCCGCCAATGCCGAACATTCTCAACTTGTGAAGGAGATGCTGGTGTGTAACACTATCGAAGGCCTTCTGGAAATCAATTAAGCCACATGCACAGTGTCTTTTGCATCGAGTGCTTTTGTCCAGCTTTGCATCGTATAAAGTAAGTTCGTAACACACGATCTTCCCCTACGAAAGCCGTATTGTGCAGTTGATAAGAGGTTACGGGTTTCTAAATAAATCATCAATTCCTTTTTGACAACCTTCTCCATAACCTTGCAACAGATTGAGGTCAGGCTGACAGGCCTGTAATTTGTAGCAAATGCACGACTACCACTTTTGTGAAGCGGTGCGATGTGGGCTGTTTTCCAGTCGGTAGGAAGAATTCCCGTATCGAACGATTTCTGGCACAGCAACGATAGCGGTTTCGCCAGCTCTCGAGCAAGTTCGAGGAGTAGCTTTGCTGGAATCTCGTCGGGGCCAGGAGATTTGCATGCCTTCAGACTTTTTAGTTCTTCAAAGACCGCCGCTTCTTGAAAGAGCATATCCTGAATAAGTGGCACTCCTGTAGTCTCGTAACTTGATGGAATAAAAACAGCTTCTCTAGTGAAAACCGGCTGAAAGAACTGGGAAAAGTGTTCAGCTTTGTTTTTATTTTCTGATATCTCGAAACCGTCATCGTTTCTCATAACATGAATCGGGTTCCTGTTACGTGTGGTTTTTCTTACATAGCTGTAGAGTAATTTGGGATTGTGAACTGCTCTCTGGAGCAAATCCCTCTCGTAATCCCGTCGGCTTTGAGAGATCAAGCTTTTAACCTTGTTCCTTTGAGTTTTGTATGCTTGCAAGGCTAAATTTTCATTGGATCGGCAAAATTTCTTCCAAAGCCTTCCTTTCCTGTTAATCTCTCTTTTTAGATCCCTTGTTAACCACTGTGGTCTGTTAGATATCCTAAATTGTGATGGCGGACAATGGCATTTTATTAGATTCAACAAATACTCCTTAAATAAATTCCAGTCCTCAGTGACATTCCCGGAGAAGAGAAGATCCCAGTCTATTCGTGATGCCTCAGCTCTCATCTTGCAAAAGTCTCCTCAGTCCGGTAAATTGCCCCTGTGCCACTCGTAATTCGTCCATGATCATTTAACCACCCCGGTCTCAGTTTTTTGCCTCCAAATATGCTTTCATATGGAATAATCTACCACTGCAAATTAGGTTCCGTATAATTCAGTATACATAAGGGAGATGGGCAGAGCCTTTAAAAACCCTATTTACATATAGACGCTAGCAAAACAAGCAAATGTTACATGGCGATAGTCGTTTTAGTATATCAATCATTGCTGTGGACTAATTATATGTTCATCAAGTAAAAATGCATCAAGTCTTCTTTTAAACATTTCAACGCTTTCAGCCTGAACAACCGAAGCTGGCAGTTTGTTCCATTCGTCAATCACCCGTTGGGAAAAGAAGTTGGCCCGCACTTCAAGTTTGGCGTGATTTCTTTTCAGTTTGTATTGGTGACCTCGGAGACTTGTCATGTTTGCCAATTCAAAAATTTGGCCATCTGAAGAGCACAATCAACTCCTCTGACCAGTTTGAAGACTAAGATCATATCCCCTCTGTATTGCCTATAAGAGAGGAAAAATTTTAAGTCTTTCTAGGCGGCCCTCATAGGGTAGGCATTCCAATCCACTGACTAGTTTCGTTGCCCTCCGTTGAACTTTCTCCAGCAGAGCGTAGTCATGTTTCGTTCAAGGGCGCCACGCCTGAACGCAATATTCCAACACCGGCCGGATAAATGTTCCAAACACGCGCCCAAAAAGCTCTCCGTCAAAATTAACGAAGGACCTTCTGATTGCGCCTAAGATACACATAGCTTTCTTTGCGATATTCGCACAGTGCGACGATGGTTTGAGAGTTGGTGTTATCCATATACCCAAGTTCTTTAGAATGTTTACCTCCTGGAGTTGGTGACCACTGATGGAGTACTGGTATTCAAATCTAATCAGCCTTCTGGAACAAGACCGCAGTCGGATTATTTGGCATTTGTTAAGATTAAGGTTCAGCAGCCACTCATCACACCATGTTTGCAAGCGATCTAAGTTTTGTTGTAATTTTCGCGCATCCTCCGGTTTTTCAATCGAGTTCCATAACTTCAAATCGTCAGCGAACATTACTTTCTCGCATGTCAGACAATCCAGACAGTCGTTTACGTATATCAGAAACAAAATGGGACCCAAAACGCTGCCCTGCGGAACTCCACTGTGAACGGTTTCCCAGTGAGACTTGGTGTCTCCGATACAAACACGCTGGCACCTGTCTGTGAGAAAGTCGGCCAACCATTTGAGTAGGTTGCCAGTCACACCCATTTGAAGGAGCTTAAAAACCAGACGTCTGTTTGGAACCCTGTCAAAGGCTTTGCTAAAGTCAATGTAGACCGCATCGACTGACAAACCCAGTTCTAATGATTTTGTCCAACTTTCCATGGATGTGAGCAAGTTTGTGAGGCAGGATCGACCACTTCGAAATCCATGTTGGTATGAACTAAGCAAGTTATTCTCTTCAAGATGCCTCATCAGTTCCGTTTTGATTATCTTCTCCATCATTTTGCAACAGATACTTGTGAGGCTGACTGGTCGGAAACTGTTTGGTGATGTCCTCTCTCCTCCTTTATAGATGGGGGTTATGTTGGCTATCTTCCACTCGGTAGGCAAGCCCCCGCCTCCATCAAACTTTCAAATATCTTGGAGAGCGGAGAGGCCAGCTGTTCTGTGAGTTCATTGAGAACTTTTGCGGATATACCATCTGGGCCAGGTGATTTAGTGGGCTGTAGCTGTTTCAGAGATTTTCTTACTGTGTCCATTGGGAACGACACCGTGCTTATTTTGTTTGTAGATGTGGCAGTACTGTAGTATTCATCCTCGTCAAACAATGGTTCCTCGGTATACACGGACATAAAGAAATTGGATAAGAGGCAGGTCTTATCAGAGTTATCAGTTAACCTGTTTCCCTGATTGTCTTTAAGACAAGGAATGCAGTCGCGATTTCGTTTTGCCTTATTAACGTAAGCATAAAACCTTTTCGAATTTCTTGGTATGTCTTTAACTATTTCTGACTCAAAGGCTGATCTTTCTTTTCTCAGAAGATTCCGACACCGATTTCGCTGTTTCTTTAAAGCGGAAAAATGTTCGGGTTGTTGATATCTGGCATATGTTCTCCACAGTCTTCTTTTCTTCTTGAGATTCCTTTTTATTTCCGATGTCACCCACTCGGGTCGGGAGACGTATGATCGCCTTTTAAGTGGGCAGAATTTCTTGACCAACTGCTGAATCAATTTACTAATGAAGAACTAGGCAGCATTAGGGTCAGTTACATGTGCAGGGCTCCAGTCTATCCCATTCAGTAATTCTTTCATTTTGGGATAATCCCCTTTCCATTCATGTCTCTGCCTTACTTCACGACATTTGGGCACAGAAAAATGACTGTACTCCCAAACAAGAACACAATGATCACTTCGTCCAAGCGGCACGTAAGAACTTAATGCAAGGATACAATTGTCGTCTCGACTAATGATTAGATCCAAACAGCTTGACTGCTGCCCATTTCGGAACCGCGTCTTCATTGTGACATGTTGGGTAAGAAACTCGTCATTTACCAACTGAAGTAATTTCTGTTCGAATGAATTTTCCGATCGCGAGCAGTACATTGACACCCAATCGATATCGGGAGCGTTGAAATCTCCAAGTATTAATAAATGTTTGCTACGGCAGATTTGCTTTACCTCTGTGATGAGTGCTTCATCCGTGTCCGTTCGCTGTCCTGGGGGTCGATTTACCACGGCAATATGGAGGTCTGGTTGGTTTGGGACTTTCAGTTTACAACAAAGTATTTCGCAAGACGAGATCCTATTTGGCGAGGGCCCATCCGGAAGGAAGTCAATGCCTTCTCGTATAAACATTGCGATTCCACCACCCCTACGTCCGTTTCTATCCATGCGGATAAGCTGAAAACCGTCTATTCGGACTTCTGTGTCTGCGATTTGTTCATTTAACCATGTTTCAGTTAGAGCTATGAAGTCAGGTTGTAAATGGTCCATGACCAGTTTAATTTCATACATTTTGTTCAATAGACTCTGCACATTTGTGTACATCATTTTTAATCTTGTTTCCCTTGCCTCGATTTCTGAAGATTTTTAGTTCTTTCTTCCACATGGAGATTTTTTTGCTGGATATTTCACAAGGTATATCCAGTCTCCTGTCTGGGTTCAAATCTATAGGCATTTGGTAGGGCTTTTTGACCGGCGTGGTTGCCGTCAATTTCACCGGATGTTCCCCATAAAAACGAGCGCACCGTTTTGACTATTTTTGTTGTCTACTATTTTCAAGTTTTGTTCCCCCTCGTATTGACGTCTTTTTCAATTCTGCTACTAGTGTCCTCATTTTCATCCGATCGGTGGGAGAGTAATCCGGCTGAAAAAAAACTCCACGATGATTCTTTTCGTAGTTGGGACTTTCGAGAGAGCAATAGATCTACCTGCTGTTTACTCCCCAAGACGACTTTTTAATGGTCTTGGTCGAACCTCATGCGTTTCATTTGTAACGAGAGGCCCCAATCGAAAGATCTTTTTGATGTCGACTGTCACACCAGTTTCTTGCGTATCATTCAATAAATTTTGGAATGTCAGCAGATCCTGTTTTACCCTTTCTTTTGGCGTTTCCCCAGTAGCCTCTGAGACTCCCTGAACTACCAGACAAAAGGACCTGTCAGGGAAAAAAACTCGTTTCTGCATCCTGCTTTCTTTTTAGTGATTGAAGGTTGAATCATACCCTTTGATACAGTCTTTAATACTGTGTTCAAATTTGTCTTCATCGGTGAGCCTGTTGGTTCATTTGCAGACATCTCTATGGACCTTTCAAACAGCGTGAGTTCTCCTGACAATGCGTTTGCACGAATAGCACCCGAAAAACCTGAATTTTGGTTTATGGCATCCAGGTCTGTCGATAAGTCGAAGGCCACTTTTCCGCCATTACTTTGCTGGCTACCATGCCCTGGTTCATTGTTGTTCGATGGACATGTAAAGAGCATGCTTCTGTCGCTCGTCCGTGGCAGTAAAGAAACCTTACGATTACCGTTTTTCGACTTTTCAGAGACCGTCGATCGCTGATTTACTTTTGTACAGTCGGATTCGATGTGCACCAGATTTCCCGAACCTGGGGAAACGCAAGACACAATTTCCTCCTCGCTTATTTTCTTTCTGGTCATCTGTATTTCAACTGACTCAGAGGTTTGTTCTAATGACTTCGTTCTTTTTCTCTTTTTGTTTTACTTAACGTTGTGCCGATTGACTTCTACCGTTTCCTTTCGATGATTATGTTCTAGCTTGCTGATGTTTTTCGGCTCATTTGCATTGTGTTTCAGTGAGTTAATTTTATTATGTTTTATGAGGACTGATATTATTTCCGATAGGAGATCGAGGTCTCCTTCTAATCTCAAAACTCTGGTTGTGAGTCCTCAGCATCCATCACAGTGTGCCAGCCCTTCGCTATTTAGCTTAGTTTTGGTAATGTTCAGTAGTGCACTGCTTTCTTCATTATTGCTGCTTTGTGGTTCTTCTCGGTCTGCTGAGAGTGACTTAGTATTTCTGGTAAGTTTTGTCACATGAAATCGAAAATGGTTTACAAAGATAGGAGAGATGATTATTTTTGTAGTGTATACTATTTGTTTTTTCTGCTGGGTTCCCGGCCGTGGCCGAGCGGTCAAGAGCATCGGTAGCTAATCGAGAGGTTGGTGTTTCGAGTCCTGGCTGAAGCGGTGAATAATTTTCTCGCGTGGTCGGGTCGTGAACATTTGCGTTTCCCATGCCAGCAAGATCTCTACGAGGATGCATTAAGGTTTTAACGAGCAGCTTAAATTATCAAGCGAATAGTTTACTGAGGTTGTCGTCTACATTAGCTATTTTCAAAACCAAATTACGCAAACATTTAACTTCACAAGATATAAAGTCCTTATTGTCTGTTTCCTTCCCAAACTCGCAACTTTTGGATTTTGAAAAGGGTCCTCCTGGTATTTGAGGCAGCTCCCTTGATATTATATTGGTCTCTTATTATATTTCCATCATCCTCTGCATAGTCAATCTTTGCATTTATTTTTTCTTCCCCTCCTTTAAAACGAGCATTGCCAACTCTCGACAACCTTCATACTTACCTCCGAATTTGCAACCCTGACGATAGTCTCCAGGTACTGTTGATGATCGAGGTGGGTTCTGATGGTTTCGCCTCTTTGGTGATGGACTATATATTCAGCAAGGTCGCATCTCGAAAATGATCTCGTGACCTCTACACACCCGTCTTCGTTTCGATCATGTTGTCTACGATGAGTTCGTCCTCTCTCACCTCCACTGGTGTTTATAATCAGAAGCTCTAACTGCTATATTATCTCTCACCCGACAAGGAGCGTCCCGAACCCTCATACGTAGTCAGCAACATCATAATACTATCCCATTGCATTTGGCTATTAATTTTTTAGTGAAGCAGTTTTTTTCTCCTATTTTTTTTAAATTGGCGGCTCGCCGAACTCCGCCTCCGATGTAACCCTAGGAGTTTTTTTAACTGCTTCTTTTCCAGTTCACCGTATATGCCAAAGATTGTTGACTTTTGTTTTAAAAATGACAAATCTTTTTGAATCGGATATGTTTACCATACTACTCATTTCTGCTGTTCATATGGATGCTCATATAGTGCAGCAATTATCCACTTTGTATTTATTTAAACCACATTACTAAGTTTGTAATGATGGGGCCCTCTGGGCCTTAAATATACAATTTATTTATTTATTTATTGATTCCCCTCTGACTGTCACGTGCAAGACGCATCTTAGAGGCTCATTCAAAAATCTCTGCAATCCTTAGATTTAAAGATAACGAACTAGTATATTGATCTTTTAATTGCTTCCTAAATTTCTTTATTCTGGGCAAAAGAAAGTGAGAAACGGTGGATTTCGAAGCGTAGGGCTTGACAATTTTGGTTGGCACAAATTCCAGGATGTTAGTTGAAACGACTGACATGAAGTCAGAAAGACATGCTGCCAGTCCAATGAGTCCAAAAAATTATTAATTCAGCTCATATCTGCGAGGTCAAAAGCACGGTAGGTATGAACGGCGCTATAATTTTTCGATAATGTATGGTCACTATGGAAGAGGCCCTGCTTAAAATCAACGAAGAGGGGAGCAGTGTAATTTGAGAAAATCAGGTCTAAAATACGCCTTTCTCTCGTTGAAAAACGGACAAACTGGGACCAATTAGAAAAATTAATGGTATCTAGGACAGGCTGAAATCTGTGTGGAAAAAGTTTGAAATCAAGTCAATTTCTGGAAAAGTAAAATCCCCAGCGATTATTTTAATGTTAAAATTGGACTCCAAAATCAATTTAAAAATTTTACAAAGTCTTGCATCATCATCGGATGATGCATTAGGCGGCTTGTAAATACATCCGAGAATCGCCTTTTGCCGGGGCGACAGGATAATGGATGCGAAGCAGTAATTACCAGAGAATGACGTAACGTCTAGATCATACGAGAAGTGCTTAAATGAAGCTTTAATATAGAGGAGATAACCACCACCACACTTACTAGTGCGGTTTTGATGGTGGAGATCATACTGGTCTATAACAACAAAGAGTCGGAAATTAAGGGATGGGTCCAAGATTCAGTTACACATAAAACATCAGGCATTAACTCGAAAACAATGGCTCTCAGTTGGGCCATCTTATTTATAACAGATCAAGCATTAAGAAATATGACATCTATGGAAGTTCGAGTATCCAAACTAGGGTTAATTATCCCTGATATACTGAAATCTCGACATTCCGAGATAGGACATAGCCTCTGCTCATTGGTAAATCTATATTAAGACTCCATGCTGTGATTGGTTGGCATGATAGTGTCCAGAGTGGGCGCGGGAAGCGGCCATCACACTTTTATTTGTCGTGGCTTGCGTGGTTGACCGTAATTCAGCCTTATCTTCTGTCTAACCCTATTTCATTTACATTGCTTATCTGTTTTCTATATAAATTTATTTTGTTTATTAACCATCTAAAATGTTTAGGCAGCCCAGTAAAAGGACAATTAGAAGGCATGTTGCCCGCGATGTCGCGGAAATATACCGCGAAGTTAATGAGGAACTTAATAGATATAGATTAAAGCGCAAACGAGTTAAACATGACGAGGAAAGCCCAATCTGCCCTTGGACGGTGAACACAGGGCAGGAGTTTCACCATTCGCTGTCTGTAAGTTAGGTGTCATATCTTATTTTCCCTTAGATCCACTTCACCTAGTATATCTAGGTGTAGTGAAGAAGTTAATTTGTATGTGGGTTAGGAATCGAAGGTCTTAGACTAGCGGTTTAGTGTACCCTCCTGTGCTGTCCACCTCTTCAGTGGAAGAGGTAAGTCGTCGCTTAATGAATACCTACCAGCTGAATTTTCACAGCGTGGCAGGAACTTGCAGGAATATGATTCTTGGAAGGGCACAGAATTTAGGCAGTTTTTCCTCTTCCTTGGAATAGTAATTCTGAAGGACATCTTACCGAAAAGTCACTGGAAAATTTTTTTATTACTGTTTACTGCTATTCGATATTTATCTTGTCGAAACCTTTACGTAGATAACATTGGTTTTGCTGAACAATTACTAAGACTTTTTGTGCAGAAATTCCAAGTTTTATATGGTAAGGAACAGATGGTGTATAATGTGCACAGCATAATGCACATTGCCGACGATGTTCAGTGACATGGACTTCTAGATTCATTTCCGTTTGAAAACTACCTAGGTAAATTAAGGAAAATCCTGCGTAAGCCATCGCAACCTCTACAGAATGTTCAGTGCCCTAACAACAATTCGGACGCGAATCGGATCTGAAAATTCGTATGTCGTTTTTCAACCGCACAGCGGAACCACTTAATCCGTTGGTAGACGCCCATACTAGCTAAACGGTTAAAAAACGATCCCCATTACATTCTAATAGAACAGTTATTAATGATAAGGTGACTCTCGAAAGACTGTGTAAGCAAGTAAAATATATTTTGTATAAAAATATGCAAAGCGTAAGTGTACAAAAATAAATCTTCGAACTGTCTCATAATCAGTAGTCCTGTGTTGACGGACCCGGCAATCCCTCAGCCGTTTCATGAGGTATCCACCCCGCAATGAAAAGACAATAAACTTAATGTTGGTGAGTAAACAATGCACATGTTTTTATGCAGTAAATTTTTTGATAATTAAAATCTACTAACCGTCAGCACAGTGCCCTTGGGTTGCCTTTAAGCCCTTTTTCTGCGTTCAGTCATATGCCTTTTTAAAGGCATTTTTGAAAGCTCGTTCCAGCTGCAATTTATCCGCCTTTTGCGGAATATTCCAAAGATTGAACAAGTCTGCGGTGTACATGAATTAGTTAATAATGAGAAATTTCTTACCCAAAAGAATTCCGTATAAAGGGGAAAGGAAGAAGGCCTTCTTGTCCTGTACCGACCGTAGAAAGTTAATCGGTAGGTCACCTCATCGGCGAAGAGGGCTGTGAAAACGCGATCAGCAAAATTGCCGATGATATCGCCGCCAAGGGAGGCCAAATGGGTAACCTAGTTAGACGGTGTAGCGTCCGGCCGATTCGGCGACGGGGACGAAGCGGGACTACTAGGTCGTGAGAATAGATTGATATCTTCCTTCACGAGCGTATCCTTCGACACTGTGTCCTCTGAAGACCCGGACATTTCCGACATGATAATACGAGCGATAAATAATCAAGTAATCAATATAACGAAGTATATATGGGATAAAATATGGCGAGATGTACAATATATGTGAACTAGTAATCTTGATGTAACGAATGTAATAATACTACAAACAGAAAGCGAATATAGTTTAACAACGGAGAGGCGATAGGTTGAAACAACTTATCGGGCGGCGGCGACGAGTCCGATTGTTGGCGCGTGTCGATCTCTACTGCCCGTCTACAACAAAACCAGAAGAGAGAGTCTCAGTAAAACAACACGGGTAGTTCGGGTCCGTTACACAGCCCCCCCTCTAAGAAGCAGCACTGTCCTCAGTGCTGGGGGGGATCGCACGATGTGGGTATAGTCACTTCTATGGCTACTGGGGGTACCTGGTCTGCGGTAGGGAATCAGCCGTGCGGTCGGGGAGGCGGCCGCGGTAAGGTTTCAGCTTAGAAAAATGGGCCGTGAAGGGGGTGATTCGGCGCGGATGGCGTTGCGTAGGAGGAAGCTGGTTGGGGCTAGTACGTCGAGCACAGCAAATGGTCCACACCAAGGGTGGTGGAGTTTCGCCGAGGTACCGCGGGGTGGTATGGGGTATTGATGCATTACGAGGTCACCGATTTGGAATCCAGTGCCGGCGATATGTCGGTCGAAGTGCCGTTTTTCGTGGATGGAGGCGTTTCCTAGGGTTATGCGTGCGGCATTGTGCGCAGACCGTATCACCTCGCGGAGTTTTGTGGCGAAAGTTTGGGGTGTGGTTTGCTCTGGTGCCGGCAAGGGGTAGCGGAGGTCTACTGGTAGGCGAAGGTCGCGGCCTGTCCATAAGTAATGGGGTGTGAATCCGGTGGAGGAGTGGGTCGTTCCGCGGTAAGCCAGGAGGCAAAAGGGTAGGTGGACGTCCCAGTCGTGTTGGTGTCCGTCGTTGGTAAACGCGAGTAGGATGTTGTGGATTGTGCGGTTGGTTCGTTCTACCAGACCATTGCCTTCAGGGTGATAGGGGATTGTGTTGGTTTTCCGTACGTCTAACAGACCACAGACTTCCTGCATCAGTTGAGACTCGAAATTACTACCGCAGTCTGAATGAAACGATAGGGGTGAACCCCAGCGACTGATCCATGTACGGTTGATGGCGTTTGCTACGGATGCGGCGTCTTGGCGGAGTAGGGGTATGGCCTCTGTCCACTTCGTAAAATAGTCAATCATTACGAGGATGAATTCGTGTCCGCGGACTGAGATCGGCAGAGGTCCGATTATATCTAGGCCGACGCGTTCCCCGGGGAAACCGAGGGTCATGGGTTGTAGGGGTGCGCGGGGGATGGGGTGGGTGATTTAAAGGAAGCGCATGTTGGACACGATTGGCAAAAAAGGTGCGTTGCCGACCGTAATTGTGGCCACCAAAAACGGTTACGGGTGGCTTGTTCAGTGCGTCGTTGGCCACAATGCCCCCAACTGATTGTGGATATCATTGAGCACAGTCTCGATTAGACATCCAGGAACGACGGGGCGTAGATGGTGAGAGGATGGGTCGCGGAGGAACATGATGTCGTTTTGCATTGTTAGGTACGGCCATTGGTGGAGTAGTAGTCGTGCCCTTAGACTTGTGCCTTTCATGTCTCGTTCGGTCGGTTTGGGTAGTCCTTCGGTTAGATGGCGATACATAATAGCAGTGTCCGGATCACTGCTCTGATTTATCGACCAAGTGTGCCTTGTGGGTTCCGAGGCTGTGATTGCGTTAATGCTCGCGGGTGTTTCGTCTGTTGTAGGGTCGTCGCTTGGCGGTAACCGCGACAGCGCATCTGCATTGCCGTGCTTTTTGCCCCTGGACGATACTGGCAGTGAAAGTCGAAGTCCTGCAGGAATTCTTGCCAGCGTGCAAGTTGGTCCATGGGGTCCTTGAATGAGCCCAACCACTGTAATGCTCGGTGGTCTGTGCGTAGAATAAAACGTTTACCAATCAGTAAATGTTTAAACTGACGGAGGAATACTACGATAGCTAACAGTTCTCTGCGGAACGTGCAGTACCGGCGTTCTGTTTTCGTTAGACTTTTACTGGCGAAACAAATAGGGTGTTCGACGTTTTCTGCATCGGTTTGTGATAGAACTGCGCCGATGGCGTACCCACTGGCGTTGGTGTCTAAAATGAATGGGGGTGCGTCCTTGTCAACATTCGGAAGGGCGAGCAATGGGGCGAAACACAGAGCAGTTCGTAAATCGTTGAAGGCTTGAGCGCAGTCGTCTGACCACACGAACTCTCTACCTTTTTCGGTGAGTTTGTTGAGTGGGCTCGCAGTATGGGCGCAGTTGCGTATGAAACGTCTGTAGTACGATACTAGACCCAGGAAACTGCGTAGTTCTGCCGGGATCGTGGGCGTCGGCCAGGTGCGTACCCGTTGTACGCGGTCGGGTAGGGGGGATATATATCCAGGGGAGATTAGGTGTCCCAGGAAGTTTACTTCAGACACTTCGTCGGGTTGAGTGTGAGGCCTGCGTCCTGGAGGGCCTCAAGTACCTCTCGCAGGTTGTCATTGTGTTTCTGTGTGGAGCGCCCAAAGACAGGGTCCAGCAGCCATTCATTTAAGTGTCTTAAAGCAGCCTGGCTGGCAATCGGCTGTGCGACTGGATTTCCGAGCCTAGACTTCTTCACAAGCATCACCGGGGTCCAGTTCCTAGAAATTGTGAGCCCTGTGATCAATACAAATGCATCCAAACTGCACAGGTTAGAGTAGATAATTCCTTAGCCAACGGATGCATTGCTCTAGGGGATAAAATAGTATGCGTTAAAACGTCTAAACATTCTTGCGAAACGGCTGCTACAATCGCAGGCCACGCAACGTCGAATTTTATCAAAACTGCGAACGTTGGAGCTTACTCAACCGACAACAAGTACAGCTCCCATTCAGCAGGGTATTGAGATGCACGGAAATCCAGTCGCACAGCCAATTGCCAGACATTTAAATGAACAGCTGCTGGACCCAAATTTCCGCAGGGAACTGGTTAGTACCCATAAATTATTTACATATTAAATTAGGAGTCCTATTTACTCTGCCTTGGGGGCCGAAATACGGATGACTTCGTTAAGCGCATTTTTTATGCGATTTTCGATGATGCTATCGCCTTGGAACAGATTTTCCAAGGACGGAAAGGAAAAGAAGCTTTATTAGGATCAAAATTTACGAACTTATTACAGGTGGGTTATAAAATCTCTTGTAAATTTCACAATTTAGAGCTGTACGCGTACAAATATACAAATACAAAAAATATCAAATATATGAACATCTATCTCACTCAACCTTCTGGCAACTTGCTGTAGAGGTTGGGATGGCTTACGCAGCATTTTCCTTAATTTAACTAGGTAGTTTTCAAACGGAAATGACGAAAATGAATCTAGAGGTCCATGTCGCTGAACATCGTCGGCAATGTGCATTATGCTGTGCACATTATACACCATCTTTTCCTTACCATATAAAACTTAGAATTTCTGCACAAAAAGTCTTAGTAATTGTATAGCAAAACCAATGTTATCTACGTAAAGGTTTCGACAAGATAAATATCGAATAGTAGTAAACAGTAATAAAAAAAATTTTCCAGTGACTTTTCGGTAAGATGTCCTTCAGAATTACTATTCCAAGGTAGAGGAAAAACTGCCTAAATTCTGTGCCCTTCCAAGAATCATATTCCTGTAAGTTCCTGCCACGCTGTGAAAATTCAGCTGGTAGGTATACATTAAGCGACGAAAGGCGACGACTTACCTCTTCCACTGAAGAGGTGGACAGCACAGGAGGGTACACTAAACCGCTCGTTTTAGACCTTCGATTCCTAACCCACATACAAATTAACTTCTTCACTACACCTAGATATACTAGGTGAAGTGGATCTAAGGGAAAATTAGATATGACACCTAACTTACAGACAGCGAATGGTGAAACTCCTGCCCTGTGTTCGCCGTCCAAGGGCAGATTGGGCTTTCCTCGTCATGTTTAACTCGTTTGCGCTTTAATCTATATCTATTAAGTTCCTCATTAACTTCGCGGTATATTTCCGCGACATCGCGGGCAACATGCCTTCTAATGGTCCTTTTACTGGGCTGCCTAAACATTTAGATGGTTAATAAACAAAATAAATTTATATAGAAAACAGATAAGCAATGTAAATGAGAAATAGGGTTAGACAGAAGAGCAGGCTGAATTACGGTCATTCACGCAAGCCACGGCAAATAAAAGTGTGATGACCGCTTCCCGCGCCCACTCTGGACACTATCATGCCAACCAATCACAGCACGGAGTCTTAATATAGATTAACCAATGAGCAGAGGCTATGTCCTATCTCGGAATGTCGAGATTCCAGTATATCAGGGCTATATCAACATGCTATTAGGGCGTTAGGTAGAATGGCGGTGGCCGTCTTAACCTTTATGATTTGGAGGCCGCATTTATAAGGCGCCTCGACGCTGCGGCCAAGAGGGTTTAAAGGCACGTCCCTGAATTACCCTTTAATGGTTAGTTGATTTGCTATCATATTGCATAACTGTCTATTTTTAGAATGCCACCCAGGACTAGCCACCACTCAAAAACCCCATCTTGACAACCCGCCTAACCCCTGATTGAACGTATTCCACAACCCCGTATTGTTTATATTTAGTAGACTAATATCCATTATTGTACATATATTATTATGGACGTTTCATAATACACATTTTTTAAAGTTCTCATCAACTATGTGTTTACATTTTTTACAAAAGGTTGGGAAACGGTAAAATGCGACTGCAGTGGCATATACGCGAGCTAAATAAGATGGGAAGTAACGGTTACGTAGTTGGTGGTCACGGTAACGAAATAATAATGGGCGTTCCGTATGTATTCGTTTTAAATGGGGCGCAGTGTAGGAATTATCCGAACCTCTTTCACCTATTTCGCCAAATCTCGACATGTCGATATTAGTCATATATCGACAAAGAGGGCAAAGTCGACATATGTATATCGACATGTCGATATCCGGGCGATATACGACTGGTATCGATTAATATCTGTTTTTTTATAAATCGTTATTTATAAAAAAATTTTGGAAGTGGTTAATTAATTTTGAAATTATTATGGCTTGGATGGTAATTACCAACTGCGCCAGAACGATTGGTATAAGGAACGTCATTAACAAACGGCTGGGAGGGATATCTAAAAGGTGTAGAAATAAAACTTCCCGGTATCGAACCACCATAGGGGTTAAGACCGGAAGTTAGATGGAATATAGAGGCTAGTGGGAATGCACAAGCAGCTATAATAATTAAGTGCTGGAAAGTCGGGTCTTGTATATCGGTTAACATGTTTAGGGTTATTTGCCTGTTGGAGAAGTTTTGGAGAAGGCAGTATGCGATTACTGAGACCTGCGCTATCTTGCTTTTCGGTCTGGGTTAGATTTACGTCCTTCGGAAAACCTGCCTTAGGTGATATAATTGAGGGTATAAGATGACCTGTGGGGTGATGGGACGAGCTAGTTTGTGGAGGGTTAAATAAGTTGTCTTTAAATTCAGATGATTGCGGATTTTGTATTTGAAGAACATTAATTATGCGATGTGCCTTGGGAAATTTCACGGAGAGGCCTGGAGAACTGCGTTTAAGAGGGACGCTGTCAGTCTAAGTGCTTTAGACGGGTACGACGGTATAAATGCTTTAGACGGGGTTGCGGACATTACAGGTGGGCTGAAAGCACCGGAAATTGCAGTATTCGGCCGCGGGGGGAAACGAAGTAGAAGGTTGAGTGGAGAGGCTGGCCGAACTGGACATCTGAGGAGATGAATTAACCGGTGCATTGACGTTAGTGGAAATACGACCAGACTTATGAATAGTAGGTTGAGAAATTGATGATAGGAAGGACCCATTTCTTCGCTCCATTGGTGTAAGATCTCGACAAAGGAAACATGTTGTCACTTCCAAATAGCGAGAAGTGCGACCTCGTTGAGCAAAGATTGAGTCCACCTCAACTGGTGACAACAATTTATCTAGTATAGGAGGATTCTTGCTACGCGAAGAGAGGCGTTTTGCTTCCACTATTTTGTAGTTGAAACCACCCGAGTAAAAAAAGCCCATAGCAACGTCAACTGAGCGTCTCTGTATGGGAGCATTTTTTAGGAGAAAATTATGAAAACGTTTCTGTCTGTCTGCGTCCGGGTGCTATATAGACGTGTTGCGACCCACCACAGTGAACAAGAAAACAAGGTTGCCGAATTACAATACCCAAGACGGGTACCCAGATCAAACGTCTACCTACGCAACTTTATTGACAGTTGTATGTGCAAAGCAAGGCGGCAGACCGAACAAAAGTAGCCCCAACTTTTGGCGGGTGCTACCATCAGAAAGTCTCGGAAGCCGTTGGCCGCCTTCTCACAATACTTGGATTCGAAGTTGCATACCAACCAGAAGCAACTATCAGGCGACAAGTAATTGGGCCGAAAGGCCCGTTGCCATGGTAGGAAGCGACGGAGTTGTTTACCGAATCTGGTGCAGTTGTGGAGAAGGCAACCACGTCGGAGAAACTGGAAGGCCACTCCTCACACGGATGATCTGACATGTAGCAGCAGTGACGAAGAGCGCTAACTCTCACGTCGCGGATCACGGGACGGGACCCGGCCACACCTTGAGTTTGACGAGACCAAAATTCTCGCAAGAGCTAACAACCGTGTGAGCAGTTCCCTAGCCTTAAGTTGATTACTAAGTGCACTGATCTCGCGGCTTCATATTAGGTGCTAAGACTTTGTCTAGGAAGAGTAATTATCCAGGTGGAGCGGACGCAGACGGCCAAAGGTTCAATTACAGCAATCGAAATTGCCAAGTCATCATCACACCAATAATCTCGAAAGTTGAGGACATTTCGACAGTTAACCATGTATTTTATTAGGCACGTGGCTGCATGGCAACTACGTCCCTGCACCCCTGACCCTCTCATAACCCTTATCTGCTACGGTCTTTGATGATGGATTCCAGCGAAAATCAGAAGCGTCAGGCAAATAAACGCGATTTTACAGCGATCGAGTCTTCTGAACTGCTTCCTGGAACTCGCCGGTTCACTTCTATCAACAATTACTGAATTTGTTCCGCAAAACTCCGCTCTCATGCTCCTGCCGCTTCCCCTCACATTATTGAGTAGGTTTGCTTCATTCTTTGCGTCAGACTGCAGTACTGTGCGCGGGCTTCAAACACTTTCGGTGAGGATCTCAAGGCATCAACTTCACGCTTCCAGGCCCTCCTGCTTAAGCAGAACATGCAAGAATGAACTGACTGTCGGGCAGCAGTCTCGCCCAGCACTACGTATGTATTCATTAGACATGAGCACTCTTAGAAATACAATGATGCTGAGCGTTCCAGTCGATTCGAAAACCCTGTTTCTGCGATCCAATCCTGCAGTAAGCCTCCGCAAATGGTTCAGGTAGAAGTGGCTCGGCTTTTATTGACTGTCCAGGTTTCTGCGTCAGCCCCAAATGGTACATTGTAACCGGACAAGACCAGCAAGTAAAAGGACAGCGCAAGTCTCTGTGCTTGTCAGGTCCTATCTCATTAAAGCTTAATAGAAATTCTGAAATATTTTTTTCGCTTCGAAAAGATTACTTATCATGCAATATAAGCCTACGATATTTCAGTCACGTCAGGATGCCGGCTTTTGAGCAAACTATATTGAAAAACTGCACTCTATAATAACGACTGCTTACTGAATTTTCCCCATTAATTTTCGGTGCCATTATAAATTCATACACATTTTTTAGAAAGCACGCATGTAGTCATTTGGTAGCTAATTATGTCTTCTTCGAGCTTGACAGAAGACAGGGTATATTTCCGTCTTAAAAAGGTTGATAACTATAAAATTTTTAAGACCATGATATTTCCACTCATAATGCGTCGTAGCTGTCCACTGATTAGTATTGTTTGTAATGTACACACGTTCCAGATCCACTGCCAAGATTTATGAACACTATATGACGTATTTTTTTAGTAGAATATATAAATATATGATTTCCCTTACACAAAAAAATATGTAGCTTGTTAGTTTGGAAACCCTAAATGTAAGTGTCGGGTTTAAAATTATTTGGACATTGAAAAGTTTTCTAAAAGCGAAAGATCTCCTTTCTGTTAGTGAAAGGTGAAGGCGTAATTTGTTACAAAATGAGAACAAAAAAGAATATTTTCATGCATGCTCTCTGCACAATACATCCGACTTTATAAGGGTATCGGACAAGAACATAATGTGATCCAACTCGGAGAACAAAAGATAAGGTTGGCAAATAATAAGGGACCGGTGATAATATGGAGTGTATGGGTGAAGCTAAACGAAAGAAAGGAGAGTGCCGACCCTTTCCATTGTATTCGTTTGAGTTAGCATCCGCTGCCGGGTTAGTAGGGTCACACGATTATTTGTTGCTCCGACAAGTGTGCGGATTGCAAAGTCCGGTGGCTTTACCTCACGCCCACCATTATGCACGATATCATGCCTAGTTAACCTGACCCACTTTTATACGGACCCTTAAAGGGAGTAAGAATGAGGCCCGCTATGCTCAATCTCCCATTATCAAAGTAAAACTGACATATTTTGAAACAACTGCGGCGTCCTATTAGGCGCTGCTCGGAGAGTTGTCATCTGACCCGATATTTCTGTCCTTCTGCTGCCAAAGAAATATTATGAACCTGCTAACCCGGCAACGAATGCGAAGTGGATAGTTAGGAGTACGTTGGCAGGTAGTACAGTCGTATATTACATGCTGACCTACCTTTTGTTCACCGAGTTGGGTCGCATATAACATTCTTGCTGGGCATCGAAAATCAATGGGAAAATGCATGCTAATAAGGTAGCTATGGTTTATATTGTAATGTTTCCAGGTGCTCTGAAAGAAGCTCGCTCAAAAGCCGGCATCTTTACGTGAGTGAAATATCTCTCGAGTATGCTGCACGATAACCAATACGACGCACAATATAATCCTTTCGAAGAAAAAACACATCTCAGTCAGCATTTTATGAGATAGCACATATAGCGTCTGATGTTGGAAACCTTTTATTTCAATTTTTATGTTTTTCGATCGATTTTTTCGCACCATATACCCGAGCGCTCTGGCGCCGTAACCGGTAAACAGTTTATATGACAAGTACCCGTAAAGAAGACGCCTACCGGATCATACGCTCCTCAAACAAGCAATAAAACTGCATGAAGCTCCGCCAAATGTTGTCGTTTGCTTCGGAAAACAAACAAAAATGACAGAAAAGGACCTCTTAACACTGTGCGCACAGCAGTTCGTAAAGTCTTCAGCTTAGGATTGACAGTGTTGTGAAGCTGGCGCATTCTGATGTCACACACTCAGAGCAAAAACGACTTTCCGTCCAGCTTCAAGTAGCGGACTTAAGCGCGTCATTAGAACCTCTAATGTGTTGCTACTTCAACCAGGCCAAATCTTGTGGTGTTCTGCCCCCCACTAGCTTGTAGACCAGATATACTTTCAAGCGTTACGAGCATTGCGTATGCACGCAACGTTACCACTCAGAAGTAACAATAAAATACCGTCCAGGCACACACACAGTCTGTCAATCAACTTATCACCCCGACCTCTGAGGCCATACATATGTACCCTTTGAGTCGAAACGGTACGAAACCAATTCTGCACCAAAAGACGTGATCACGTGCTGGCAGATGGGTTATAAATGCTTAACCTGTCTCTACGCATCGAATGTTTACCACCATTCAAAGAACATACAGGTAAATCCCAAACCTTTTTTTAATGTACAGGTTTTATTACTAGCAGTAAATACTCAGGTTAACGAGAAACAGATATAAAAGGCGATTGACAGCGCCCAAGCGGTGCTATAATAATAACTGATCTATTTATTTATAAAAAGGAGAAAAATAGAATTATGCTGGCACCCTGTAAAATTTTGCCTTCTTTAGGGCAAGTAGCTGCAGGGCCGCAGAATGCGGAACTAGGCAGAAAAGTGCTGTTATGTAAGAGTAAGATAAATTGATTTTTTAAAGAAACCACGGTGGAGGAAAAAATGTACAAGGGGACTGTGTCAGCTGCATTGCTATTACTAAACACATCTGGTTGTCGTGAAACCTACCAGTAAAAAGTGGGCAAGAGGTTTTGCAAAAATCACAATTTAAAAAGCCGTTACGCACAACTCCCACAGCGAACGGAGGCGCGATAGGCAATGTAGAGGAGGAAGAGTGAGCCCAAACATGCTCGCACACGGCGAAAGGCATCGAAAGGCTTCAATTGTGGCCCGGGGTTTGGAGCCCATTACCTGGATCCTAGGGTAGGCAAATGCATCAGCTCCATACAGAACTCAAAAGTTAGGTAGCTGATGGTCACTGAGGGCAAAGTCTTAGAGAGACTGGTAAGGAAACCACGATAGAGGCCCAGCGTGCCATCCGCTCTGTAGATGTCGCGCGCTGTGCCTATGATGGGCATTGGTTTGGAGCAGGTAGAAGCCTGGAAGCGAGTGCGTAGGAGATTGGCCGGATACACTACCAGCATTGGTAGGAAGGAGGAGCAGACGATAAGAGCAATAGCGGCCGGGGCGGACAGGTGAGGCATAGGATCTCCAGGGTGGTAGTTATGGAAGTGTACCATGTAGCTCCGCTTAAATAGCTAGCAGTGGAGAACGATAAATAGATTTAGAAGCTGGAGCTATGCAAAATGCGCTTTTAGTATTCAGTAAATATTTAAGGGTGAAAACGGTGACGCAAATCCAGGAAAACTATGGTCTATGAAGTAACCAGTAACAGAAGAAACTCACTAAGCAACAGTGGTGACATTTGCAGAGATACAATTTAAAGAATGGCATTAACAAAGTTCCGGAGTGCATAACTGTGAAGCAATTTGCAGGCAATTTAACATCTCAGTGGAATATTATTGTCGAAAATTACAGAAAGTCAAGTGAAAGTGCAAAAAGAAAAATATTGTTTAGAATATACAAAATATAGTTTAATCCGTTCCGGCACCCAGCTCGTCATGTGAAACGAATTTCCTCATTTAAAATAATGAAAATAAAATTAATCCCCTAGAACTCCGGAAAAACTTCAATATGCAATTTTATAATTTAATTATAATACATGTAATTATTCTAGTTTTTTACCGCTTCAAGTTGTACTTTTCCTTATGAAGAGTCGTTGCTGACATGAGGGAGACGATGGGGAGGAGACGGGTTAAGGTGTGGAAAGAGGACCTACCTCTGAGTCAGGCGGGCTCTCTTTTTGTGAATTTCACCCCACTGAGACCGGTTTGTGGTTCAATATAACCTGCTTGTCTCTTCTGCACCTTTTCAAAGAACGAATCTGTTAACTTCGTTTTAGTATGTCCCAAAACGAGACAGCAAATTATCATTAAAAGAGTTCATATACCGTGTAGTCACTGCTTTATCAGGATGATGCTTTTCCAAGAATGCGTTCACGTTTTCAAACATTCCCAGCACTTTTCTGATCTCACTGGAGGAGGCAACACCCTCCCATGCCTCCTCTTGAGTCAGCTCCTTCTGAAGTTTCAAGAATTCCTCAATGGTCAGCTTATCACTGTGCTCCTGCACTAACTCCTGCACATCAGCAGCACCCACCTACAGACCAACAATTTGCCGAAGAGCGACAATATCATCCACTAGATGCACTTCCGGGTTGTCCACTGGTGCACATGCAGGACCGAAACCTTCAAAGTCTCGATCAAGGACATCCTCAGGCCACAGGTTTTGTCACGAATAGTTTAGGGTACTCCGTGTCACTATTTTGCAGGCCTTATCGCTCACTCGTCTTGTCTTCGACCCTCAATGCTGGCGCTACCCGCGCTGTCCCCCTGTCTGCCTCAGGCTCATGGTCGGTTCGCCGGCGAGGGGCGCAAGAGCTCGTAGTCAATCAAAGTGCATCGGTTCACTGACTGGCTGCAGGCAACCTGGGAACAAGACTCAATGGCGGACACTGGCACACACGACATTTCGATCGTCGATTACGACGAGGTCCACCGTATGCTCCACAGAAGGGTGGTGCAGGGACGGTGACTTGCGCGTGATTTAGTTTAAAGTAAAAGATGACTTGCGCTGTATTTACCACAATCTAT
This sequence comes from Schistocephalus solidus, assembly GCA_017591395.1. NCBI lineage: Eukaryota > Metazoa > Platyhelminthes > Cestoda > Diphyllobothriidea > Diphyllobothriidae > Schistocephalus > Schistocephalus solidus. The sequence goes on from WEDG01000997.1 coordinate 57,493, forward strand.
CCTCCTCCCTCACCTGAGCCCGGTGTTATGACAGAGTCCAGAAGACCGGAGATGGGAGAGGGCGCAGGTGGCTGGCGCGGCCGGAGCCGCACCCGGGCGTACCACCACACCTGGCTCGGATCCCACGGAGTGGGTGTGCCATAAAGGCCACATTAAGAAGGAGCCATTGCAGCCTGACGCTCAGTCCGCCAGTCAGGAACTACACACAAAACACACATTTGGCTGACCACGCGGTCCGAGTGTTCCGTCAGTTGGCAACCTTCCAAGTCATGGCTTTTAGCGCACCGTGATAGTTTCAAGCGCGTCAGATTGTTTATAGTGAGGAAAATGCGCTGAGCTGTTGACCTCACTCTCTCCCCCACCCCCACAATCAGACCACCATCCGAGCCAGTCAGTTGTCTGAGGTGGGAATGGGCAAATTGGCTGACGGGTCGGCGTACCCGTCTTCGCGCGCCCCAGCACGACCTGGCCTCCATAACGGACACAGCAGGTTTTACATACTCAGGGGATATGGAGGAGCCATCGCCGTCTGACTCCCAGTCCACTGGTCAGCCACTCGACACACATAACACATACACTGGGCCGACGGAGTGGGCTAGTGTAAGCGTCAGATTGGTAGCCTTCCAAGCCACGGTTTCTACGAAACCATGATTTTATCAGGTAGATTATGATGATTGTGAGGGTGTTGTCTATGTATTAGTGTAGACGGTGTGCGCTGATGTGGCTAAGCCTCCGGTGGTTTACCGAAGGTTGTCGTGGAGGCACATGTGTCCTAATAGGCCCATGTGGTGCGTAAATGTGCGCGAACAGTGGAGGCGGGCGCGGCGACTGTATATCGGAGCCCCAGGCACTGGTTCACTAGCCTCCGTGCGATGGATTCGCAGGTGACCGACCAGGCCGATGCTAGAGTTGAGGTTGCGGGCGCATTTTGGGCAGGAGTAATCGGTAGAGGCTGGGTAGATGTCATTCACGGTAGTGGGGGTGGCAGTGGCGGTAAGAATGGCAGGAGCGGAGGGTGTGCATGATGTATCGGTGTTGTCGGCATTGCGGTGAATTCCGCTGTCATGGATGCGCATGTGACCGAATAGGCCCATGCGATGAGTGAATGCGCGAGGACAGTAAGGATAGTGAAGGCAACGATCTCTCTGTGTGTTGGTGCTAGAGGCACTGGTTCACCAGTCTCCGTACGATGGATTCGCAAATGACCGACCAGGCCGATGCGTGAGGTGAATGTGCGGTCACGTTGAGGACAGTTTAGAAGAGAGTCCCCATCGCTGATGGGGGTGGTGGTAGTGAAGGCGGTGGTGGTTGTGGTGGTAAAAGGCGATGAGTAGAGGGATGTGGTCTCTATGATGGTGGGAGTAATGGAATTGATGTCAGGAGTGAGGAGTAAGGGAGTCTGAAGGAGGGTTAGCAGAATTTGACGTAGAAATGGGAATTGTCGGATTGTTGGTGCATTGCGTCCGAAGATGTCCAACCAGGTAGATTCGCGCGCGGAAGATGCGTTGACAGCGCGGGCATGTTGACAGGGCCTGGGCATCGACGATGTTGGTCCGGGGCGCTGGTGACTTTCGTGCCGCTCTTTTCGCCTTGGCGGCGGCGATCCGGTTGGCCTCATAGATTGCTGAACCAGTCTTCACGGATCTTCTCCATGCCAGTCAATCCTGGGCGAGGTCCTCCCAGGTCACCGGGTTGATTTGTAGTTGCTTCAGCGAATTCTTCACAGTGTCCTTGTAGCGTCGTTTTTGACCTCCCTGTCGGCGAGCACGCGTAGTGACATCTCCGTAGAAAAGTCGTTTGGGTAGTCGCTCGCCGTCCATCTTACCAGGTGGCCGCTCCATCACTAGTTGCACTTGCCTCAGCATGGTGTGGATGCTGAGGATTACAGTACGCTCCAGGAATTCCATGTCCGGGATCCTGTCTTGCCATCTCAGCTTCAGTATTCTGCGAAGGCAGCTGAGATGGAAGTGATTCAGCTTCCTGGCTTGGTTCGAGTAGGCGGTCCAGGTCTCCGCTCCGTAAAGGAGTGTCGTCAAGACAACGGCCTTGTACATCTTCAATTTGGTGTTCAGGTGAACACCGTGGTGATTCCACACGGAGGCCTGCAGCCGGCCGAAGGCTTGACTGGCTTTCGATATCCGTTGGGCAACCTCGTCATCGATTCTCATATAGCATGACATTTTTGAGTTGAGCACCGTTGACATTGATTCGGGGAGCATTGTATTCCGCGCTGGGTGGCGGCTGGTGCATGACAACCGTTTTGGCTGTACTGATTGTTAATCCGAAATCGGAGCAGCCTGCTGCGAAGAGGTCCATGCTCTTTTGCATGTCCTCCTCCGTCACGGTGTGAAGGGCGCAGTCGTCCGCGAAGAGCAAGTCATGGACTATAGTCGTAGACACGCGCGTTGGAGCCTGCATACGCCGACTGTTGAGAAAGTGCCCATCAGTTCTGTAGGCGATGCGGATACCAGGCTGCTCATCACGGTAGGCGTCCATCAGCATAGCCGAGAACATGAGACTGAAGAGGGTGGGGGCCAGTACGCAGCCCTGCTTCACTCCGTTGGTCACTGCGAATGCTTCGGATACCGTCCCGTTGTCAGTGACGCGCGCCGTCATCCCGTCACGAAGCGGACGTACCATGTGCGTGAACCGCTCAGGAAAACCAAATTTCTGCAGGACTTTCCACAGTCCGTCGCGATTCACCGTGTCAAAGGCTTTCGCCAGATCCACGAAGGTAGTGTATAGGTGAGTAAGCATCTCCTGACACTTCTCTTGTAGCTGGCGGGCGGCAAAGATCATATCGGTTGTTCCGCGGTGTCGGCGGAAGCCTCATTGGCTTTCCGGGAGCAGGCCCTGCTGTAGGTGACCGTTAAGACGATTGAGAAGGATACGGGCGAAGATCTTCCCGGCAATGTTGAGCAACGAGATGCCTCTGTGATTATCACATAGTTGCCGGTTCCCCTTCCGTTTGTAGAGATGGACGATGGTCGCGTCTTTGAAATCCTGAGGAACTTGCTTTGTGGCACCACATCTCCTGGAAGAGTGTTGTGAGTTCTGCCATCAGTCGGGGCCAACCGTGCTTGTAGACTTCCGGTGGGATTGCGTCGGATCCCGGTGCTTTACCGCTGGAAATCTGCTGCACGGCCCGGATGGTTTCTGGTAGGGAAGGCGGCAGATCCAGGTCATTGTTCGTGTCCACTTGAGGGAGCCGGTCAATGGCAGCATCGGAGATGACTGATGAGCAATTAAGGACCCTTCTGAAGTGCTCGGCCAAGCGCTACAGAATTTGCGATTTCTCTGTCAGCAGTATTGTGCCGTCAGAGCTGAGCAGCGGTGCGGCCCCCTTGATACAAGGGCCGTAGATGGCCTTGATGGCTTTGAAAAAGTTTTTCATTTATTTGCGGCCCGCATAACCCTGGATTTCCTCAGCCTTTCGGATCATCCAGGCATCCTGCATCTCCCGCAGCCGTTGTTGTACAAGGCGCCGGCATCTAAAGAAGGCTGCTTTGGTGGCGTCAGTGCGAAGGTCCATGTAGGCTTTGTGTAGTCCATTCATCTCCAGGAATAAATTGCTGATGTCGGCGTCATTGTCGTCAAAACAGTCCTGGTGTTGACGGCGAGCGCGTCCGAGCACTTCGAGGGCGGTGGACTGGATGACATTTCGCAGTTGACACCCTCGTGTCTCCACGGTAGCATTATCATCTGGAGCATGCAGGTCCTCCAGTTTCTCGGTTATTTGGTTGCTGAAATCAAAACAGTGAGCAGGCAAATTTAACAAAAGAGTATTTAACTTACCTGGCGGCCTCTTAACTTGGGGCCTTTGTCGGGGTTGTAGTCGGAGCCTCATCTAGGGAGAGGACGAGGCGGTGATCTGTCCAACCATCGGCATCGCGGATCGCCTTGGTTACCAGCACGTCCTGTCGATCTCGCCTCCGGACGAAAACATAGTCCAGCAGATGCCAGCGCCGCGACCGAGGGTGCATCCTCGTGGCCTTCTCCTGCGTCGGAAGGTGTTGGTCAGCAGGAGACGGTGTTCCGCACACGTGCGCAGAAGAAGGAGACCGTTGCGTTACAGCTACCGAGACCGTGGGCACCCAGCACACACTGCCAGGCAAAATGGTCCGTCCCGACACGGGCGTTGAAGTCACCAAGGACAATTAACTTGTCCTCTTTCAGCACAGTCGCCAGCAGAGCAGGCAGGTCCTCGCAGAATTTGTTATTCGCCGCATCAGAGCTCGTCATTGGGGGAGCGTAGGCGCTGATGATGGTGGCGAACTGGTCTCCCCAAAGAGGCATGCGGAGGCTCATCAGACGATCATCGATACCCTGCGGGAGACGTCCCACGTTGTCGTTTCGGATGGCAAAGGCAACACCAGCGTCGCGTCGCTCTGCCTTTGGCCGGCCTCTCCAGAAGAAGGTGTAGACGGCACCCACCTCCTCCAGCTGACCCTGCTCAGAGAATCGGGTCTCGCTGAGAGCAGCAATGTCAACCTTGTAGCGCGCCAGTTCCCGAGCGACTAGCACCGTCCTCCAATCCGGCCGGTTGCTCCTAGGATTGTCTAAAAGGGAACGAACATTCCAGGCTGCTAGAGTGAGTGGACTTACCCGAGCAGCCTGGAGGGTATGGCGAGGGGGGTTGGGACGGGGGTATTGTTAATTGCTTGAGTTTTACGACCGCGCATTTTGCGATCTGCGAGCCACGGCCGGCTGCAGAAGACGTGATAACCAGCATTTGTTTAGGGCACCTTTTTCTAGCCCCTTCCATCCGCGAGGAGGCAAGCAGTGCTGTTTCTAAATAGGGCTGATCGGACATCCCAGACGGCTGCCGAACTCCACTATGGGTCACGGTTTTGTTTTAGTGGGAGAACGACTAGAGTTAGCCTGGGCCGCCTACGGGGTCGCTGTCGCCCCCACCGTAGGACTTTTTGAGAGGGGGGAAGTTGGAAGTTCGGGAGTCAGACATACCGGGTGTGGAGGCAAACACAACACCGGAGACCCTCACCTGGTTTAGCCCGCAGGTCCTGACGGTTGCCCAGGGTGTGGCCGCTGGAAAGAACCCAACTTCGAGGAGCCACAGGTGAGAGTTGGGTACCAGTTAGAGGCGGCCACAGGAGCATTCACCACCTGTACGAGACAAATGGAGCGACCAAAGGCTATCTGTGTGGTGCTACCCCTGGTGGTACCCTGAAAATTCGTTAACTGAGCGGAAGCTCGTCAATCGAGTGGCTTGCTTATTACCTGAAATTCTCGTCACCCGAGGCTCCACTGTAAATATAAAAAGGAAAAAAATCGAGACCGGACACATCCAAAGATCAGCCTATTTAAAACCGTTTCCTAGACTGGATGAGGTTATGCATGCTCAAGTTGTAGCAGAGACCCGTTTCGGGCAAGTGCTGCCCATGAGAATCACCAGCAGCTCCATCGTCAAAATCCTGCTATCAATACGTCAGATGTAGAGACGCTGCACGAAGACGCAGACCTACGAGCCTATAAACCACAGGAAATTACCGCTTACCTAAAGCTCCCTTAATGCAACCGAACCTCAGCAAAGCACAAATCCACCGTGCTCTTAGAAAACCGAGACGCTATGGTTCGAATGTCCTGATCAGTCTGGCTGCGGGCGGACGAAGCGGGGAAGCCGTGACGCGTTGGCACATTCGATGATGAAATAAGAAACCTAGAAGGTTGGATGCAACCAGACGTCCGGAGAAAGCAGCAAACTGTTTGAATGTATACTTGGAAAGCATTTTGTCCTGATGTCTGGCATCTGCTCAGCCTAGCTGAACGTCAACAAGTTACTGGGGTGACGCACCATAGGCTTTCGGAGGAAGAAGCGGAAATATGTCAGGAACGCAGGAATTAAACTGCAGCTCACGGAATCAGTTTGAAGTCGGTAGAACTAATGTACAGAAAGCCTACCTACAACATGGTCGCGCTTCTGAATACCTCAACAACCAGCTAGTGGCGTGTTTTGCAATCGGACATATTCCTTTCAAATGTGAACTTTCACGGATAGCAAAATGTCCCTTCCCCGAACTCCTGTTTTTACCTTAGGAGTAAAAAGATCGAAGTCTCCCACCTAACCAATGGTAAAAAAAGAACATGACAGATCTAAAGGCTCAGTAGGATTTGAATGATGGTTGGGTTAGCGAGAGAACGCGATCGAGATCTTTATCGATCGGAACGGGAGATCACTCAATAGCGTACATGAGGAGAAGCCAGCCACGGGAACCGGGAGACACAAAACCTGAACGTTGTACAAGAAACGTTCGCAGAGTGGTGAGCCTGACATAATCAGAGTATCTTCTTCTCAGACATCTGCCACATCACCAGAGTTCTAACTAGAAATGGCGTAACTCCGAGGGTAGAAGCGCATGGTAAGGAATGAAAACGGCTCCAAACTGACATTGTTCACTCAGAAAAAATAACCTTTTTTGAAATTATATTGGTGTACTTCACAGAATTAATGTCTAGGATGGAACAACAGATAGCCCATGGGATCGTCTCAAAGGCCTGAAAGCCATTGATAGCATCCAGCGTGGAGAAGAGTTTATCCAGAGAAAAGAATAAGACGTGGATCCCGTCAAGTTCCACGGCATAAACCATTTTCAAAAGACCCAAACCGGGTGTTGGGTGCCGCAAAGTGAGCCGCGGCGCTATCTAATGAGGAAGAACGTATAAAAGGTGGTCCGACGAGGAAAGTAAGGTTGGCGGAGGTGAAACAATTTCGGTAACCTATGCAAATTCAGCACTTTAGGTGATTATATCGAGCGTTCTGCAACCTAAACACTGCCACGAATAAGGAAAAAGTGTCGGCAAAAAAAAACGTTTTATAGATGAGTCCGTAGGAATAGAAAAGCATTAAAATAATCGACGACTTAATTCTAGAATATAAACAGCAGGCTCGGCGGCGGAACGCGCAATAAAATATCATCGTCTTCTTCTACTAAACTGCTTCCTGGAACCCGTCTATTGGCATCCAGTAGTCATAAGCTTGTTTACCGCTTGGGATACAAAAAAATACTGTACACTGGTTCCTGGTATCACACTTACATGTCATATACGGGAGGACGATCACTGTACACCGAAGACAGGGCGGAAGTCCCAGACGTTGCTGAGTCAAAACCTCGGCAGGCTGGCCTCTGAGGCAAGCAAAACGGTGGACAAGTTAGATTGTAGCTGAGAGATCTAGTGGTAGAAGTGGCCATTTCAGTTTCATTTTCCTTCTTCTTCTTCTTCTTCTTTTTCTTTTTCTTTTTCTTTTTCTTCTTCTTCTTCTTCTTCTTCTTCTTCTTCTTCTTCTTCTTCTTCTTCTTCTTCTTCTTCTTCTTCTTCTTCTTCTTCTTCTTCTTCTTCTTCTTCTTCTTCTTCTTCTTCTTCTTCTTCTTCTTCTTCTTCTTCTTCTTCTTCTTCTTCTTCTTCTTCTTCTTCTTCTTCTTCTTCTTCTTCTTCTTCTTCTTCTTCTTCTTCTTCTTCTTCTTCTTCTTCTTCTTCTTCTTCTTCTTCGGCCAAATGGCAGGAAATGTTCTCGACCGCAACCGAGAGGAAGTGAGCCCTGGTTCGATAGCAGTGCACTCGAATCGACGGACAACGAAGCGAAGCATGATTTCGCAGTCTTTCACTCTCAATTTGTATGTGGCCGGCTGACAACGGCTAATAATCGCCCAACTGTTATTCCCGTCTCCTTCCGACAGAAAAAAAGTTCGCAAGATTGGTCCAGGTGGCCACTGCCGCCACAAACCACTTTCGGGGAGTTGGTTAACGGTAATAATAGAATCTGCCAAATAAGCCCATTAATCAAGAGAGACTGGTGAATTTTGGAGTGATTTCTCCAGAAGTACTGCCTTTGCAGTCAGTTTACTATATCAGAATGGGTGGATTCCGTTCGTTGCAATAGTTTGGGCTGGCAACTTGACTCAGGGTTCTCGGTATGAGCCTCGTAACTAAGGGGATTAGAGCGTTGGCCGTACTCAAGCCTTGCCTTTGCTGTAGGGGATTCGAATGCCACCGAGGCAGCCGAGTTCCTCATAAGTGCTTCCGATGAATAAGATAAGAAGTAATCGATGAATGATTGTTTGAAAGGTGGTAAAAGACCCCACAAAGACTAACCTCATAGAAGGAAAGTTCCAGCCCAGAGTAAGGTACGTAGCTCAGCATGCTGATGGTATATCCCCGATAGAAACTGCGGAAGCCACCTTGCTGAAAAATTGTCTGCAGGCAACGCACTATTGACTTAGGGTCCCCAGTGCGCCTAAGGGCCATCCGAGTCTTCATGACCTGCAGGAAGAAGAGATGAGAGACAGAGGAGGGGGTAGCAATAGGCACGTGCACCAGTGAGGAGGGGGAATATGAGATAAGCTTACAACTATATAAGAAGGTCGGCCCAGTCACAGTGCTGGTAGCGACATACAGGGCATTTCTGATAGGCGAGTAGAAAATGCAAGCGAGAGGGATGGTAGTTGAGAAATTTCAACATGTTAATAGTAGAAAAACATTCCACAAGAAATGTAAAGGCAGAACTTTCGATGGGTGCAACCATGAGGTCATACAATCTCCGACAATTTCCTAGACTAATTCGTAAAAGGCGTAATGGTGCACAGAACCGTACAGAGGAGGGGTGGGGAGTAATATATCAATTACGACCTAGCACACAAGGGACATGCGCATTAACGACCAAACACGTGTTTTACTGTGATTGAAAATAAATTTTGAGAGTTGGGGAGCCTCAAATCGATTTACAAGCGTAAGCAAGTACAAAAATGACAATTATAAGACTACATGAAGCCCGTTTTCAACGAAAGTGTGGCCAACCGACGTGCTAAACGTTACAGATCAAAATATCGGGTTGTGGTGAGAAAGATTCCAGTTATATAACTTTAAAAGGAGTACTGAATTATGAGTACTCCACATACCGACGACGCAGGCCATTGGCTTATACATATAGTAGACCACCAGTGGAACGTAAATGCGGACAGAGTTCACTTAACACACCTTTTTTGGAGATATAAATGTACATAGTAACGTTTGTAGATCCCACACAAGGTTCAGAAAGCCTTCGCCCCACACCCGTGTTCCGTTTAGCATATCCTTCGACTGTTGAGCTCGGTATTCAGCGTGTGTGTTTACGTCAGCTACGCAGATGAATTGAACCATTTTATCCTCTCAGGCTAGTAAACAACAATGAAGATGTTCCCGCTTATTTTGGAGACAGAAAATACCTATAAATTAATTCCGGTTACGGAAACGGGAACCGCAGTCGAGTCGCGGCCCAAGGCGCAACGAGCCCGTGATGACGTACGTTGAAACGGGGCAAGCCGGCTGAGAAACCAAGCGACTAATCAGTGTGCGCAGCTGCACCTAGCAGGCGTGCGGCCCAAACTTTCGAGACGTTTCCGTGAGGGGTTTCGAGCCTGAGATGCGACCAATCAATGCGAACCAAGTTGCAGGCCAGAAAGCTCTCCAATATTGTCCCGCAATTGGCCAGAACGTTCGAGAACACCCAGAACTCAATAAATAAACGGGAGTTTATCAGCTAGAAATTCGCTGTCCTCTGCCGGCCCAGAATAGAGTGGAATTTCCAGAAAACCCGTTTTGCCTTCTCCTCCATCACACCCGTCGGGATAGAACAATCCCTACACTCGACGGTTATTGTCACCGCGCACAAAGACTGCAGCAATGCTGCCGTTACATCGATTCTCAAGAAGAACAACAGTTTAATGCGTAATAACTATTATGGCATGAGTCAACTTAATGTCACCGCAACGTTCCGTAATCGTTCCTGCCAACCGCTTCCACCTGAATAGGAACTCAAAGAAAAAAGGGAATCAGTGCGGTTTTCAACCAGGGGAAGGGGTGAGGGAAGGTGTGGATTTGTACTTCTCATTTCGCCAAGTTTACTGCGAATATTTTCTGCAGTCAATCACGACTTATGACGGCGTGTCAGGTCGCTTTTATTCCAACCTGCGGGCACACAACCAACGTTCGTGTAAATGGTGAGCACAATGAACTTCTTGATGAAATGAAGACCGAGTTGTGAGTATACAAAAAATCTACCAAGACAATACTTTAGACAAGTAAGACAGAGGAGTTGAGAGCTTTTAAAGCATCCACTATAGTGCATGTTCTTGATTCTCCGAATTCACCTCGCTGACCGCCTTTCAACTATGAGTCCGAACTCGCAACTGCGTTCTCCTTCATGGTGACCGAGATGGTTCTTCCACGTGCTGCGCAGACCAGAGGTCAAAATCTTCCGATAGATCACGTCACCCGAGCCCAGCCACAGCTGGACGATGGCGCTGAGATGACCAAATTAGGACGCAATGAAAGCTAACTCCAAGCGTATTTATGGCTTTGTGGAGTTCAGTCAGTAGTGATGACGTAAACAAAGCCTCCCTTGCCTTCGACCGAATGCAACGGTGATAATCATTCGTGATGTAGCGAGCATACAGAAAATGGTTAGCTGAATCAGCCAAGATAAATATCGTCAAAAATACGAGCAAGCACGCAGTGCAATGCATTTTTGCTTCTGAAAATGGGCAGCACAGTCGAGTCAGATAGTCTCCTTTCTGTCAAAGGGCCAAACCTGGTTCATACCAGTTCACCAGGCAGTGTATGTGTGGTACGCACGAAAAGGGAGAATCTAACTGGGTGATCAAACTCTTGTCGGCTGAATGACCAGCAGGGATGGAGAACGCATAAACGGGATGATATGTCCAATCAGCCACTCTGTCAACGACACCCCTACAAAATCCTGACCTGGTCTTGTAGCAGCCACTTCAGTGCGTCCTTTCCGGGCGTCTCTTTATTAGTTGACGGCCGCGACGGCCGTGCTAACTTGCAGATACACCACTAACGCACGTCCAAACCGCGGGCTTGAGCTGAGGTGTCTTTTGTCCAGCTGCACTGAATCACGGCTGAGCCCACAAACTAACTCCATTTCACGTGCGTCGGACGGCGTGGCTTGCACCCGTGGGCCTGTGGCGCTCTGAATGTAATCACTTTTGGACACTACAAATTAGTGACCCTTGCGTGACGGGAACGCAACCCTTCTCACGCGGATCAGCTCAACCGTCACGAAATTCTCACTCGACTTTACCTGCCTGTACTTCCTGTGTCACTCATCGCGTTCAAGGACAGGAAAACAGTTGCCGACATCTTGCTGCGAATGAAGGCGATGTCGTCAAAATAACCCAGCCGATGGATTGCACCCCTCTTGCGATAGTACTCGTTCAATCCCGCCAATGCCAGCTCAATATCCCCTTTTCAGACCCTCTTGTTGCCATTGTCTCCCGAATCATTATTCACAATCGCCTCCTAGAGCGAAAACCCCTTTCTGTGCCTAATACGATGAAACTCCATTGCGTTTAGCCCGTTCTGCGATCTACTCAATCCTTAAGCCCAGACGACGGCGAAATTTCACTGACGAATCCCTCTATCACGGCGTTCAATAGACACGCTCTTTCTCCTGATACCAAAGTGCCAACTCACCAGAAAACTTTAAAGAGACCACGCCAGCATACACTCTGACTCATGCCCTAACTGCACTTCTGTACAGATCGCAGCATCCGCCCGGCCTCGGTTTTGAACACCTATTGTCACTATCGACACGATCTTAAACCCGCTTTTTCATTAGACTTACTCATTCACTTTTTCGTTGGCCATACTGTCAACCCTCCACTTTGTTCGGTGTCCGGAGGTGGGCAAGGGGACAGATAAATAGATATTTCTATTTGAGTACCCGGAAGGGCACAACAAGTGCTTACACGCCGTCCGGATCTGGCGACTATGTCATGATATAAATCGTGTAATCACAGTTCACAAACAGCCGGAACATGCAGCCTCTGGGATAGCCAATCATAGGCTCCCACAAACGCGGTCAACACTCAACCACCTGAACGAGCTGGCACTTACTGACGCGTAGGTGGCGCTTTCTCACTCATGCACACATCACCCTAGAGGACAGATGCGCGCGCAGGTCCCAAACTGGCCGCGCATCGGGGCTTTGAGCACCACTGAGCTTCTGTACAGAATATACGACTTCAGATGTCTTCCCCATCTGCCTTTCAACAGAATGGGATCGTGACTACTGTGGCGTTCTGAGTGCACTCACGGCTTAGACAGCAAGGGCCCTCGTGATCGTTTACGCCCCAATCAGCCCTTGGACCAATAAATCACACGTCCAACACTCAGCTAGTCACCTGCTCATGATGGCACGGATAAGTCAGACCCGCGTAAACAACACAACGCTGCTCACGCGCTCCTGCACGGAGAATCAAACAGCCAACTTACAGCAACCTGCTCTGTGTATAGAATAAATAGGCTCTCACAGCTCCTTGACTTCTGGCATTTGATAGGACGAACTTAGTGGGTTTGGTTACAGTTGCTCTCACAGCCTTGTTCGCCACAGTTTTTCCTATTGAAGACGTGGTGCGCAGGCAGAGTGAGTGCGATGCAACCTAAGCCATGCACGCTATAAATCAAATACGGAGCAAGTTGGCACCACTCCAGTGAGATAGTGGTAATCCTCGAAGTGTTTAACGTAAACATCCGATGGGCTAAGGAGCTTAGGGGAGGGGAAAAACTCGAACAGCCAAGGCCAGCCTTCATCATTTCCGTGGTAGATAAGAAATTTAATTGACGGCTTAAAGTGGTATAAATGCCTGTATCCGACGGAAAATATAGCATATAACGAAAGTGCACAACTGATGAGTGTTCTACGGACAGCCGCGCACAAGCCTGACATGCTGGCTTTTTTGGGATGTGAATTAAGGTCCGAGTAGCATCTACCACACTGAGCGCAATTTGCTTAGATCAGCATATGCAGCAGAGGGACAGGCCATAAAGACACTGATGAACGTGCCGAACATATGAGTAGGCGGGGTCCCTAAAATTAGATCACTCATTTGAGAAAGCTGCTGTTTTCTTAACACAACTGATTATTTTCAAATGTATTTTAAGGGACACAAGTCAAAGCTAGCAGCAGCGACAGGACTATATCGCTAATCTGTGCAATTCACCCCCAAGTTCCCTGTCTGAGGCCGCACTTCATCTCCTATTGAGGGGATCTTCGTGAATAGTAGTGTAAAGGGCCATTTATCTGTGTAGGTATTATTGCCTAGGCTGCTGAAGGCACAGGAGCAGATTCAAGATATTACGGTCCTGGTCATATTGAGGGTGTTTAGCCTCTGTGGCATGCCCGAGTAAATCCACGTGGGATGGGGAGGCCATAAGATCGCAGTAAGAGAAACCGATACTTGAATGGCATCGCAGTGCGCGCATGTGAGAGGGGTGTCGTCGGTGATAAAGATGGTGTTTTCTGACGTGGAAGGTGGTGTAGCAGCTGTCTAACTAAACCAGTCCGCACCCTAAACATCACCTGGCATCGAATAATATGCGATATTGCCGTCTTGCACCCTTGACAGTTCGTCCTGACCTCGAGGACTACGGTTACAGTGTTTGCGGCAGTATGCTGAGCCCGGCAGTTCTGCATAGGGGCTTTCCAGGTCTTTTGGTGAATTCACAGATGCCTGAATGTGGTCTCAAGAGTGTTGTTATACCGTCGCTTTTGTCAACTATGTCTGCGAGCCCGAATGGTACCATCAGCGTCAGATTTTCCCGTGGATAAGCCCTCATCAACCATCTTTGCGACGTAACCTCTCCGTCCCATGTGGTTCTACTTCAGCATACCACAGAGGATGAACAACCCTGATCATAGGCATTACCACATGCACAGACGAATGACCTTTAAAAATGCAACTCACCAAGACTACCTCAACGAGAGCTGAAGTGCGGTCCCAAATAGGGAACTAATGGAATGAGTTACGCAGAATGACTATATAGGTCTGCAGCGCATGAATTTGAAGTTTTAAAGAGGTTTGCAAAAGGTGCGTTCTACCACGAAGAAAACTAGCTTCTCATCACACGCGACTAAAGCGCCTTAAACTATAAGACTGGGCCACAAATTGTGCCTTAGATGAAAGTAAACTAAGGAGACAACTTTATCTGCCTCCAAAGATAGTCAGATAACTCCGCCTCTTGAGGTATAAGAACCCTCATGGAAAATTGGTTTTAATGGTAGAAGGGACCGAAACGCACTTGTAACGCGTAGTTCAGGGCTTGCGAATGAAATTAACTACAGCAACTAGGTTCATATTCAGACTTGACTCTGTCTTACCAATGGAAAGTTATGGCTTTGGGGAGGGGGTCACGATAGGATGATGTGAGGTAGATGCTACAGTCTGCTAACTAATTTACGCACATATCACCATTGCGACCTCAGGAGAGTGATGGTTCACATCCAACACAATAACAAAAGTACTGGTTAGGATGACGATGTTGATGATGACGCATAATGAGCAGGAAGACGAAGCACAAAAAATGCAACCGATAAGGATACCTCAAGAGGGTAGGTCATAGTAAGGGACCCAGCGCCAGCTAGGGAGGCCACAAGAAAGCGTTGGGAGGGTTGAAGATCCTTTGCGCCTGGAAATAGGATATCTTTCAGTCTTCCGTGGAACCCGAACCGCAAAGCCGTTTCGGGACCGTTTTTTAGGACATTTACGCCATTGCCTCGCCAGAGGGCACGCAGACCTCCGTCAGCGATCATGACCTTAAAACCTAGATACCCAAAGACCAAAATTAAATCAACAGTCACGGTAATGAGGTGGAGAACAAGGTGAAGTTGAAGGGGATATAGCGCCTGAGAACTTCATTGTTAACAGCCGTCGACATCGGTGGAGTACCGTAATGTCTCAAAGTAATGACCATTTGTCATGAATCTAGCTTAAGAATAAGAAGAGCGAGTTAAGAGGAGTTTGTAGTTGCCAACACGGTACACAAATGTGTGCTTACAATCACCAGCATGCCACTATGAAGAGGGAAGAGAGAGGGAAAGTGATCATAAAATTATCGTTTTACGTCGGCTTAAGCTTTATTAGACGACCTAGAAGTAAAGTTGGGTGAGAAACTAGTTAACCTATTTTCATCGTCCGGTAAGAAAATTGATTCGACCAGACTTTTCCTAAATTTGTAGAGTATAAAAAATTTAATGGCCTGCACCATATCAAAATTCAAGTAAAAGTGTCTGACCTGGGTTCCAGTCCCAGCCTGACCGACTGACAACAGCCTTGTACTTCGAAGCTCCGATTTACAGATCGGAGTTTTAAGGCAAAAGAGAACACTGGAAGTCTGCCGCACAAGCTAGTCAAACCAGAAAATAGCTAATAGGATGAACTCGCGACCCATTAATAAATAGGTTTAGATGTAGGATTTTGTGGTCTGAAGACAAGTCATATCAGATCGACAAAAAGTTAAAAGGAGCCGCAAAGGGCCAAACTTTCCTGTTGGCATTACTCGATTATTTACCGATATAACTGCAAATCTTTCAATTAGTTGGTCTAAGTTTTAGGACTAGATAAGCAAATCATAGAAGCTATCCGGAGAGCGAGTCGGTTTTTACTATTATCAGCGACGTAATAATGAAACAATCTAATTTCGAAATGGAGCGAGGCACGAACGAGGAAGCATAAACTTATATTTAAAACTGTGGCTCATTTTGCTGTACACCTGGGAGACAAGTGTACATAAATGCGGTATAAAAGTCAAATGAAACTCGGATTACGAAGAAAACGTGAAACAAGACTCACAGTGAAACATATTTCGACCCGCTATCTCGGGAACGGCCGTTTGGCGTAACACCTTCAGGCGGTCGATCGGCGCAGTGCAAGTGCGGGAGACACAGCCAGCGATGAAGCCCGCCAAGTATCTCCGTCTATCAACAGCTCTGCGAGAAAGGGTAGCGGCCTGCACAGCCGCTAAGGTTACTGGTGTCGTCACGGATCCAGCAACTGCCACAGGGGCGTTCTTAGTGCTACTACCCATGATTGTGTTAGTGACGATCACAGTCCCTTTTGATGCTTTAAGTTCGGCCATTTCCAATGAAAAGAGGAGAAGACAGAGAATACCTGCAATCACATTTAAGTAAAGAGAATAATGGTGCTGCTAAAGGCAGTGGTGTTATTTGAATCACCTCATCACATGATTCCTCAACCTACAGTAATTCCTACCTTTAGGCCAATCACTGTAAGAAACGTCAAGGAAATTAGCGTAAGATTGAGAGCCTTGCCATCTGCCCTATCAAGTAGAGGCAACTAGACCACATAGAGGTCGGTTTTTAATCTTCCGTCAACATTTAAGGATAATATAGCAGTGAACACATCATCTCAGGATGATGAGGTTTACTGGCATGATGTTCAGGCGCCAGAAAATGTACTTTCTTATCAGACTGTTCAAATTACGAATGTACGCGATAATTGAAGGGGTCCATCTCTCAAAACAGTTCGAGAAAAAAACTTTAATTGTTCGTGTTCTCGAAAAAGCCAGTCTAGACAATGGTAAATGTTCACTATCAGGCCTTCACAAGAACACACGAGTTAGTAAGACAGTTTTGGTGGCATAGTAGACACGATGGAGAAGGGCAGGAGGACCGAGGTTGCCCATAGACTGTCACGGAACCTCGCTGACACGGGAGATTTAGGTGAAGTCAACAGCCGCATTGAAATAAAGGGTGTGCGTGGTGGAAGCATGGCAAGGCAATTTTCATAGTCACAGCTCTGTGCGGTTGTCTGAGTCTGTTGTTGGAACATAAGGGCTAGGTTTTAGATATGCTATCCTTGCCAGCCTTTAACATTTTCATTTAACTATTGGTCAATCTGCGATCAATAGGTGAAAGACAAAACGATTTTACATAAATACTTGAAAAACACAGCCTTCCTTGATCGTTTTCCATCGAACACCCAGATTCTCACTGTACCAGAGACATCGCAGCGACTTGAGAGCGAATTCGAGCACTGACAGCTGCACCGCACGGAACTCGTCCTTTATTCGCACTCTCGGTGTTGTCCAGCAAGAGTGCAAAACGTTTCGGTAATGAGGTTGGGTCCGGGGGGGTTGAGGCTTGCCGCAACGCAATCGATCCCTGCTTTCCAACCTATCCGGTTTTCAAAAACTCCACTGTAATAGAGACATGGAGCCTGCTTTCACCGAGCATTGATCAGAAGGCAAAGCGGTAATGAAGGCGTGGTCACTGCACTCGGCCCAGCCTCAGAGCCATAGTTGGGAGCTGGGCACCAGGGTAGTCAGAATAAAGTGATTATTTCGTGCATCTGGACAGCTGATGCAACTACGAGTTAATCAAAATGACTACTTAAGGTATATGTTACAACAGTTCAGTAATTACAGCATGGCCACCCTCCACAGAAGAATTTCAAACCTCTAGTATTTTGCTTGAAGAAGACCACAAATTTTTCATGGTTATCGATAGCCAGTTTCACCAAAGAGGTCAATGTCTAAGTGGTGCGCAGATGTTCGACCATATCAATGTGTGAATGTTAAGTGCTTTAAGTTGAAAACAGGCTGGCACGAAGCCGGCACCGCTGACAGTTGCTCATCATTTTTTGGCGGCGTCGGGCTAGCAATGATCGAGAAAGTGCCCTCCTGAAGTCTTTTAACTTGAAGGCCACTGAAATTAGTCTACTATTTAAAGAAACAAAAATCAGCCACACCGCTATCACGCCTACGAAATTTCCAACGAGTCCCAAATTTATCCTACTGACTTCTGCTGTAACTGAAGACATGCGTGTGAACATACGCAGTCGCGCCACTGGTCTTCTTCTGGAAGGAAACACCACCGACTCTTATCCAGCGATGAATAAAAGCGAGTAAAGTCTCAGAAGACAGACGATGGTATATTAATTGTTTCTACTGGCAAAGATAGCGCAATAATCATCGTGGAAAAAATTGACCATTTCAAAACGGCTAGCAAAGCCTTCAACGACAGGGAAGCCTACATGCCACTCGCAGGGGACACAACTGACAAACAGACGGCAGCTGTGATGAACATGAATGAGCTTCACTCGATTGAAACTCATAACTCCCGAGTTATGACTTTCCATGACCCCGTATCACACATGCGCGTAGTCTCCTAAAGATTCACAAATCAGATACGCCATTGAGAATCATAGGACCTCACAAAAATGAAGCCCCTCAGCGACAGACTGCAATATACCGTCAAAACCCTCAGGCATTATTTTCGAAGATATAGGACCTTAAATTAAGTCATGGTGAATGTATTCTACCGTTTGATGTAGCAGCCCTGCTTTCAGTAATACCATATTACCTGAAAATTAAGAATGTAAACTCGGTGCTTGCAAGATAATTCAATCGGCATTCAGACGCGACACGTCTTAGACATGATAAGGCTCTGTCTCAAGAACTACCGTCCGTTCGATGGAATGCAGGATCAACCGTTTAAGAGCACTCTGATTGGCTTGCTGATATCGGGTATACTCGCAGGACTAGTATTACAGCGACAACAGGAAGAGGTTGTTCAAAATATTCAGCCCAGCATGTGGCTTCACTATATGGATGACACCTTTGTCGCGATAAAGACATGTGAAGTCGAACGACTGCATCGTGGCTGAATTGTGTGTTCCAAGCCATAAAGTTTACTCATGATGAGGCAGTAGGAGACAATCTGTCGCTTCTAGACGTAAGAACACAACGGCTGAGCGATTAGCGCCTCTCATCAGGCGTCCGTAGGGAAACAAATGTTGATATTATCCCTTATTAAGAAAGCGACCACCCTGCGAATCACAAAGTTGCATCTGAAGTATGTTGCATCAGGCCTACCGTTATCGCAACAGCGAAGATCTCTTTGGGGGAGAACTTGCATATCTGCATAGGTTGCTTCGATCTAACGGATATCCAATCACCTTTGTAGAGAACTGTCTCAGACGCAAGGAAAAATCGCAATGCCCCACCCCAACGGAGAAATTATAGCAATGAAATTCTAGTTCCTGCCTCATATGCAGGAAACCTCTGATGTAATCACCCGGCAGTTAAATATTTTTGGTATTCATAGTGCCCAAAACCCAGCATCGTCACGAAACGCAGCACTACTTTGAATAAAGGATCCCATCCACAATTAACAATAAAGAAACGTAATTTATCACGTCTGATGCGCAAATTGCTCCTATGTATATGCTAGTCACATGGGTCGACGCCTGGGCAATCGTCTTAACGAGCCCCGAGTTATTCGCCGCCGAGATCCCCTCTGCCCGGTCCTTGCGCACGCACACGAGTGCGACCACCGATTCAATTGGGATGCCACTGAGGTCGTCGCCATGATCGACCCAAAACGTGTGAAAATCTCTCGAGGCACGATACTGCAACAGGTCGCGAGTTCGAGCCTTAAGTGCCGCAACATCTGGAGGTGGGTATGGCTGGCTGATGACGGCTAATAAGCCAGAAATAGCCATTCTATTCTCCCTTGTCTTTGTTGGTCATGATATTCCACCTATATAATTAACCGCCGTGCGGCTGGTGGCGTGCCTCGAGTGAGCTCCAAGGAACTACGGAACGAGTGAGTTCTGTAACCGATCCGTGAGCGCCTACTTAATATTCGCGATCGAAACCGGCAAGACGAGCTCGTGGTCAGTGGATAGAGCGTTGGATTTTTAACCACCAGGTCGCGAGTTCGAGCGTCGGGAGCCACAACACCTCAGGTTGGTTATGTCTCGCTGATGACGGCTAATAAACGAGAAGTGGCCGTTCCAGTCGCCCTCGTTTTTGTCAGTAATGTCATTCTGCATATTTACATTCGTTGAAAACGACCCGAAATAGGGTGATGAATAGAGAATTTCTAATTGTCATTTAATGGAAGATGTTTAGTGTCAAACAGTAAAGCAAAAAAAATCAGCCTACAGTAAAATTATTTTAGCGAAAGTAGAGGCTTGGAATGCTGCAGGTTAAAGTACGTAGGACACAGCTAAAAATAACCCGACATATCGTATGCGGAAAAAGTTTGCGAAGCGTCCTTTGAAAAGTAAAATAGCCCACCGTATGGGCGCGCGAAACGGGTGCGTACGTGTGACCGCGAAGTCGAGGCACGTAATAGGCCTCCATTACCAAGGTGATCATGCGAGCCAGAAAAAACGCTATTAGGACACTAATGCTCCCATACAAATATGATAAAACAATACACAAACATGACATAAAATTGCACAATAAGCGTGCAAACAGTTTTGTATCTCAGAGCGGCCAAAATAACAGTATAATACTTGTAAAGGGGATCTGACTGAAGTTTGGAAGACGAAGTGGTAAAGAAAGCAGCTGTGTGCGACAATGAGCCAAGGGAATCATTGATTTTAAAGCCAGCAGATGCGAGGTCGCAATGTAGATAGTCTAAGGACGACAAACTACGAGGGTTAAGAGGTGCCTGACAGGGAGCGGCACTAATGTAGCACTAATGTTACACTAACACGCAAGGATACCCCAAATCCCCTCGGATCGAACTTGAGAGTACAAAATCAAGCCAATTCAAACAAGTAAAGTTCAAGTAAGGTGCTCTATCAACATGACGAATCTTCATCGCGTTCGCTTTAATTTCAATTGATTTACAATTATATTTATAGACACCACGGTTTCTAAAAGTGAAAAGGCAATTTGAGTCACATCATTAACGGAATAAGCTTTTGCCCTTGAGCTCCCTATTCATATGCAAAAATGACAATAGAATAAATTGTTACAACAGTCTTTCTGGGAAATGTAAAGTAACCGACAGGTGTGAGCCAAGCACAAACTGCCACCACTGACACTATAATAATTATTTATCCAGTATTTTCTCAGAAAATGAGGATCTGGTTCGCATTTAACTGTTTTGACGGTTTCGGAAAGAACCACCGCATTAGGGTGTTAGCTCGATGCTCTAATGATCCTCTGCGATTTAACATTCCCTGGGACGTCCATATGGATAAACCTCTTTCTGTTATTTTAAGGGATCTCCGTGCAGGTGATCTGTCCCAGCTAATTCGAAGAAGTCATTGAACTCAAGGGCATTCTCACGACTTCCGACAATCCGATAGGTTTGAATGAGGTCCCACATAGTTGCCCGTAATTAAGAGGAAACAAATAAATTTCACATAGTCTGTCTTCGTTAGGCAGAGGACAAAGATTCTGTTTAATTTTCTTAACCCTCACCTGCACACGCTCCAACTGTAGAGAAACCCCGTTTAAAGTATGGACGCCAGGCCTGTATGACATATTATAATGGAAACCTAACGAATACCACGTAGTTTTTTCTTTATTTTTTTTTCCCAATGAGCAAAAATCCTCTTCTCGGTTTAATAATCGTCTCTTTTGTGCGTTTTGCTGATTTGTATACACTGCGAAAATGGTTTAACTGCGGAGATTATTTGAACACCAATGTCCTTCAGTTCCTCAACGTTGGAAATGGGCTGCAGATCTAGGTGGTATCAGCAGGAACCATCCTCCTTGATGGCCCTACTGGTACGGACGCTTAGGATCACACACTTAACAACGTTGAACTTTAAGAGTTAACTAGAAGAGCAGTTGCTAATTTGGTAGATGCCCTTGAAGTGCGTGCCTGTCGGCATGATATCTGATGTCTCCCCAGAGTTCAACATCAACAGCAAACATGACTGCGTGGAAACCTAGGTTACCGGCACAGTTCTTGATGTAGAATAGGAAGATCAACGGTACAAAGACCTAGCCATGGTTTGCTATCTTCCTGTAAAGAAATCTGCGATCCATATAAGAAGCTTTCCTCAAATTCCAATTTCACGTAGTTTCAGTAGTAAACGATTTTGTGAGACGCTGTCGAATGCCTTCTTGAAATCATTGTAAAGAGCGTCAGCCCCCACATCATTGTTCAGTGTGCGTGGCCACTGCTTGGTCGAGAACAACAACCTGGAATGGAAATAACGGCTCCGTCTGATGTCTTGCTGGAGGCCTGAGGGAAATGGATTCTCCTCGAAAAAATGCGCTGTCGCTTTTTTACGCATAGATTCCATTGTGTTACAGTAAATGCAAATAAGGCAGATGGACCGATAATTTTTGATATCGAAAGTTATCTTCTTCACCTTTTAGCTATCCCTCTCAGCCTTTTCATACCGACGTTCGTTATACAAATAGTTCTGGTGCAGCTGGCGTTAACTCTCCAAACATCAATAACTTACAACTTAATTACCCACCCCCAAATTTCTTTTTTATAAATACCGATAAACCTAGTTTGGATAATCGAACTACCCTAGATTTCATATTACTTAATGCTAGGTCTTTGAGCATTAAGATGGCTCAAATTAGAGTCATTGCTTTCGTGTTGACGCCTAATGTTTGATCAGTATCTGAATGTTGGACCCATCAATTAATTTCTGACTCTTTGCTTATCATAGATGTGTATGATCTCTACCATCAAGACCGCATTGGTAAGTGTGGTGGTGGTTGTCTTCTCCATATTTAAGCTTCATTTAAGCACTTTCCGTTTGATCTAGTTGCTAAGTCATTCTCTGGTTAATACCGTTTTGCATCTTTTATTCTGTCGACCCGCCAAAAGGCAATTCTCGGACGCATTTACAACCCGCCTAAGTAATCATCCGATGATAATAATAATAGGTTTATTAATTTTGCACTGCTTGGGAGCCGTCAAATCCTAAGAACAAAGGAAAAAACCTAAAACAACTCATCTTTTTATTAACCACTTTTGCTTCGGTTTGTTTGTTTGCTTAAAAAGCAGTGTTTGAAATGAAGAGTTTGTTTTAAGTAAAAAAAACCTGTTTTCCCAAGGTTCAGAAATAGCAAAATTGGAAGTTAAAACAGCTTTACAGAATGGGGATGAATGTATCAGGCAAGAATGTTTAGAGTCAAGACTAGTCTGTTACTGACGTTCGAGAGTATTCATTCGACAGAGGTAGAAACGTCTGCGGTCGATTAAAAGGGATAAGTACTTCCAATCAGATGCGAGTGCAGTCGATTCCGGTGTGGGGTCAGCTGTAACAAACCACAGTTCTGACAGAACTGTTTGAATGGACTGGTAGCACTTTTCGCGCGGATCCCGGATGGGGATGGAGTGATGGAATGTCGGTGAAGATGCCGGTGCCCCCTTCCAATCTCGAACGCTGACCCCCATCCCCACGAGTACCGTCGCCGCTCATCGTATCGCTACCCTCCGTTCAATGTCAGCATCCCCTCGTCCCGACCCTGCAGTTGCCCAAAGCGTTGCACTCCCCACCGGTTATCCAACAGACATGACGTAATTCCCACCCACTCCAAAGGGGATATCGCATCAGGTAACGCTCCCTTCTTTATTTTCTATTGTGCCCTTTCATACATTTATACCTTTATATCCATTTCTAACATTTCTGCCGTTCCTTCTAATGACTGTTGCGTTTGAGTGATCGACATGGTGCTTAGAGACCATGTTCAATACGCGCATTGTCTAATAATGACTACAGGTGCGTTACTCGCCCGTGTGTGTGTGCAAACCTCGAAGTCTTTTCGGTCGCTACACTGCCGACTTATTAGACTTAGTTGACTGATTGCTAAAAAGAAAAATAATATTAGGAGCAGGAAGAGTTCAACGGTAAGAAACTTTCAATGCAGTCCTAAAGTCTTCATATTTGTATTATACAACATAGTGTTGAATTATGTTTGATCTAGCTGTATGCAACAGTTAGTACCATTCGTTTAATAAAGCTATATCAAAACATAGACGTGCGGCTCGTTGCGCATTCGAATTACGTAGAGCATAAATGATGTTAAAACCGGAATAATATACTAATAACAGACTGAGATAAAAAATAATAAGTTTTGCAGGTTAGTTTTAAAGCAAATTGTTTAACAATCATAAAATTATATATAAAAAAATGCACAGCTTTGTGAAATTTTTAATTTAGTTTTGGAGTCCATTAAAATAATCACTGGAGATTTTAATTTTCCTGAAGTTGACTGGTTTTCAAACTTTTTTGCCGCCCAGATTTCAGCCTTTCCATTAATTTTTCTAACTGATCACAGCTAGTGCGCTCTCCAACGAGAGAAAATCCTATTTCATACATGATTTTCACAAACGACATTGCTCCCTCTTCGTTGATTTAATGCAGGCCTCTTCCAAATTTACCATACGTTTATTCACTGCCTCCTCGAAAAACGATAGCGCCGTTCGTACCTATCATACTTTTGACCTCGCAGATATTAGCTGAATTATCAAATTTTTAGACTCATTGGACTGCCAGCATATCTCCTCCATGCATGACATAGCAAGTCTTCGTAACTATATGCCAGTCGTTTCATATAACGTCGTGGAATTTGTGACAACTAAAATTGCTAAGCCTTACGCATCGGAAATCTCACCGTTCCTCATTTTCTTTGGCTAAGACAAAAAAATTGAGGAGGCAGTTGAAAGATGAAATCCCATAGGTTGTAATCTCTACATCCAAGAATCGCAGAGATTTTTGAATAAGCCTCAAATATTTATCTTACACGTGGCACACAGAGGGATTCTTGCGCACTCAGTGAGCTTTATTCTGCAAAATCTGTTGCTTAACGTAGCTGTCGTTGGTCCTTCTCTCAAAAAGGTTAAAGAGGGCACTCTCATGAAAAAAAATAAAACAAATATAGTTCAAATATTGCATTAATTATTCACTTTACATTTATTTATACTGTGGTACTAAGTTTGTAATGATGGGGCCCTCTGGGCCCTTAATATAAAATGTCGTTTATTAGTTCAAGCCCGAACCTTGTATATCAGGTAGATTTTTAAATAAATAAATAAATAAATTGTATACTAAAGGCCCAGAGAGCCCCGTCATTTCAAACTTAGTGTCACGGTAAAAATAAATACAAAGTGGATAATTGCTGCACTATGTTAGCAGCCATAGTAACAGCAGAAATGAATAATATGGTAGGCATATCCTATTCAGAAAGAGTTGCAATTTTTTAAACAATAGTCAACGATCTTTGATATATACGGTGAAATAGAAAAGAAGCAGCAAACAAACTCCTTCGGTTTAAATGGAGGCAAAGTTCAGCGAGCCACCAATTTAAAAACAAACTAGGAGAAAAAAACTGTTTCACTAAAAATTAATAGCTAGATGCAATGGGATAATATTGGGATGTTGCTGACAACGTATGAGGGTTGGGAACGCTCCTTGTCGGGTGAGAGATAATATAGCTGTCAGAGCTACTGTTTGTAACCACCAGTGGAAGTGAAAGAGGTGGAACTCATCGTGGACACCGGGGTCGAAACGAAGAGTGGACATTAGTTCCAGATGGACAATTAGGTTTGAATACCAGTACTTCATCAGTGGTCACCAACTCCAGGAGGTAAATATTCTAAAGGACTTGGGTATATGGATAACACCAACTCTCAAACCATCGTCGCACTGTGCGAATATCGCAAAGAAAGCTATGTGGGTGGAGGC
>WEDG01000998.1:0-186703 GCA_017591395.1 Schistocephalus solidus
GAGTATATGTTGATAAGATGGATCCGACAAAGACAAGGGAGACCGGAATGGCCATTTCTGGATTATTAGCCCTCCTCAGCCAGTCATACCCAATCCCAGGTGTGGATCACCCGGGATTCGAACCCGCGACCTTTGGTCATTGAGTGTAACACTCTACCATTGAGCCACGGGCCCGTTGTTTTGTCGGTTGCGATCGGGAATATGGACTATGAAAGTGTGGTGTTCACCGATCTGGTTAAGGAACACGGATGATCTGCTGTGCCTTGGAGCTCACTTTAGAGCCCTCGCGGGCAGTCGCATAGCGACTTGAGATGTATGTTGATAAGATGGAACCGACAAAGACAAGGGAGACCGGAATGGCCATTTCTGGCTTATTAGCCGTCCTCAGCCAGTCATACCCAATCCCAGGTGTGGATCACCTGGGCCCTCGAGGGCTCTAAAGTGAGCTCCAAGGCACAGCTGATCATCAGTGTTCCTTAACCAGATCGGTGAACACCACACTTTCATAGTCTTTATTTCCGATCGCAACCGACAGAACAACGGGCCCGTGGCTCAATGTTAGATTGTTACACTCAATGACCAAAGGTCGCGGGTTCGAATCCCTGGTGATCCACACCTGGGATTTGGTTTGTTTGGCTGATGACGGCTAATAAGACAGAAATGGCCATTCCGGTCTCCCTTGTCTTTTTCGGTTCCATCTTATCATATATATATATATATATATATATATATATATATATATATATATATATATATATATATATATATATGGCAAAGACGTTATACCGTTCTTCTGACATAGATTCTAGCTAAAAGCCCAGATACGTGTTCCGCCGATGTTTCTGCTGCTGTGTGACACAGCAACGAGGGGTTTTGCTCCTCAGTGGGCCCCCCAGCGTTCTCTATGCGGTTTCTGGTATATGGACTCAGAGAATAATCAAGGAAATAATTTCTGAAATTATTAAGTGCAGGACATGGATCTGGTGATTCGGACATGACTTTTTGGGGTCCAGATCCGAAATTTCAATGAACATTTTGGGTCGAAGACAATCAACCACTGTGGAATAACCACGTAATGCCCATTCTACAAACAAGTAGTACTACAATTAGTATGAATCTTATATGGCAAAGACGTTATACCGTACTTCCGACATAGATACTAGCTAAAAGCCCAGACTCGTGTTTTGCCGATGTTTCTGCTGCTGTGTGACACAGCAACGAGGGGTTCGGCTCCTCAGTGGGTCCCCCAGCGTTCTCTATGCGGTTTCTGGTATATGGACTCCAGAGAATAATCAAGGAAATAATTTTTGAAATTATTAAGTGCAGGACATGGAGTCAGGTGATTCGGACATGACTTTTTATATATATATATATATATATATATATATATATATATATATATATATATATATATATATATACTACTTGTAGTACTACTTGTTTGTAGAATGGGCATTACGTGGTTATTCCACAGTTTTTGATTGTCTTCGACCCAAATGTTCATTGAAATTTCGGGTCTGACATTTAAAAGTCATGTCCGAAGCATCTGACTCCATGTCCTGCACTTAATAATTTCAGAAATTATTTCCCCGATATATATATATATATATATATATAAGTATAGTTCTTTGGAAACAAAAGAACTTTTTTGTGTAAATTATCGAATCTGGTGTCCCTGTTCATCGTCAGACAAATGGGAATGTACATAAAAAAGTTAACTTTGAGCAATGCCTAACACAAAAATCAATGGTTGGCTAACGTTTGAGGCAATAGACGTCCGGAATTTTAAATTATCCGGTCGATAGTGACTATTTTCGCCTCCACTTTACCTTGAGAAATTTGTAATAGGCATGTAAATCGATATGCCTGTTAATGCAAGCCTCGTCTGAGTGCATTGCCTCCAGGAATTCGCGACTCTTCCTTGATGGGCAGGCGCCAACGATATGGGTATCTTCCCATGCAAATAAGTGTCCTGTGTGTGTGATGCAGAAACAAGAGGCTACAGCTCTCCCCAGAATTAACCCGAGAATATGGCTATGCCATGTATACGATACATTTTTGATCGTCAAAATATCAACTTGAACCAATCCACAAAATCCTGAACTCCACGTTCCCAGGAATTCAATTCACCCTAGAAGCAGAAGTTGATGAACGACTCCCTTTCTTAGATGTCATCGTACATAGGAAGACCGATAGGACACTACATACCCCAGTCTATCGTAAAGATACATATTTCGAGGTCATTTTACATTTTGGGAGTAACCACCTTATGTCTTACAAACACAGCTCTGTTAACAGCTTGCTAAATCGAGCAAAACTCACTGTTCTGATGAAGAATCATATCGAACAGAAATTAAATTACTTTGAAAATAATTATCCCAAAATGTATATCCTCCTGACTCTGTCCGTCGATGCACGCGACGACAACAATTCAAAAAATGTATTTCCAGAGCAACGACCTCCCAGGCGTCAAAAACAACAAACTGACGTACCCTCCCGTATGTAAAGAATTATCTGAGCTCAAGAAACACCATATACAAATAGCGCACAAACCTACAACAACTTTGCGCACCCAGCGTGTACACCCTAAGGACAGGGTTGGCTATTTCAATTGAAAAGAAGTCGTATACAAAATACCATTTACCAGTTTTGATGCAGTATATTGTGGCCAAACCGGTAACTATCTATCCACCCGTTTACATAAACATCAGTTAGCGGTGAGGAGACGAGACCCCTTATCTCAGGTAGCCATGCACACAGAGGACACCTATTTGCATGGGAAGATACCCACATCGTTGGCGCCTGCCCATCAAGGAAGGGTCTCGAATTCCAGGAGGCAATGCACTCAGACGAGGCGTTTATTAACAGGCATATCGAGTTAGATGCCAATTACAAATTTCTCAAGGTCAAGTTGAGGCGAAAACAGCCACTATCGACCGGATAACTTAAAACTCTGGACGTCTTTTGCCTCAAACTTTAGCCAACCATAGAATCTTGTGTTAGGTATTGTTTAAGGTTAACTGTTTTCTGTACATTCCCATTTGTCTGACGATGAACTGGGACACCAGATTCGAAAATTTACACAATAAAAATATTTTGCTCCCAAAGAACTCAACTTAATTTACTTAAAGTTCTTGGGATGCCGAGGGGTCTAAAGTGAGCTCCAGGGCACAACGGAACATATATGTTCCTGAAGCAGATCGGTGAGCCGCACACTATCATCATATTCCCGATCGCAACCGACAAATCAACGAGCCCGTGGCTAAATGGTAGAGCGTTCGACTCAATTACCAAATGTCACGGGTTCGAATCCCAGGTGGTCCACACTTGGGATTGGGTATGACTGGCTGATGACGGCTAATAAGCCAGAAATGGCCATTCCGGTCTCCCTTGTTTTTGTTGGTTCCATTTTTTCACTATCATATATATATATATATATATATAATACAAGCCACCGGTGAACACAAGTCTGGCGAAACGGTGGGTGACACAGCATAGTAGACGAATGATTCGGGTGCTCGTCCATGACTGCCCTCTTCGACTGCGCAAGTACAATGGGGTTTTGAGCCAAGCGGTTGCAAAGTGCGCTGAACTAATTGGCGAGGACGGAGTCAGGCTGCTGCAGCAGGTGATTGATAAACGGGCCAGAGAGCTACGAGCAACGAGAGATGCGGAGCTGGCGGATAATCTTCGAAATATAACCCATTCATCTCAAGAAGAGAACGAAGTTCTGGTGCACAATATGTCATCGAAACAGTTGTCGCCTGAACAATTGAAAGTGCTGAGTCATGAAGCTTGCTTTAACATCGCATCCGCTGATCCGGTCAATCTGGTGGCCACTGTCGAGTCGATTCTCAAACAAACCGGGGAATCCGACGAAACAAAGCACCTTATTCGGCAGCAGATAACCTCTTTGGTGATGGCGCACAAACCACGCACAATCATTTCCAGAGCGGAACAGAGTGCTCTCAAGTCACTGAGGGCTGACACCAGCATCGTGATTCTGCCAGCCGACAAAGGACGCTCCACAGTAGTGATGAATAAGACAGACTACATCCAGAAGGCCAACGCCTTACTGGAGGACCGACAGGCGTACCTGCCATGTGACGATGAACCGATGAAGAAACTTGTAACGGAACTCGACAAGACACTCGCCGACATGCAATAGAACAAGGCCATTACTAAGTCTGTACGACTGGCCATTAAACCAATAGACGCGGCCGCAGCAAGGTTCTACGGACTACCAAAAGTACACAAGGCTGGTATCCCCTTCTGGCCAATCGTTTTATTGCGCGGTGCACCAACCTTTCATCTGGCGAAATGGCTTTTCCGAAATTTTCGGTCGCTCCTCTCGGACGCGACCACGACGGTCTGTTCAGCAACTCAATTCCTGCAGCAGCTCCATGGAGTGCAAATCACTGCAGACGAGGTGATGGGGTCATTCAATGTCACCTCGATCCCACAAGGCCTGGCAGTCGAAATGGTCAACGAACTGCTCGAGAGCAGGTACAACGAGACGGTGAAACGGAGACATCTCATACAGCTCTTAAAATTCTGCCTGAAGACGTACTTCACTTTCGAAGGAACAACGTACGAGCAGGTCAAGGGGACGCCAATGGGATCGCCACTCTCGGGCTTCATCGCAGAGGCAGAACTCCAAAAATTAGAGACCCTGGTTTTCGCAAACTACATACCGAAATTCTGGACTCGGTATGTGGACGACACCTTTGCATGATCCAGCGGTAAATGGTCAAGGAATTTAATGACAGCCTGAATTCTATTTTCCCTGACATCCAGTTTACAATGGAGGTGGAAGTCAACAACCAGCTGCCATTCCTACTCGTTCTCGTCCATCGAAAACCCAGTGGGGACCTAAAAACGACGGTGTATAGGAAGGCCACAGTACCCGCCAAATCCTGAGCTACCATAGCAAACACCTGTTATGCCACAAACGCAGTTGTGTTCGAACACGATACAAAAAGGCGGAAACACACTGCAGCGAGCCAGGCGAAAGAAAGGCAGAACTTCGATACCTCCAACACCTCTTCATGGCCAACGAGTATCCCCGCAACTTCATCGAACGTAGTAGACAGTGCAGGCAAAGCCGAAGGCCAGCGGCCGAACAGCCAAAGATAGGGCGAGCGTTGCCATACATTGACGGTGTTTCGGGAGGCGGTCTCCCATCTCCTAAGACCGATGGGGATCGGCATCGCCCACCGGCCGGAGGCCTTAGGCCCCCCCTGCCCCGAGGTGAAACAAGAAACGTCATCTACCGGGTTCAATGCAATTTCTGCGCAGTCAACTACATATATATATATATATATATATACATATATATATATATATATCGTGTAAATAATTTCTGAAATTATTAAGTGCAGGACATGGAGTCAGGTGATTCGGACATGACTTTTTAGGGTCAGACCCGAAATTTCAATGAACATTTGGGTCGAAGACAATCAACCACTGTGGAATAACCACGTAATGCCCATTCTACAAACAAGTAGTACTACAAGTAGTATGAATCTTATATGGCAAAGACGTTATACCGTACTTCCGACATAGATACTAGCTAAAAGCTACTGGGCTTTTAGCTAGTATCTATGTCGGAAGTACGGTATAACGTCTTTGCCATATATATATATATATATGGGGCGCTCACCGATCGGTTACAGGACTCACTCGTCCCGTTGTGCCTTGGGGCTAACTCTCAAGCCCCGCCAGCAGCCGTAAGGCAGCTATGTATATAGGCAGAATAACTTGACCGACAAAGACAAGGGAGACTGGAATGGCCATTTCTGGCTTATTAGCCGTCATCAGCCAGCCATACCCAAACCCAGGGACTGCCGCGCCCGAGCCTCGAACTCGCGACCTTGTTGGGCAGAAGTCCAACGCTCTACCCACTGTGCTACGAGCTCGTCGCGGCAGCGTCTGGGTTTGGGTATGGCTGGCTGATGACGGCTAATAAGCCAGAAATGGCCATTCCAGTCTCCTTGTCTCTATCGCTCTATATATATATATATATATATATATATATATATATATATATATATATATATATATATATATATATATATATAGCACAAATATGTTGCTAAGAGTGCAACAGGCAAGACGCAGACAGCTGTTTCACGGTCATTACCGATCATCAGTACATCATATGCCTTGTGCAGTGAGGTACATAAACAAGCAAACAAGTGCGTAACACTCACTAATGTGGTAAGGATCTCACTCGATCCCATTTGTCCGGGCGGACTGGGATCGAGCGAGATCCTCGACTCATTATGATGAGCTGATATATATATATATATATATATATATATATATATATATATATATATATATGATATTGTGTTGTTCACCGATCTGCTCAACGAACATGTATGTTCCGTTGTGCACTGGAGCTCACTTTAGAGCCCTCGCAGGTAGTCGCATAGCGGAGTATGATGATAAGGTGGAAACGACAAAGGCAAAGGAGACCTGAATGGCCATTTTTGGCTTATTAGCCGTCGTCCACCAGTCATACCAGATTCCAGGTGTAGATCCCCTGAGATTCGAACACGATCGCACTCGAAAAACAAGGGCTTGTGGCTCAATGGTAGTCTTTCATTCAGTGAACAATGGCCACGTGTTTGAATCTCACGTGATTTACACTTGGGAATTCGGTACTGGCAGTCCACCGAAATTACTTGAAAGTGGCAAAAGAGTGAGCGAGCACTAGACTCTAGACAACGGTTAAATGAAAGCAAATCAAAGCAACCAAGGTTATAATGTTGATGGGGAAGTTTAGAAGCAGTATTGCTACTTCCTACTCGGCGCTGTCAGCGTAAAATCGCGAGTTTTTGGCCAATTATTGGTGTCTGGTAAGGCAGCAAATCGTGTCCACAAGAACCGGTTCGTTAAAGCTCAACCATAGTAAGCAATGACGAGCAGTGACTTGCACTTGAATTAGTTTAGTGTGATAAAGACCTCCAGAGTATTTTCTGCACCTCTTCCCTTACCCAACTTACACTGATCGCAAAACTACCGGGCGTGAGCGCAGGCCAAGTAGCTGACAGTCCGTCTATCTGTGCCATACACAACCTTTCTGCACTCCCAACGTACCAGACCACAATAATGGCGGCTCGGATGTCACACGGGTGAGAATGTCATGAAAGGCCTTACTTTCAAGGACTCGTAGCTGAGTGAAAACTCTTAGTTCACCAGATTTATTAAGCAAAGAATGTGCGTCTTTTTTGTGAGAATGCTCTACCCCTCTTCTTTCTCCTATGTTTTACCTGACTGTTTCACTTCCATGTCAGACACATTGGGATGAAATAGGACATGGTATGCTGATACGGGCAAACGGCTCGTGTATATGTGCCACACAGTACCTGGTTTCCTCACTATATAACAGATTAAACCGATGATATGCTTCCCACGAATGTAGGATGTGCGTTTTCTTTGTGTGGTCGTTTTCGGGCAAGTTGAATCGCAGGCTTGCTACAGTAGTAAAGCAGTCTGTGTTACGTCGCAATGTATGCATATTTTGTGTGCTAGGTTCACGTGTAACACGGTGTGTGTGTGTACCAGTGCTATGTGTGCCAGGTATGGTGATCGGGTCTAGGCTGTAATGTTTTAGTGAAGATTTTTATTGAATCGCATATAACCAACAACGCTCATATTATGGCCGAATGCCCTGAGACATTGCAGAAAGATGAGGCAAACCTTAAAAGTGTATTGTTAGGCTTCTGGTACTAGTTGGCCGGTTGCAGTACGATGGATTTAAAAGTGACCGACAAGACTTATACCTGGCGTGAAAGTGTGGCTACCACAGTGGCAAGTTTTAACTGCATCCACGTTGGTGGTGGTGGTGTGAATGGGAGAGTGGGTGCTCAGCTCTGACGGGGAAATACCAAATTATGAAGCGCTGGACCGAGCACTTCAGAACTTTCCTTAATCACTCATCATCTATCTCCGATACTGCCATTAACCGGCTCCCACAGGTGGACACGAACAATGACCTGGATCTGCCACACTCCCTACCAGAAACCATCCTGGCCATGCGACAGATTTCCAGCGGGAAAGCACCGAGATCCGAAGCAATGCCACCGGAAGTCTTCAAGCACGCCGGACCCGGTAGATGGCTGAACTCACAACAATATTCCAGGAGATGAGGCGCGAACAAGAAGTTCCCCAGATTTCAAAGACGCGACCATCTTCCATTTCTATAAGCGGAAGGGGAACGGGCAACTCTGTGATAATTACAGAGGCATATAGTTTCTCAACAGCACCGGGAAGATCTTCGCCCGTATCCTTCTCAATAGTCAGAACGGTCACCTAGAGCAGGGCCTGCTCCTGGAAAGCCAATGTGGCTTCCGACGACACTGCGGAACAATCGACATGACCTTCGCCGCCCGCCAGCTACAAGAGAAGGGCCAGGAGATGCGAACCCACCGCTATACTAGCTTCGTAGATCTGATGAAAGCCTTTGGCATGGTGAATCGCGACGGACTGTGGACAATCATGCAGAAATTCGGCTGTCCTGATCCGTTCACGCACATGGTGCGTCAGTTTCACGGTTAAATAATTGTGATGGCGTGCGTCACTGTCAACGGGACGGTATCTGAAGCACTCGCAGTTACCAACGGAGTGAAGCAGGGCTGCGTACTGGCCCCCACCCTCTTCATTTTCATGTTCTGTACTATGCTGATGGACGCCTATCGTGATGAGTGCCCTGGGATCCGCATCGCCTACAGAACTGACGGACGCCTTCTCAACAGTCGGCGCATGCAGGCCCCAACGCGTATGTCTACGACTACAGTCCGTGATTTGCTCTTCGCGGACGACTGCGCCCTTAACACCTTGACGGAGGAGGACGTACAAAGGAGCACGGAACTCTTCGTCGCAGGCTGCGCCAATTTGAATTAACATTCCGTACAGCCAAAACGGTTGTCATGCACCACCTGCCACTCAGCGTGGAATAGAATGCTCCGCGAATCAATGTCAACGGCACTCAACTCAAAAATGTGGAAACCTTCGCTTATCCGTGAAGTATGCTGTCACGCAACACGAGAATCGATGACGAGGTTGCTCAACGGATCTCCAAAGCCAGCCATGCCTTCGGCCGGCTACGAGCCTCCATGTGTACTCGCCATGGTATTCACCTGAACACTAAACTGAAGATGTACAAGGCCGTCGTCTTGACGACTCTCCTTTACGGAGCGGAGACCTGGACCGTCTACTCGAACCAAGCAAGGAAGCTGAATCACTTCCATCTCAGCTGCCTCCGCAGAATACTGAAGCTGAGATGGCAAGACAGGATCCCGGACACGGAAGTCCTGGAGCGGACCGGAATCTTCAGCATCCATGCCATGCTGAGGCAAGTGTAACTGCGATGGAGCGGCCACCTGGTGAGAATGGATGACGAGCAACTACCTTAACGACGTTTCTACGGAGATGTCGCTACGGATACTCGCCGACGGGGAGGTCAAAATGACGCTACAAGGACACCTTGCACAAATTTCTGAAGCAACTACAAATCAACCCGGTGACCTGGGAGGACCTCACACTGGATAAACCGGCATGGAGAACATCCGTGAAGACTGGGGCAGCAATATACGAAGCCAACTGGATCGCCGCTACTAAGGTTAAAAGTACAGCTCACAAGCCACAAGCATCGCGGAGTAACACTGCCAATGCCCAAGAACTGCCAACGTGCCCACGCTGTCAACGCACATTTCGGACATCTTCGAACTCGATGAAACAACAATCCCACAACCTCAACGTCTGCCAAACCTGCCTCAGACCCTTTGTCCGCAACCACCCCAACCACCGATAATCACTTCATCTATGCCCGCCACCCACGATCACTGACACCATCCTCCCTCCTCCACCCCCTCGCCGATCACGGTGATGAACACCACTTCCCCACTCCCGTCACCTCAGCAGCCACCTCCGACTACCTGCTACGTCCGTCACCGCCACCACAGCCCCTAGTATCAGCGATGGGGACTCGATACTAATCTGTCCACATTGCGACCGCAAATTCACCTCACACATCGGCCTGGTCGGTAACTTGCGAATCCATCGCACAGAGACCGGTGAAACAGTGTCTGGAGCACCAAACACACAGCAGAAACCACCGCCTCCAATCCCCTTACTGCCCATGCGCATTTGCTCACCGCATGGGTCTACTCGGTCACATGAACATCCATTAGAGCAGAATCCACCAAAATGCCAACAGATATAACACACCTTGCACACTCATAAACGTTTCCTACGATCCTCCCATGAGCACGACTGTCAGTACCAGCAGCACAGCCCCCAGACACAGCACTCCCAATCTATCCTTTCCTCATGGTCACCGAACATGCACATAACGCATCGGCCTCTTCGGTCACTTGAGATTCCATCACACAGAGACAGGCGAACCAGTGCCAGGAGTACCAACATACACCTTCCTCAACCGTCCGCATTGCCCACACGCAGTCACACACCGCATGGGTCTATTAGGTCATATGCGTCTCCATGAAATCCTGCGCTAGAACACCTGGCAGTTCGACCGTCGATTTCGACGAGGTCCACCGTATGCTCCACACCAGGTGGTGCAGGGACGGTGACTTGCGCGTGAATTAGTTTTAAGTGATAGTAGCCTTGCGCTGCAGCTACCGCACTCTCTCCTCCTCCCCCACCTGAGTCCGGTGTCAAGACAGAGTCAAGAAGACCGGAGATGGGAGAGGGCGCAGGTGGCTGGCGCGGCCTAAGCCGCCCCTGGGCGTGCCACCACACCTGGCTCGGATCCCGCGGAGTGGGAGTGCCATAAAGGCCACATTAAGAAGGAGCCATTGCAACCCGACTCTCAGTCCGCCAGTCAGCCACTCCACACAAAAACACACATTGGGCTGACCACGCGGTCCGAGTTATCCCGTCAGTTGGCAACCTTCCAAGCCACGGCTTTTAGCGCACCGTGATAGTTTCAAGCGCGTCAGATTGTTTATAGTGAGGAAAATACGCTGAGCTCTCGACCTCACTTTCCCCACCCCCACAATCAGACCACTGTCCGAGCCAGTCAGTTGCCTGATGTGGGAGTGGGCGCATTGGCTGACGGATCGGCGTACCCGTCTTCGCGCGCCACAGCACGACCTGGCCCCCATAACGCACACACCAGGATTCACAAACTCAGGGGATATGGAGCAGCCATCGCCGTCTGACTCCCAGTTCACTGGTCAGCCACTCGACACACACAGCACATACACTGAGCCGACGGCGTGGTCTGGTGGAAGCGTCAGATTGGCAGACTTCTCAGCCACGGTTTCTAGGAAACCGTGATATACTGTGGTAAATGGTGATTGTGAGAGTGTTGTCGATGCATTGGTGTAGGTAGTGTGCGCTGATGTAGGTTAGCCTACGGTGGTTTACCGGAGGTTGTCATGGAGGCGCATGTGTCCTAATAGGCCCATGCGGTGTGTAAATGTGCGAAAGCAGTTAGGGCAGTGAAGGCGGGCACGTCGACTGTATGTCGGAGCCCCAGGCACTGGTTCACCAGCCTCCATGCGATGGATTCGCAGGTGACCGACCAGGCCGATGCGTGAGTTGAAGTTGCGGGTTCAGTGTGGGCAGGAGAAATCGGTAGAGGCTGGGAGGATGTCATTGCTGGTAGTGGGGGTGGCAGGGCACTAAGAATGGCAGGAGCGGAGGGTGTGCATGGTGTATCGGTGTTGTCGGCATTGTGGTTAATTCCGCTGTTATGGATGCGCATGTGACCGAATAGGCCTATGCGATGAGTGAATGCGCGAGGACAGTGAGGGCAGTGGAGGCGACGACCTCTGCTGTGTGATGGTGCTCCAGGCACTGGCTCACCGGTCTCTGTACGATGTATTCGCAAGTGACCGACCAGGCCGATTCGTGAGGTGAATGTGCGGTCGCATTGAGTACAGCTTAGAGAGATTCCCCATCGCTGATGGTGGTGGTGGTGGTAGTGAAGGCGGTGGTGGTTGCGGTGGTAGGGGTAACAGGCGATGAGTAGATGGATGTGGTCTCTGTGATGGTGGGAGCAATGGAATTGATGACAGGAGTGAGGGTAGGGGAGTCAGAATGAGGGTTGGCAGAATTTGACGTAGAAATTGGAATTGTCGGATTGTTTGTGCATTGCGTCCGAAGATGTCCAACCAGGCCGATTCGCGCGCGGAAGATGCGTTGACAGCGCGGGCACGTTGGCAGGGCCTGGGCATTGGCGGTGTTGGTCCGGGGCGCTGGTGACTTTCGTGCCGCTCTTTTGGCCTTGGCAGCGGCGATCCGGTTGGCCTCATAGATCGCTGAACCAGTCTTCACTGATCTTCTCCATGCCGGTCTATCCTGGGCGAGGTCCTCCCAGGTCGCAGAGTTGATTTGCAGTTGCTTCCAGCGATGTCTTCAAAGTGTCCTTGTAGCGTCGTTTTTTGACCTCCCCTGCCTGCGAGAACCCGTAGCGACATCACCGTAGAAAAGTCGTTTGGGTAGTCGCTCGTCGTCCATTCTTACCAGGTGGCCGCTCCATCGCAGTTGCACTTGCCTCAGCATGGCATGGATGCTGAGGATTCCGGTCCGCTCCAGGACTTCCGTGTCCGGGATCCTGTCTTGCCATCTCAGCTTCAGTATTCTGCGGAGGCAGCTGAGATGAAAGTGATTCAGCTTCCTGGCTTGGTTCGAGTAGACGGTCCAGGTTTCCGCTCCGTAAAGGAGTGTCGACAAGACGACGGCCTTGTACATCAGTTTGGTGTTCAGGTGAATACCGTGGCGATTCCACACGGAGGACTGCAGCCGGCCGAAAGCCTGACTAGCTTTGGAGATCCGTTGGACAACCTCGTCATCGATTCTCGTGTTGCGCGACATCGTGCTTCCTAGATAAGCGAAGGTTTCACGTTTTTGAGTAGAGCACCGCTGACATAGATTCGAGGAGCATTGTATTCTGCGCTGGGTGGCGGCTGGTGCATGACAACTGTTTTGGCTGTACTGATTGTTAATCCAAAATCGGCGCAGCCTCCGGCGAAGAGGTCCATGCTCCTTTGCATGTCCTCCTCTGTCACGGTGTTAAGGGCGCAGTCGTCCGCGAAGAGCAAGTCATGGACTGTAGTCGTAGACACGCGCGTTGGAGCCTGCATACGCCGACTGTTGAGAAGGTGCCCGTCAGTTCTGTAGGCGATGCGGATACCAGGCTGCTCATCACGGTAGGCGTCCATCAGCATAGCCGAGAACATGAGACTGAAGAGGGTGGGGGCCAGTACGCAGCCCCTGCTTCACTCCGTTGGTCACTGCGAATGCTTCGGATACCGTCCCGTTGTCAGTGACGCGCGCCGTCATCCCGTCATGAAGCTGACGTACCATGTGCGTGAACCGCTTAGGACAGCCAAATTTCTGCATGACTTTCCACAGTCCGTCACGATTCACCGTGTCAAAGGCTTTCGTTAGATCCACGAAGGTAGTGTATAGGTGAGTTCGCATCTCCTGACACTTCTCTTGTAGCTGGCGGGCGGCAAAGATCATATCGGTTGTTCCGCGGTGTCGGCGGAAGCCACATTGGCTTTCCGGAAGCAGGCCCTGCTCTAGGTGACCGTTAAGACGATTGAGAAGGATACGGGCGAAGATCTTCCCCGCGATGTTGAGCTAACGAGATGCCTCTGTGATTATCACAGAGTTGCCGGTTCCCCTTCCGTTTGTAGAGATGGACGATGGTCGCGTCTTTGAAATCCTGAGGAACTTGTCCTTGGTGCCACATCTCCTGGAAGAGTGTTGTGAGTTCTGCCATCAGCCGGGGCCCACCGTGCTTGTATACTTCCGGTGGGATTGCGTCAGATCCCGGTGCTTTACCGCTGGAAATCTGCTGCACGGCCCGGATGGTTTCTGGTAGGGAAGGCGGGAGATCCAGGTCATTGTTCGTGTCCACTTGAGGGAGCCGGTCAATGGCAACATCGGAGATGGCTGATGAACAGTTAAGGACATTTCTGAAGTGCTCGGCCCAGCGCTTCAGAATTTGCGATTTCTCTGTCAGCAGTGTTGTGCCGTCAGAGCTGAGCAGCGGTGCGGACCCCTTGATACACGGGCCGTAGATGGCTTTGATGGCTTTGAAAAAGTTTTTCATTTCATTGCGGTCCGCATACCCCTGGATTTCCTCAGCCTTTCGGATCATCCAGGCATCCTGCATCTCCCGCAGCCGTTGTTGTACAAGGCGCCTGCATCTGAAGAAGGCTGCTTTGGTGGCGTCAGTTCGAAGGTCCATGTAGGCTTTGTGTAGTCTATTCTTCTCCGCGAGTAAGTTGCTGATGTCGGCGTCATTGTCGTCAAACCAGTCCTGGTGTCGACGGTGTGCGCGTCCGAGTACATCGAGGGCGGTGGACTGGATGACATTTCGCAGTTGACACCATCGTGTCTCCACGGTAGCGTTATCATCTGGAGCATGCAGGTCCTCCAGTTTCTCGGTTATTTGGTTGCTGAAATCAAAACAGTGAGCAGGCAAATTTAATAAAAAGATTATTTAACTTACATGGCGGCCTCTTACCTTGGGGCCTTCGTCGGGGTTGCAGTCGGAGCCTCATCTGGGAGATGACAAGGCGGTGATCTGTCCAACCATCGGCATCGCGGATCGCCTTGGTTACCAGCACGTCCTGTCGATCTCGCCTCCGGACGAGAACATAGTCCAGCAGATGCCAGCGCCGCGACCGAGGGTGCATCTCACGTGGCCTTCTCCCGCGTCGGAAGGCGGAAGAAGGTGTTGGTCAGCAGGAGACGGTGTTCCCGCACACGTGCGCAGAAGAAGGAGGCCATTATCGTTACAGCTACCGAGACCGTGGGGACCAGCACTCCCTGCCAGGCAGCGTGGTCCGTCCCGACGCGGGCATTGAAATCACCAAGGACAATTAACTTGTCCTCTTTCGGCACAGTCGCCAGCAAGGCGTGCAGGTCCTCGTAGAATTTGTCCTTCGCCGCATCAGAGCTCGTCATTGGGGAGCGTAGGCGCTGATGATGGTGGCGAACTGGTCTCCCCGAAGAGGCAGGCGGAGGCTCATCAGGCGATCATTGATACCCTGCGGCAGACAGGGCAGACGTCCCACGATGTCGTTACGAATGGCAAAAGGCAACACCAGCGTCGCGTCGCTCTGCCTTTGGCCGGCCGCTCCAGAAGAAAGTGTAGCCGGCCCCCCACCTCCTCCAGCTGACCCTGTTCAGATAATCGGGTCTCGCTGAGAGCAGCAATGTCCACCTTGTAGCGCACCAGTTCCCGAGCGACTAGCGCCGTCCTCCGTTCCGGCCGGTTGCTCTTAGGATTGTCTAAAAAGGGAACGAATATTCCAGGCTGCTAGTGTGAGTGGACTCACCCGAGCAGCCTGGAGAGTATGGCGAGGGGGATGGGGACGGGGGTATTGTTGTTTGTTTGAGTTTTTACGACCGCGTAGTTTGCGATCTGCGAGCCGCGGCCGGCTGCAGAAGACGTGAGAACCAGCAATTTTTAGGGCACATTTTCTAGCCCCTTCCTCCGCGAGGAGGCAAGCAGTGCTATCCCTAAATAGGGCTGCTCGGACATCCCAGACGGCTGCCGAACTCCACTATGGGTCACGGTTTTGTTTTTAGTGGGAAGAACGACCCGAGTTAGTCTGGGCCGCCTACGGGGTTGCTGTCGCCCCCCACCGTAGGACTTTTTGAGAGGGGGAGGTGGGAAGTTCGGGAGTCAGGCATACCGGGTGTGGAGGCACACACAACACCGGAGACCCTCACCTGGTTTAGCCCGCCGGTCGTGACGGTTGCCCGGGGTGTGGCCGCTGGGAAGAACCCAACTTCGAGGAGCCACAGGTGAGAGTTGGGTACCAGTTAGAGGCGGCCACAGGAGCATTCACCACCTGTACGAGACAAATGGAGCGACCAAATGCTATCTGTGTAGTGCTACCCCTAACTAGTACCCCTACACCCCGCTAGAACACCACCGACTATACCACAGCACTACATCTGTCCTCATCAGCCTCTGCATCTCACATGATCACATGCAATACTACACATATCTGTATATCTGTTTGAAAAGAAAGCAGGATCATCGACTCATTCTCCATGCGGCTCCTCTGTTGCATGTGTGATCAGAGTTTGAGAATATCACTGGGTGATCAGCGCCGTGGGTTGGAAGGTTGCCAACTGACAATTACACTCAGGCCTCGCGGTCAGTCCAATGTGTGCTGTGTGGAGTGACTGACTGGTGGTCTGAGATTCAGGCTGCGCTGTCGTCGTTTAACCCCTTGTGTGAAATCCTGGTGCTTCTGTTTGGGGGTCAGATCGTGTACGCAGTATGCGTAGACGAGGTCATCAGCTGCTGCGCCCACTCCCGCGTCAGACATCTGACCGCTTCGGGTAGTGTTCTGATTGTAGGGGTGGGGAGGGAGTGAGGTCGACATCTCAGCGCATGTTCATCATTATCAACAATTTGACGCGCTTGAAACTATCACAGTGCGCTAAAAGCCGTGGCTTGGAAGGTTGCCAACTGACGGGATAACTCGGATCGCGTGGTCAGCCCAATGTGTGTTTTGTGTGGAGTGGTTGACTGGCAGACTGATATTCAGGCTCCAATGGCTCCTCTCAATATGGCCTTTATGGCACTCCTGCTCCGTGGGATCCGAGCCAGGTGTGGCGGCACGCCCACGGGCCGCTCCATCCGCGCCAGCCACCTGCGCCCTCTCCCGGCCCCGATATTCTTGATTCTGTCATGACACTGGGCTCAGGTGGGGGAGGAGAAAATGCGGTAGATGCAGTGCAAGTCATCGTCCATGCACCACTCTTCTGTGAAGCATACGGTGGACATCGTCAGACTACGAATGTCGGGTGGACAGGTTTACCTCCGCGAATTGAGGTTTATCTCCGTGACGTTGCTGGTGATGGTGCCGGTCCGTATGGGTCTTGGTGAGCTGGGCAAATTTTCACTACGTTGGATATGAGGGTGTCCAACCAGTTCGATGTGTGATCTGAACATCCGTTAACAATGTGACTTGTGGGTAGGGCAGTCGCTTGTTATCCATCCTTTAAGTATTTTCAATTCTCCACAGTCCTTTTTGATATAGTCTTGCCTCAAGCCTGATGATAGCTGTCCAACAACTCTTCGATTGAATCCCCAAACGTGAAGTCATCAACAAGGGTGGCAGTCTATTGACCTATTATTGTAGCGTATTATTCAGGCAAACAAGGAGTGTACGAGAATGTGTCAGGTCGGACTGCAATCGGACCAGTCCGGTACTGTCCTGAAGGGAGTTAGCATCTCGGCTGGCCTGCCGACTTCTGCAAATCCCTGTCAGCAGCTTGCGCGATATTGCCACGCGCACGGCCATTGGGCGAAGAATAACCAGCACCCAACTCTGCCAAGTTGTCCCTGTTCGAAGAATCGGATCTCATTGTGAGCCGCGATGTCCATCTGCGTGCGCGCCAGTTCTCGATCAACTAAGCACTGCCCTCCTTTCCGATTTGTCCAAAAAATAAGCAACATTGCCGACTGCCAGAGTGAACAGAATCATCATAAGAGCCGATGAGGTGGAACGGAGGGGGATGAGGACGGAGGTTATGGTTTGTTGGAGTTTTTCGACCGCGTCTTTTGCGCCCACGAGTCGTGGTCACTTGGTAGATGGCCTGATTTCCAAAATATGTTTGAGACACCCTTCCTAGCCATTTCACTTGCGAGGATATAAGCAATGCTACCCTTATATTAGGAGTACTTATTCGTTTCAGGTGGCTTACACATTCCACTCCGGTTCAAAAATTTGAGTTAGGGGGAAGCCGACATGAATTACCCTTGGCTACCTACGAGATCCCTGTCATACACTCCGTAGGGCCTTTCGTGTTTGGGCCAGCAGCGTTTGGAAAAAATGACAGGGCTACCGGTTGGTAAGATGCCTGCATACCTGGCACCGTCATCTAGGTTAGTACGCCGGTCGAAATGGCCACGGGGGTGTGGCCACTAAGCAGAGCATAGTTTGGGGGATCCTAAATAAGAATTGGGTGCCAGTTCAGCACCGCGTGGCGCATGCACCAACCCGACGGAGTGCCGTTTCACTTTTCTCCCCAACGCGTCGCTTCCCCTCCCCCTTCTGCACCCCGACGCTTCACCAACAGAATCAAGCAGGCCCGGAGGATCGAAGCGCATCCAAGCTAAGGGTTATGTGACCATCGAAATACGCAAGGGCGAAGCCTACTGGATATTTCCATTTTTGGATGAAATATCAACCGGGCAGTTGCGACAAGATCGGGGCACTGAAGGCTTGGGATACATATAGAGCTGACTTTGGAAGAACGGAAGCCATTATAGGTGTACTAC
Source organism: Schistocephalus solidus (assembly GCA_017591395.1). Taxonomy (NCBI): domain Eukaryota; kingdom Metazoa; phylum Platyhelminthes; class Cestoda; order Diphyllobothriidea; family Diphyllobothriidae; genus Schistocephalus; species Schistocephalus solidus. The sequence goes on from WEDG01000998.1 coordinate 18,299, forward strand.
GCTTCTTTTCTATTATTTTTCAAAATGCATACTTATCAAATTGTGGTGAGCACGCTCTTTAGGGGAGGGGGGAAATTTGTTGTCTTCTTACGCCTCGGTGCTTCTCACTATGGAGTTTGAATGCACGAATCAGACGTGCGTGCCATTGACGATGAGTAGCGGTTGCTAAAAGATATTTACGAAAAAATTTAAAAGATATCGTACGTTTCACCGGGTATGACAAGTGTTAGTTACAGCGGCTGAAAGAATGAATCCTTCTTCGGTCTGCATAACCTGTAGCTGTAAAGAAACTGCTGCTTAGACAATTGGCTTATAAATAACGAAGGTAGAGATGCCTTGTATAGCCTGCTAAGCAGGACATGGAAATAGGAAGCGCCCCGCTCGTTTAAACTAGGTGGACTTACGGTAAATTTCAGGAAGGGTAAATATACCCGTGTCTTAATGCTAACGACAGTTCGACCGTCGTAGTCCGACGATGTCCACCCTTATGCTCCATCGAAGGGACGGTGACTTGCGTGTGAATTAGTTTTAAGTGATAGTAGCCTTGCGCTGCAGCTACCGCACTCTCTCCTCCTCCCCCACCTGAGCCCGGTGTCAAGACAGAGTCTAGAAGACCGGAGATGGGAGAGGGCGCAGGTGGCTGGCGCGACCGGAGCCGCCCCTGGGCGTGCCACCACACCTGGTTCGGATCCCACAGAGTGGGAGTGCCATAAAGGCCACATTAAGAAGGAGCAATTGCAACCTGACTCTCAGTACGTCAGTCAGCCACTCCACACAAAACACACATTGGGCTGACCACGCGCTCCGAGTTATCCCGTCAGTTGGCAACCTTCCAAGCCACGGCTTTTAGCGCACCGTGATAGTTTCAAGCGCGTCAGATTGTTTATAGTGAGGAATATGCGCTGAGCTGTCGACCTCACTCTCTCCCCCACCCCCACAATCAGACCACTGTCCGAGCCGGTCAGTTGTCTGATGCGGAAGCAGGCGCAGCTGCTGGTGACCTCGTCTACGTGTACTACGTACACGACCTGGCCCCCCAAACACAAGCCCCAGGATTTCACACAACAGGGGGTTGAATGGCTTACATCTCACATGTGTGAGATAGCCAGAGGTCACGTTAAGAAGGAGCCATCGCAGCCTGACTCTTAGACCACCAGTCAGCCACTCCACACAACACACATTGGACTAACTGCGAGGTCTGAGTGTAATTGTCAGTTGGCAACCGTCCAACCGTGGCGGTTAACGTTACCGCACTCTCTTCTCCTCCCCCACCTGAGCCCGGTCTCATGACACAGTCAAGAAGACCGGAGATGGGAGTGGGCGCAGGTGGCTGGCGTGGCCAGAGCCGCCCCTGGGCGTGCCACCACACCTGGCTCGGATCCCACAGAGTGGGGGTGCCATAAAGACCACATTAAGAAGGAGCCATTGCAGCCTGACTCTCAGTCCGCCAGTCAGCCACTTCACACAAAACACACATTGGGCTGACCACGCGGTCCGAGTTATCCCGTCAGTTGGCAACCTTCCAAGCCACGGCTTTTAGCGCACCGTGATAGTTTCAAGCGCGTCAGCTTGTTTATAGTGAGGAATATGCGCTGAGCTCTCGACCTCAATCTCCCCCCACCCCCAAAATCAGACCACTGTCCGAGCAGGTCAGTTGCCTGATGTGGGAGTGGGCGCATTGGCTGACGGATCGGCGTACCCGTCTTCGCGCGCCACAGCACGACCTGGCCCCCATAACGCACACGCCAGGATTCACTAACTCAGGGGATAATGAGGAGCCATCGCCGTCTGACTTTCAGTCCACTGGTCAGCCACTCGACACACACAACACATACACTGAGCCGTCGTCGTGGTCTGGTGTAAGCGTCAGATTGGCAGCCTTCCCAGCCACGGTTTCTAGGAAACCGTGATATACTCAGGTACATGGTGATTGTGAAGGTGTGGTCGATGTATTGGTGAAGATAGTGTGTTTAGATGTAGCTTAGCCTCCGGTGGTTTACCGCAGGTTTTTGTGAATGCGCATGTGACCTACAGTTAATATTACAATACCCTTAGCCGAATCATAATCTTAACCCCAACTCAGACCTTAACCAGAATCTTAAACCTAACCCTCACCTTAATCCGAAACCTAATTCCCTTGGAGTTCAATGCAAAGCCACATGTATTGCGGGTGATTGCCTTTTCGCGCATTTCGTCTTCTTACTCGCGTTCAACTTAACAATGGCCAACTTAACTATGGCGGACTTGTATATCGTACACTTTCCCCGTCTCCCTCAGTCAATCCAACGTTGAGTCGTGCTCCAGCTTCCTTAACACATTTTTAAAAGAAATTTTATATATTTGTTGTCCTCTTGATACAGTTTTGGTCCGACCTGACAGAAGACTTAAAGACGTAAAAAAGAACTTCTCTACAAGCTAGGCCTCCGTGACTGTCTAAAGGAAGTTAACGTCTTAATAAAAAGTGAGATTTGCAGACTAAAGGATTTGTTTGTTAGCCAGTTTTTTGCCTCTCCGTCCAAATCTTCTTTTGACTTTCATTCACAAAAACTTGCTTTATTTTCCTGTGAGCATCTTATTATCTTATGTGGCGACTTTAATCGTGCGAATCTACGACCGTTTACGTTGTTAGGATTTGACGACCTTGTTTCCTTCAATACTCGCACTGATGCCCCTCTTGATCACGTTTTGACCAACCAACCCAAGTTTTTCCGTGTTAAGAACAGAGATCCATTGTCCGGTTCCAATCATTCTGTATTATTAGGCCTTCCAAAATTTATTTCGCTTCTACGCGTGCGCTGCTACTCAAACCCAAAAGAAAAATTAAGATTCATGACACGTCCCCGGAAAATATTTGCCTTCTCCAGACTTGTATATCGTACGCTATCCCCATCTTTCTCAGTCAATCCAATGTCGAGTCGTGCTCCAGCTTCCTTACAATATTTCTAAAAGAAATTTTTAATATTTGTTGTTCTCTTGATACCGTTATGATCCGACCTGACAGAATTTCTTCTCCCTATCTAAAATTTTTAAGACGTAAAAAAGAAATACTCTACAAGCTAGGCCTCCGTGGCAGTCTAAAGGATGTTAAGGTCTTAATAAAAAGTGAGATTTCCAAACTAAATGATTTTTGTTTTTTAGACAGCTTTTTGCCTCTCCATCCACACCATCTCTTCGGCTTTCCTCTGCTGAACTCTGGAGGAATCTTAAGCGTCTCACTGGCCAATGTGGTAAACTGGCACATGTTGATGCTGATTTAGACGATCTAAGTAAACATTTTATCCATACTTCTACTGACTCCAATCCCCCCACAAACAACCTTTCGTTACTACCAAGCGTTTTTTCTCCCGTGTCAGTGGCAAAAGTGGAGAAACATCTGAAAAAAGGTCCGTGATTCAACTGCTGCTGGGCCGGATGAAGTCTCACCATTTGTTTTTAAAATACTGCTGCTCTCAGATTGCCCTATTTTGAAACACCTTATAAACATGTCATTCATGGAATCAACGATTCCTGATATTTGGCGTTCAGTAAGAATCACCCCTATCCCTAAAAAGTCCACTAATTTGGTCCTAAGTCCTTCCGTCCAATCGCCTGCTCTCCCGATTTAGTGAAGATTGCTGAACGAGTCGCTCTCGATACAATTAAGCCTTTTTCCTCCAATTTCTCCGACCCGTTACAATTCGCCTATAGGGCCCGGCGTAGTACCCTAGATGCCGTTGCCCTTGTAGTACATTCCGCTCTACGAGATTTAGATAAGGGTTGCCGTGCGTACGCATGCGTATTTCTTGACTGCTCATCTGCCTTCAACACCATTCCGCGCCATCTCTTCCTAAATAAAACATCCGCGTCTGGCTCTCCCGGCTGGGTTGTCTCTTGGCTCGAAGATTATTTTACTTCCCGCACTCAATTCGTACAATCCGGCAAGCGGAAATCTACTGTCCTTCCAAACAACTGCGGTGTTCTTCAAGGTGCCATCTTATCCCCTCACCTCTTCTCCCTTCATAGTGATGATTTGAGATCACCAAAAGACTGTCTGTACATCAAATATGCCGACGACATGGTTGTTGGTCATCCTCTTAAAAATCATACACATCTCCAGTGTCTGAAGGATGGCCTCGACCATGTTTCAGCCTGGTTGTCAGATAATGGTCTTCAACTCGACCATGAGAAGTCTGTCCAATGTGTTTTTTACCTGCGACCATCCCCTAGTTCTCAATTCTCAGCCGTCCTTCCCAACAAGGTATCCTCTTTTCGGTACCTTGGCGTTACTCTGACATCGCATCTTTCATACTCCCAACATATTGATACTCTTTTTACAAAAATTCGTAAACTTCTATATTATATTCGCCGTTTACGTTCCTATCACACACCTCAGGCCCTTATCTGGCGATTTATAGAGGCATGTGTTCTTCCCCTCATCCTTTATTGCTCTCCCGTGATTTTTGCAGCCTTGCTTAAAAATGATTTTTTTGATTTTAAAACGTATTCTCCTAATGCTCTCTTCTGCTGCTGGTGTTTCTTATACTGTTTTAGTGGATTTGATAGCAAAACGGCACTTAACGACAGTCAAACAATTCGCTGGGCGAATCCTTGATGATGTAACCCATCCCCTCCACTCTGAGCTGATTGCTTTGAAGTCTTCCCGTCCGATGCGCCGAGGCTTTCGCCATATAGCCTGCCGTGCAACGGCATACCAGCGCTCCGTTTTGCCATTTCTAGCACGCTTCCTTACGTGGGAAGACACTGAAATAAAAAAGCTGAGACTAGAACTGTCTCCCCATTAGATGTCCATTTTTGACTCTTTGATTCTTACATATTATGTTTACTTATCCTATTATCTTAGTAAATGGAGCCATTTATAGTTTTGCTGAAAATTTTGAATGATACTTCAAAATAAAGCGTATTCCTCCCCATCTCCCCTAAAATATCCGTCTAGCTAATGAAATTCCCTCATTACTACTGTCCACACCGAAAAGCGCTCATTAAATTTAGTTTAAAAGCGAACAAAAATCGTTACTGTGTGGCCTTGAAAGATGAATCCATTCTCCTTGTTGAATTCAGCATTGAGTGATGTCCATCTCGTGGAATTTGCCGTAAATACATGCTTCTTTAAGCATGCTAAACTGTTTATCGTAAGCGGTCTCATATACCGTATAAAAGAACAGAAGCTTTGGGTAGTGCTGCACATATAAGACATTGCTACTCAGGTGAATAGTGCATTATAAGATCAGGGATCGAGATGACTAGACCGGATGGATGGCCACTGCGGACTCAAGCGCACAAGCAAACGGAGGACTTGGCCAGCGTAGGGAAAGAGCGTACGGGGTCCCCTTTGATAAATCGTCAAGCCTCCAACAGTCGAAACGCCAGGGTCGATAAGAGACACTGTGGCGAGCTGGTGAGGCGTTGCAGACGCTTGTTAAAGGCAAGAGTCATCGTACTTGCACCGTCAGTTTTTCTAACCTGTCGCCTTCTGTCGCGCCCCTTAACTTTGCGCCAAATGCGACGTGCATATTACCTAGAACACGTGAACTCTAATATGTCCTCAACTGGGCAATATCAGCCCTACAGAATCTAACAGCTTAGATGCAGTTATCGCGCCACTACTTATTATCTAAATTTGTCATTTCAAGCCAGACAGCGGAAGCAAACACGCTCCACGTTCAAATATGTCGCCTTCCCCCTAATAACGACTGTTTAATAGGCATAATGAGAACATAGGAGGGCGCGAGGTCAACGTTCCATTGCGCGTAAATGGTAGGACGGGGGTGGGGAGGGGGTGAGTGATCCTCGGGTCAACATGCGCGTCCGGATTGGGGTTCGAACAAAGTCAAAACCGACGGCTGTTCAACATCTAATACCGCAGGGGAGATTTATTCGCTGACAGCTGCCTAAGAAAGCGTATGCTGCCCACCCTGCGCCATTAACGTGTCAGGGGGTGACACTCGAGGGCTCCGTGTCTTGTGCCGACAATTAGATGTCACTCGAAAGGCATCCTGGCGCATGCAGTAAGTGTCTTCACTAAAATCAAATGGCCCGATGTTTAAACAGATTAATCGTCAGTTCCGATCAAACCTTTCTTCTTCGGCAAATCATGATCAAGCCTGTTAAGGGAATAAGGAACGCTGTAGTTAAAGAGAAATCGCTTCTAATTTTCTAACAGGGAATATTCTGCAATCACTATAACCAAAAATAACGACTACTTATTGGGAAGAGATGAGTAAAAACATCCAAAACCTGCGTGTTATAAGACTGCATGGTAGCTGATAGAAGCGGACAGGCGAGTTCCAGGAAGTGGTTCAGAAGAAGAAGAGTTTATCGCTGGAACATGATGTTTATTGGCTTGCGGTTTCGAATTCTCTCTTGAACTGATCATCAGAGACAGTTGCAGCAAAGAGTGATAAATGCACAAGATGATCAGTACTTTTATTGCGTAGTGACCACGCGTACGTATAACAAACACTGCTCATCTTGTGCATCTATCACCCTTTTCTGTAACCGTCTCTGCTGATGGGTTCCAGAGAGAATCCGAAGCGTCAGGCCAATAAACACCGTGTCCCAGAGATCGTCTCTTCTTCTTCTGAATTACATGTTAGGTCGTCGCTTCTGTCAGAGGGAGGGGTTTGGCCATTGTTGATAGATAGATGCAAGACGGGCTATGAGAGAGACTACGTCAGAGTGGGCAGATCGATTTGCAGCTACATCTTCAACAATTTGAATAGTGACATGTCCAACCGTTATAAACTTCCTTCCCACAACCGTAACTATAAAAAAGCAAGAAACGTCCTCGGCAGAAAAGACCAGGTGAGGAATACATATTAAAACAACTGTATCCTTTTTGATGAGTTTGGGAATACGGGCTGTACGGAAAAAGTGAGCATTTGCAAACGTATAACACTTTTAATATTAAGAATTGAGTAGTATGGACGGATGGTGCATTATGCAAAAGTACAGATCTCGTTAAACGCCAAATCAACATGATACCAGTTCGACCGTCGCGTTTGACGATCTCCACTATGTGCCTTATAGCATGGTGGTGCAGAGACAGTGACTGGCGCTGGATTATAGTGAGGACAAAACGTCGACGTATCTACCTCACTCACTGTTCAACTCCTCTACCTGAACCCAGTGTCAAGACAGAGTCAAGAATACAGGTGGGAGAGTGCGCAGGCCCACGCACTGTGGCCCACCACAAACAATGACACGAAAAGAAGGGGGCGATTTGGATCCCAGCTGACTGAGAGTGCCATAAAGGCCACATCAAGAAGGCGCCCTTGGAGTCTGACTCTCAGGCCAGGGGACCGAGTCATCCCGCCAGCTGGCAACCTTCCAAGCCATGACTTTTAGTGCCCCGTGATATCTTCAAGCGCATCAGATCACTTAGAGTGAGGAAAATGCGCTGAGCTGTCGACCTCACTCTCTCCCCCACGCCCCCCCCCCCCCCCCCCCAGCATCAGGCCACCATCCGAGCTGGTCAGTTGTCGGATGCGGGAGTGGGCGCAGTGGCTGACAGGGCTGACGAACCCGTCTGCGCGCGCCACAGCACGACCTGGTCCCCTGAACACGCACATCGGGATTACCAAAACCAGCGGGTAGGAAGGAGCCATTGCCAAGACAAAGTCAGGACGGCCGGAGTTGAGTGCGGGTGCAGCGTCTGACAAAGTCAAACAGTGCGTCTGCGTATGCCACACGCGACCAAGACCCAAATCCAGATTCACTTGTCTGCAGTTGGGGCAGTTCATGTTCCACGTGAGTGAGAATGTCATAATGGACACATTAAAGGGAGCCACCACAGTCTGCCTCTCAAACCTGAGATGGACCACATTAGCCCGGAAGTTGGCGACCTTCCAATCCACGACTATAAGTGCGACGCGATATTTTTAAACGAACCAGACTTATTATAATGAGGAATGTGCTAATTTGTTGTGAGGCTGGATTCCCTCCCCCAGTATCGGTCTTACTCACCCTTGCTTCTCTCATTCCCCAGTGAACCCTCCGAGCCCATCTACCAACTAGTGATGAAATGGGGTGCTTTTGCTGCAAAGGCTGAACAGTTGTCTACGCGTGTCACACGACGTAATTGGTGCCCGGCTTCGCCGAGTGTCAAGCTTCCCATGTAAGTTAGATGGGTGTGTCCTTGCATGCAACCACCTATGTATGTCACACACGACCAGGACTCGAAGTTATATTTACCTATCCGCAGTTAGGGTGGCCCAGCTTCCACATTGGTGACAAGGTCATAAAGGCCACATTAAAGGAGCCGCTGCAGCCTGACTCTCGGTTCGGGGATGAACTGATTTACTACGTCAGTTGACCGCTTTTCAATCCACAACTATTACCGCGACGCGAACGTGCCAGCCCTATTATAGTGGGGTATGCACTAAGTTGCAGTGAGACTGGGTTCCCCAATGTTGATCTCACTCTCGTTTCCTTCTGCCATTCTGGGCTTGTTCAACAACTGATGATGCTATTGGGTGCAGTTGTCTATAAGGTTGAAGTGCCGTGTACGCGTGTAGCACGACTGGGTTTCCAGGCTACACCGAATGGCAAGCTTTCCATGTTAGTTAGAATAGCGCGTCATTGCATGTCACGGCTCGCCCGCATACCGGCGCCGACATAATGAACCACATCCTTGCAGCAGGATTGACGTTGACTGTGCTGGTGATAGCTGTTGTGTATGCTTATTGTGTCAGACTGTGGTGGCTCCTTCTTAACGTGACCTCTGACACCCTCACACATTTGAGATATGCACCGTTCAACCACTTGTATGAAATCCTGGTGCTTGTGTTCGGGGGGTCAGGTCATGTACATAGTACGCGTACACGAGGTCAGCAGCAGCTGCGCCCACTCCCACACCAGACAACTGACAGGCTCGGATGGTGTTCTGATTTTAAGGGTGGGGAGAGAGTGAGGTCGATGTCTCAGCGCATTTTCCTAGCTATAAACAATCTGACGCACTTGAAACTATCACGTAGCGCTAAAAGCCGTGGTTTGGAGGGTTGCCAACTAACGGGATAACTCGGACCGCGTGGTCAGCCCGATGTGTGTTTTGTGTGGAGTGGTTGACTGGCGGACTGACAGTCAGGCTGCAATGGCTCCTTCTTAATGTGGCCTTTATGGCACTCCCACCCCGTGGGGTCCGAGCCAGGTGTGGCGGCACGCCCAGGAGCGGCCGTGCCATCCACCTGCGTGCCCTCCCACCTCCGATCTTCTTGACTCTGTCATAACACCGGGTCCAGGTGGGGGAGGAGAATAGAGTGCGGTATCTGCAGCGCTAATCTACTACCACTCAAAACTAATCCACATGCAGCTCACCGTCTCCGCACCACCCTTACGTGGAGCATTGGTTGGATGTTGTCGGATTACGACGGTTGAACTGACGCATGCTCATTGTGTCCCCTAAATGGGCCGCGTGGTAGATGTGCTGGACCAATATGGGAGCCTCCGGTGTTCTTGACTCTGTCTTGACGCAGGGCACAGGCGGGTAAGCGAAGAAAGATAGACTGCGGTACATGCATTTTAAGTCTACTATCACTTAAAACTAATTAACGCGCAAGTCACCGTCCCTGTAACACCACGCTGTGGCGCATATTGTGTAGATAGTCGAAATCGATTGTCAAACTGTCGTATGCTCATTATACTTAGTAGGTTCACAATGCCCATGGTTGGACAGATCACCACCTCGTCATCTCCCAAATGAGGCTCCGACTGCAACCCCGACGAAGGCCCCGAGGTAAGAGGCCGCCAGGTAAGTTAAATACTCTTTTATTAAATTTTCCTGCTCACTGTTTTGATTTCAGCAACCAAATAACCGAGGAACTGGAGGAACTGCATGCTCCAGGTGATAATGCTACCGTGGAGACTCGATAGTGTCAATTGCGAAATTTCATCCAGTCCACCGCCCTCGAAGTTCTCGGACGCGGTCGCCGTCAACACCAGGAATGGTTCGACAACAATGACGCTGACATCAGCAACTTACTCGCGGGGGAAAATGGAAATTCGGACTGACGCCATCAAAGCAGCATTCTTCAGATGCCGGCGCCTTGTACAGCAACGGCTGCGGGAGATGCAGGATACCTGGATGATCCGTAAGGCTGAGGAAATCCAGGGGTATGCGGACCGCAATGAAATGAAAAACTTTTTCAAAGCCATCAAGGCCATATACGACCCGAGGCACCGCTGATCAGCTCTGACGGCACAACACTGCTGACAGAGCAATCACAAATTCTGAAGCGCTGGGCCGAGCACTTCAGAAGTGTCCTTAATTGCTCATCAGCCATCTCCGATGCTGCCATTGACCCGCACCCTCAAGTGGACACGAACAATGACCTGGATCTGTCGCCTTCCCTACCAGAAACCATCCGGGCCGTGCAGCAGATTTCCAGTGGTAAAGCACCGGGATCCGACGCAATCCCACCGGAAGTCTACAAGCACGGTGGGTCCCGGCTGATGGCAGAACTCACAACACTCTTCCAGGAGATGTGGCGCCAAGGACAAGTTCCTCAGAATTTCAAAGACGCGACCATCGTCCATCTCTACAAACGGAAGGGGAACCGGCAACTCTGTGATAATCACAGAGGCATCTCGTTGCTCAACATCGCCGGGAAGATCTTCGCCCGTATCCTTCTCAATCGTCTGAACGGTCACCTAGAGCAGGGCCTGCTCCCGGAAAGCCAATATGGCTTCCGCCGACACCGCAGAACAACCGATATGATCTTTGCCACCTGCCAGCTGCAAGAGAAGTGTCAGGAGATGTAAACTCACCTAAACACTACCTTCGTGGATCTGAAGAAAGCCTTTGGCACGGGAAATCGCGATGGACTGTGAAAAGTCATGCAGAAATTCGGCTGTCCTGAGCGGTTCACGCACATGGTGCGAAAGCTTCAGGACGGAATGACGGCGCGCGTGACTGACAATGGGACTGTATCTGAAGCATTCGCTGTGACCAGCGGAGTGAAGCAGGGCTAAGTATTGGCTCCCACTCTGTTCACTCTCATGTTCTTGGCTATGCTGATGGACACCTACCGTGATAAGCAGCCTGGGATCGCATCGCCTACAGAACTATCGGGCACCTTCTCAACAGTTGGCGTATGCAGGCCACAACGCACGTGTCTACGACTACAGTCCATTACTTGGTCTTCGCGGATGACTGCGCCCTTAACACCGTGACGGAGGAGGACACGCAAAGTAGCATGAACCTCTTCGCCGCAGGCTGCGCCGATTTTGGATTAACAATCAGTACAACCAAAACGGTTGTCATGCCCCAGCTGCCACCCATCGCGGAATACAAGGCTCCTCGAATCAATGTCAACGTTGCTCAGCTCAAAAACTTGGAAACCTTCGCTTATCTATGAAGCACGCTGTCACGCAATACGAGAATCGATGACGAGGTTACCCAACGGATTGACGTTGACTGTGCTGGTGATAGCTGTTGTGTATGCTTATTGTGTCAGACTGTGGTGGCTCCTTCTTAACGTGACCTCTGACCCCCTCACACATTTGAGATATGCACCGTTCAACCACTTGTATGAAATCCTGGTTCTTGTGTTCGGGGGGTCAGGTCATGTACATAGTACGCGTACACGAGGTCAGCAGCAGCTGCGCCCACTCCCACACCAGACAACTGACAGGCTCGGATGGTGTTCTGATTTTAAGGGTGGGGAGAGAGTGAGGTCGATGTCTCAGCGCACTTTCCTCACTATAAACAATCTGACGCCTTTGAAACTATCACGGTGCGCTAAAAGCCGTGGCTTGGAAGGTTGCCAAATGACGGGATAAATCGGACCGCGTGGTCAGCCCGATGTGTGTTTTGTGTGGAGTGGTTGACTGGCGGACTGAGAGTCAGGCTGCAATGGCTCCTTCTTAATGTGGCCTTTATGGCACTCCCACTCCGTGGGGTCCGAGTCAGGTGTGGTGGTACACCCAGGGGCGGCTCCTGTCGTGCCAGCCACCTGCGCCCTCTCCAATCTCCGGTATTCTTAACTCTGTTTTGACACCGAGCTCCGGATGGGGAGGAGGAGAGAGTGCGCTAGCTGCTGCGCATGTCTACTATCAATTTAAACTAATTCACGCGCAAGTCACCGTCCCTGCACCTCCCTTCCATTGAGCATACGGTGGACCTCGTCGTAATAGACGGTTGAACTGTCAAGTGTGCGCTGATTTGGCTTAGTCTCCGGTGGTTTACCGCAGGTTGCCGTGTAGGCGCATGTGTCCTAATAGGCCCATATGGTATGTGCATGGGAATCGGTGTTGTCGGCATTGCGGTGAATTCCGCTGTCGTGGATTCGCATGTGACCGAATATGCCCATGCGATGAGTGAATGCACGAGGACAGTGAGGCAGTGGAGGCGGCCGCGTAGGCAAGTGAGACAGGTGAGTAAGGGGTGTATTTTGAAGCTCCAAGACCGGGTTCGTCGATTGCAGTGCGGGGGACTCCCAAGTGAACGACCGACTTGCCGCATTATTTGAAGTGCACTCGTAATGGGAATGCAACAACAGTTTGATGGAAGATGTGATGAGTGTGAGGGTATGCAGGAATTAAATGACAGTCCTAATTGGCCACGTTGATGGTCATGGTGTTTTGTGACTTGGAAGGCAACGTAGTCATGTCAAAATTGCACTGGGTTCGGAGATATCGAATGGGGGTAATTCATGGGCCGAATGGCTGTTAACAATGCGGACACAGTGGCAAATGTTGGGCGGCTTTGCCGTTTGTTCGTGCCACATTAGGTCTTCCTATGGTTCTTTTCCTTCTTGGCCGCCACTGTTGTATTATAAGTTGTGAAGGATTACAAGAGGGGGTAAAACCTAGTTATAGGACATTTTGCACTTCTTTGGGAATAATACCGAAGGACACGTGATCCCAAAATGGTCGCAGCCTGCCTAAACGGAACTGACTTACGGTTGTCAAGCTCATGACCGTAACCTATGCTAAGGTAGTATGGTAATGGGCGTAGGGTAAGATTTGCCGTCCTCATTGACGTGGTGGGCGTATTGAGGGTGAGAATGGAGGCCTAAGTTACGAATAGCCCCGACGGACATGTGGTCCTATAAGGTCCGATAGACAGCCTGGATGTAGGAAGGGGGTTGTGGGGCGAAGTCGCACATTCACGTAAGCAGACTCTTAATGTGCACAGGATCTTTCGTGAAGCTGCGGCTGGTCGTCATTGACTGCCGATCGGAAAATTGCACGAAAAGGCTCCGATACCGCTATGCTGCAAGGCACACCTTTTCGATAAGTGAAGTAACTACCTTCTGCTAAAATTGTTCCTTAAAATGTCCTATCTGTGGTCGAGCAGGTGGGTGAAATTTAGTCGACGAAAATGTTTTAGACCTGTGTTCGTCGAGTAAAGTAAGAATGTCCGATCACGGTTGTTTCGTAGTGGGAGAATAAGCTCATGAGTGAGACCATCCCTTATGTGCCCCAAACAGCAAGCTCCACATGTCATTAGTCTCTAGGTCCCGTTTAGATATTAATTCATAATTGAGGAAAGTTTGTGCATCGCCGTGTCCGGTGAACCAGTTAGGCTTGCTTTTCAACGACACTTCCCATCCACATGTCATCCAACTAACTGTGATACCCGCAACCTGTGCCCCCTAAATGACTCGCGTGGTAGATGTGCTGAACCAACAAGGGGGAGTCACCTTAGGGCATGGCAGACGTTATTCGAGTTGATCTCCCATGACAAGTAGCGAACATTAGTGGGCGTGGTGGCACACATAAGTGTAGGCTCACGTCTAACCAGCCATCCGCGCCCTCTCACATCTCCGGTCTACTTGACTCTTTCTTGACGCCGGGGGCAGGTGGAGCGAGGGGTAGAGAGTGCGGTATATGCATCACAAGTCTACTATCACTATAATCGAATCAACGCGCAAGTCACCGTCCCTGCCCCACCCTGCTGTGCATCACACGGTGGACATAGTCCAAATCGATGGTCAAGCTGACGATATCTGCAAGCTGTGCGAAATTAGAGCGATAAGCCATTCTTCTTATTCGTCCGCTTCAAAGATGAAAGACAACCAAGATGCGGTGATCGAATAACTGAGACACAACCCTGAACCCACAATCTCGGAAACCCAAAGTCAGCACTCGGATTGGAGACGCTTTGACGGTTGATACTCTCTGATACCTTAAACCACCATCCAATGAGGAGATTCTCGGAGGGATAACGAAATTAAAGGATAGGAAAAGACCCGACGAGAAAAAAATGCTTTTCACCTAGTTTTACTGATTTCCCAATAAACATTCTTAGTTTTCTTGTTTCGTCCTATGACACGTTTTATATTATTGAGCAAAATATTTATAAGTGATAAGTCTGTCGTTCGGTTTATTAATGCTAATAATGAATTCAAATTATTTTCCAGTATAAAATGTCAGGCAACCCTTCGTCAAAATCAGAATAAAACTAACATGCAAGTTTCTCGTCTGCAACCTACTGTTAATATTAACAATCTAGACCATGATGCACTGGGAAAATTTGTTAGTTTTTGGTCGCAATATGACTCATTTTTTTCTATTCTTGGGGCTCTTTTTGTCGGAAAATATCAACTCTCTTCTCATTGTAGTGAGTAATTTGAACCCACTACCGACAGCTAAAGTCGATTGTAGGCAGAAACGAGGTTTCGACTTCAGTTTGAAAAGTGTCCCGAAAAAAACAAACATTAGATGCAACTTTTCACTTCCTTTACTCCTGTGGTTGTAATTTGAAGGTCGCAAAAACTAAAAAGGCTTTCATCGCGGAGCAAAAATCAACCAATTTTGATCAAACTATTTTGCACGATAGAAGAAGACCTTAATTTCTCTTATTATATAGGGTAAATAAACTTTTATTTTCCATGATCAAACTCCTGTGGAACGTAGAGTTTTACCCTCATCAACAAACAGAAAGCCTAAAAAGAATTTTGCACATCCGGAATTTTTCTCTGAGGTTCTATTTCTGCATGGTGTTAGTCAATTTCCCACTGTATTTCCGGCAGCTTTAAATATTTCAATTAAATAATTAATAATATTTAGTATCAGGTTACAGGCAATATCAGAAGAAATATGCAGTGAGAATCAGGCAAGCAGTGAAAAAAACTCCTTGAGGAATATGGTTGTTAGTGTTGTTCCAAAAATGCTGTTATTCAGGAGAAAAAACTTCTGCCCATGGGATGATAGCAGTTCGGAACGCGGAAGCGTTAGCACAAGTGCAGTGGGTTTACAGTCTTTCTGTCTTTTTAAGGAACCGGGATTCTACATCAGGAATGGATGCATCCACGGACGTTTGCTCTCTGTCTGTCAAAGAATTCACCGATTGTGGGCTGCGGCGACAGCGTCATCGCCATCTAACTGGTCATGTGGTCACACTATTCCTGATTGAGTTGAAACCTGCCACTTTATAACATCCCAAAGAAGCGGCACTTGCTGAAAGGACAAACCCAGCTTTACCACTCACATTTACGCTAGCAATAATGATTGGCCGGCTATAGAGTCACAAACGACTTCCCAGACAGAGAATAGTGGCCTAGCACAAAAACTGCATCAAGCACCAATTCGCCTCGTTTGAATTCGGTTGAAATGCACTCGTCTTCTGATACTTCGTTCATCAAGCTATGCCAAAAATTTAGCCTCGATGAAATAAGTTGAAATTAGATTACATATTGTCCGCTTATCACAAAGATTAGCTTAGAAGTGCCGACAGACATTGCTTTCGTCGAGAAAACTATGAGCGATTTCTGCGTCTCCCACCGCAACTTCTGAAAATTGTCCTCTTACAATAAATAAAGTAGCTAACTCTGTTTACTTCTGGCTCCCGCGAAGACCGATTTCTACGGGCTTAGTAAACAGTCTTCCCCCGTCGAAGTTATCGGAAATCCGCAAGGGAAAGAGAAATATTGAGAACCTTGTTTCCAAGTCAAACTCGGTGTTTGATTCATATTTACAATAAATATTGTATTTCTTTCGGAAATGAGCTGTTCTTTGCGCTCAATAAAGTAGTTAAATGTAGTTACTGAACGGGTGCCACGCGGTTTAAATTTTTAGCAGCAAGAAGACTGATTTTAATCGAGTCTTTGCACTGAAACAAACAGTCCAGCAACCTGCCGGAAATATTGGCTTGGCCTACACAACCTACCAGTCCAATCCAGTCTCTAACTGCTCCTCCGGGTTTCTGAAGAATATCTTCAAATGGCTGAGTCTTTCATTATCCATATTCTGTCTAACTGATCGTGAAATTTATATCGAGTAACTCGTTATAACAAATACTTCCAAAATCTTCCACAAGCAGACGTAGTTAAGAACGTTCCGGGGGCTTTCATTAATTTGCAAAAAAGGTGGAGTAGATAATTTATATAGTGCTTGTGTAAAACCGCTGGTAGTATAACCTTAACCTTGACACTCGTTAGTTCGTTATTAACCGCACAAAAATTCAAAAAGTTATGCCGCAAACCTGGATTGAGCCCGCGACCACCAACGCCATGGCGACGCTCGTTAACCACTCGACCGTCTCATCACGGCGGCGGGCCCTCTCTCAAATTAATATTCACGCTATTGACGGCACTGCCATTATTGGTGGCTGTCAGAAACTGTCCATGAAGCTAAACCAGCTCAAGGATGCTGGAACCCAATACGTCGATTGAACTGGAAAAAGCCTTCCGCCTTAGAAACGGCCCGAGAGCCAATCTGAATCAAAACGTCCTAGGCCTCTACAAATTATCTTGACCAGTAGCCAGGAAGCCAGTCACCTTCTGTCTAGGCACTTTAAGTTAAAAAACTCAAACCCAGGAGTTGTTTTTCAACAGGATTTCTCACCTGAGGATAGGAAAAAACGCCAACTTGACATCGAACTGAGACGGCGGCTCAGCGAAGGGGAAACAAATTTGGTTATTTACAACAACCAAATGATCCATCGTCCATTGTTCTGCCCCTGGAGAGGCCCGTTCCGGATTATCACGCTGTTGGCCCAGTAAATGGGGGCTCGCGCTTGACCATAAGCACTTCCCGGGCAAACCGAAACCTAGCATTCATGTACACGAATGCACAGAGTATGCTATCGAAGCTCGACGAGTTTAAGAGTCATGTCTGTGATCTATCTCCTGGTATAATTTCCCTAAAAGAAACTTGGTTGTCCCAACATGTGGACGACCGGGAGGGAACTATGGCTGGCTACCAACGTCTTAGAAGCGACAGGAAAGAGCCTCACAGGAAAGAGCGTACTCACATATGTGAAAAGCGAACTTACAGTTTTAGAAAAAACTTATAAACTGGCGTCTACTTCCGAGGCGATATGGCTATCCATAAAAGTGCTAGGTTCATCAAGTCTAGATGTCCTGACAGTCTACCGTTTACCGAGAAGAGACCCCGTAGCCGATGCTTACCTGTTAGAGGAGCTTGAAAAGATTACTACGCGGTTGGATATCATGATCATGGGTGACTTCAATGTGCCTCACATCGACTGGAGCTCAGCCTGCGAACATAGTTCTGATCTAGTCTTTGACGGTTGCCTTCTGAGCACGAGGCTAAAGCTCCTTCTCACACAGCATGTCACTTTTCCCACAAAGGTGTGCGAAGGACAACAGGCCAATTGCCTGGACCTAGTTCTCACAAAGTCACAGGACAGAATCGACGAAGTGTCATGTCTACTGCCGCTAGGTAAAAGTGACCACTTGGTACGGCGATGGCAGTACTCACTATTTTCCATACCAGAAAGACTCACAACAGTCAGAAGGAATATATGGCAAGGCAATTTCGGTGGAATAAGGGCCGAACTCACGCGCACTCAGTGGGAACCTTTATTCGTTGGAAAAATGACCGACGACTGGGAAACGTTCAGGGACATACTGCACAGGCTCATCGAAAATCACTGTCCGATTTTGATAAAAAGGTTAACGAACAGACCACGATGGCTTACGCAGGCCTTAAAAATCGAAGTTAACAAAAAGCGGAGATTGTGGAAAAAATCGCTTACGGACGGAACTCCTGCATCTCTAAATGCGTAAAAAGTGCAGAGAAATCGGATCAAGGGCCTTATTGTTAGAACGAGACAGGATTTCGAAGTGGACCTGCTGAACCGGGCCACCACGATCCCATAACTGTTTTACGGTTACCTCAGGCAGAATACACGGAACAAGGATCCGATACCCCTGCTGAGGACCGCCGAAGGTATAGACCTTACTGAAGACAGTGCGAAGGCTGATCATATTTCGGAATTTTTCCTTTCTGTTTTCACAAAGGAAACGAGATACGATTACCCTACCGATGGCTTCGAAATGGATACAATAGTCGAGACTGTTCATTTCACCGAGACTATGGTCCTGAAAGAACTTTTGGGGCTAAAGAACTCTAAGTCACCGGGTCCCGATTAAGTACCTGCAAAGCTGTTGAAAGAGCTCGCGAGAGAACGGGCAAAACCACTCTCAACGCTTTTCCAAACATCCTTCCAGACCGGAAGTCTACCAGTTGACTGGAAATCCGCATGTATAACGCCGCGCTATAAAGGTGGAAGCCGGGTCTCTGCAAACAATTATCGACCGGTCAGCGTAAATTCAGTTTGCTGCAAAATCATGGAAAAAATAATTAAACAACAACTAATGCAGTTCCTAGAACATAACCAACTGTTTTCCAAGGTCCAGTACTGTTTCCGTAGAGGAAGGTCCGGCGTTGCGAATTCGCTCTACTGTCTAGAACGTTGGACTGAGGCGGTCGATAGAGGAAATACGGTGCACGCAGTCTATGTCGACTTCAAAAAGGCTTTTGATAGCGTGCCGCACCACCGCCTTCTTTATAAACTCAACCGCATAGGAGTAACAGGTATACTTCTGACATGGATAGAAAACTTCTTAACTGGCCACTCACAAACTGTCCATATCAGCGACAAACAGTCGACCAAGGTTGAGGTTGAGAGTGGTGTTCCCCAAGGCTCTGTTCTCGGCCCTATTTTGTTCATTGTCTACATCAACGATTGTGCCAACGAAGTGGACTGAGATATTGCCATGTTTGCCGATGATCTCAAACTTTGGCGCGTCATTGAAACTGCGGCTGACGAATAGAACTTGCAGGCAAACTTAAATCGACTTCAGAAATGGTCAAATGACTGGCTTTTGCCGTTTAATGAGAGCAAGTGCAACATCATACGAGTCGGGAAAAGCAATCCTTCGAACCATACGGTTAACCGTCTGAATGGTATTCCATTGAAAGAAGTGGATGCCCAAAAGGACCTGGGAGTCTGGATCATGCCCTCGATTAAACCCTCCCTACATTGCACAAAGGTAGCGAAGTCCGCCATGTCGATGCTGTACCTCGTTAAACGATCTTTTGCAGCCTTCACTACCGACTGCTTTGCTCAAGTCTTCGGAACATTCGTGCGGCCGCATTTGGTGTTCACTATCCAAGCTTGGAGACCCTGGGTGGTGAAGGACATCAACATCCTCGAAATGGTCCAAAGGCAAGCAACCAAACTTGCCCTTGGACATGGCTCACAGCCTTATGAAACTTGGCTGTTGAATCGCAAGCTCTTTCCCTTGCGCTATAGGCAGCTTTGTGGAGACCTGATACTAACATTCCGCATACTACGCGTCCAGGACTGTTGTCTCGTCCCAGGTGATTTCTTCGAGTTAGCAACAACAACGAACTTGAGAGGTCATCCTCTCAAATTACGTGCGACTGGAGCAAGGCTAGACACTCGGAAGTACTTTTTCCCCAAAAGAGTAGTTGAAGCTTGGAATAATCTTCGTCTGGATGTTGTTATGTCGGACTCCTTTGAGGTTTTTAAGCGAAAGTTAGATCAATATAATGGTGCGAGCTACTACATGAACTGAAAGCTACAAGAGTGACGTCAGAAAATACGTTTTTTAGGATACTATTAGCTATATTTGAGTAACATTTCTTTATGTTTGTTATTTTCGTTCGAGGGCTTGCAATCTCCCATAATTCCCATACTGAGGTCCCCGAGGTCTTCGCTGCCTAATTATTTGCAAACCTTGGTGACACCGTGAGTGTTCGCACCAGCTGGACCTGGCGGTTATCATCCATGCGGTGGATGAACTTTCTCCTTGGTTTTAACCGCAACGGACCGAGGTTGATCTGGGCGGATATCTCCGCCTTTGAAATCACTCAACGGACTCTGCAATCAGTAAGGGAGCATCTGCCTGCACCTTCCGCACTTCGGTATTGATTCATGTGACCTCCGCGATGCCTCCCATTGGACCCCCTCCCCAAGGGCGACAGTTAATTTCTCCTAAATATCACTGGGAGTTTTTTTTTCACTGTGTGCTCTTTTTAAACTATGTTCAGCCAGCTGGCTCATATCAATTGGCCTCGCAAACATATCGAGATACTATATTTCGATACCATAACTCACATGTACAATTCAGGAATTCAAAGGTGACACACCTACATCTCCTTCAAATATACTGATACTGATACAGATCTATTTAAGCTGCTATATATAAACACATGCAGCCTCCTAGAGATCTTGGTGAAATGGAAAATATAAATTTCCATGACCCTACTAAGCCGGACAAAATTTCACCACCGCGGCTGGAATTTTAACCACTGACCACTCGATTAGTGACTGATGCTCTTAACCATTGGCCATGCTTGGACAGCCGACGGATAAAAAATTGTTTAGAATCCGAATACAATTAACTGTTCCCCTTTTGTAAATCTTTTTTCGATTTCGTGTGACAGACACTTATCTGAAATGCTGAAGTCACTCTCAACTGGTCGAGCTGAAACACAAAGCAGCAATATCGAAGAACGCAGTGCGTTACTAAAATCGACCACAAGTACGGTAAATAATGAAGGGATGGCACGTTGTGATTTGATGCGGAGAACTTACTACAAGAGCTTTGAGATTAGCTAACAATATCGATCTCCTTACAGAAATACTACCAGTACTTAGCAGCGTACGATGTAAATGACTTGAAAAATATCAACGAGTCGAACCATAAAAATCGCAATGAAACGGTAAAGGTCGATGAAGGCAATAAAAAAGGAAACAAAAAAGAAGACGAACAAATTCGTTAGAACAAACCTCTTAGTCGATCAAAATAAATGTAACCACAAAGAAAACATGGGGGGATGAAAATAGGTTTGCAGTTCCTTAAGTTCGCTCACTATGGGGCTTGAAGAGTCAGTCTGTATTAAATTAAATCAACGACCAACGATTCTTGAAACAATTGGCAAAAATAATCGTTAGGTATCACGCACACCGCAAGTGAGCGCCGGCAGCATGCTCTTTACATGTCCAGCAGGGTACAATGGAAATAGTCATGGGAACCACCGAATTAAAGGCATATAGACGTTCACCACAGATGCGCGCCACTTGTCGGCAAACCTGGATGTCACAAGCCCAATATCAGGCTCTCCGCGAGCTATTTGAGCGAACGGAGTGTCAAAAAAAGTTGCACTTTTCGAGCGATGCAATGCGCTGTTTGAAAATCAACCACTAGGCTCACCCTGGTGGAACAATTTAAATACAGAAATAAAGGCAGAATCAGAGTCTAGGAGATTAAGAGAGAGCCAGAGAGCCAATTGCCTGGACCTAGTATTTAAGAAGGACTTTTCTGACATTGCTTAAGTGTATTCTATTGCACCCCTCGGTAAATTAGATCTTTCACCTCATGCCGATAGAATTACGGCCAAAGCTGCTCAGATTTACGGCTTTATTTCTTACAATTTCTACCTTCCTGAAATTAATTTAAGACTTTATTGTATGTTTGTACTTCCCATTCTTGAATTTTGCTGCCCTTTCTTCGGTTTAATGAACGAATATAGCCGTTCGAAAATTGAAAACGTCCAAATACATTTCACAAAAAAACTCATATTTCCGACTCTTTCAACTACTTCCTACTCAACAAAATGCCAGGTAACGAAGCTAAAATTTCTTTGGGTCAGGAGTTTGGAAGCAGGCTTTTGTCTCCTTTTCCGACTAAATAATAGCTCAACTCTCCCCAAGCTTTCTGTCATTACCCCCGTTAGTCTTCCTTATAACCTAAGCAATTCTGCACATATTATACCTCCCCTGCATCCTCCACGTGTAAACGCTCTCTCTTCTTTGCTTCTAGGTATAGTTTTCTTTGGAATAACTTGCCAATTGAAATTAGGTCAATAACTATTCTATCTGCATTCAAGCAAAGACTGCACATTTATCTTAACACTGATTCTATTAACCTTTCATTTTCCTTATCTTTTCCCAGTAGCTTTCCCCATGACTTAGAGAAAAGACCATCGGGAATTTAAGTGACCCTCTTGAAATTATATTTTCGCTACCTCGAGTCGCACATGAACTATGATGTCTCCTTATATCACCAGTCATCCAAACGATGACGTCATTTGGACGTACACATTCGGTGGTCCACAGTCTAAAATGCTACCGTTTCTTTGGATACTAACCATCATCAGAATTCAATTCTGGATCCTCAGATGCTGAGGACTTAAGTTCATTGATGAGATTTTGTTTCATACGCCTAAGTGATCAAGAACGAATCATCTCGACGTTTCATTATCTCATTCTGAAATGTGACTGCAGTATTACCCTACTCTACCATATGGCCATTTTTTCCTAAGCAGTTTTTTCTCCTACATTCTATTCCAAAATGAAGGCCTATTGAACTCTGCCTCCACTTTTAAGGTAGGAGTTTTTTTCACTGCCTATTTTTTACTTGTTCACCATAAATTTCAAAACATCGCTAACTGTTGACATAGCAGGACAAATTATGTATTTGTATATTTTATCTGCACACATTGTCGTAACTTTATTTCATTACTAATGTTTGCTTAGACAGTGCCTTGCCGGTGCTAACCAAATATATTTCTAAATTCTAAGAATGAACATATAACGCTACTGTGGGATTATTCACTTTATTCTCAGACCTCGGGGACCTCAGTATGGGAATTATGGGAGATTGCAAGCCCTCGAACGAAAATAACAAGCATAAAGAAATGTTACTCAAATATAGCTAATAGTATCCTAAAAAACGTATTTTCTGACGTCACTCTTGTAGCTTTCAGTTCATGTAGTAGCTCGCACCATTATATTGATCTAACTTTCGCTTAAAAACCTCAAAGGAGTCCGACATAACAACATCCAGACGAAGATTATTCCAAGCTTCAACTACTCTTTTGGGGAAAAAGTACTTCCGAGTGTCTAGCCTTGCTCCAGTCGCACGTAATTTGAGAGGATGACCTCTCAAGTTCGTTGTTGTTGCTAACTCGAAGAAATCACCTGGGACGAGACAACAGTCCTGGACGCGTAGTATGCGGAATGTTAGTATCAGGTCTCCACAAAGCTGCCTATAGCGCAAGGGAAAGAGCTTGCGATTCAACAGCCAAGTTTCATAAGGCTGTGAGCCATGTCCAAGGGCAAGTTTGGTTGCTTGCCTTTGGACCATTTCGAGGATGTTGATGTCCTTCACAACCCAGGGTCTCCAAGCTTTGGATAGTGAACACCAAACTGCGGCCGCACGAATGTTCCGAAGACTTGAGCAAAGCAGTCGGTAGTGAAGGCTGCAAAAGATCGTTTAACGAGGTACAGCATCGACATGGCGGACTTCGCTACCTTTGTGCAATGTAGGGAGGGTTTAATCGAGGGCGTGATCCAGACTCCCAGGTCCTTTTGGGCATCCACTTCTTTCAATAGAATACCATTCAGACGGTAAACCGTATGGTTCGAAGCATTGCTTTTCTCGACTCGTATGATGTTGCACTTGCTCTCATTAAACGGCAAAAGCCAGTCATTTGACCATTTCTGAAGTCGATTTAAGTTTGCCTGCAAGTTCTATTCGTCAGCCGCAGTTTCAATGACGCGCCAAAGTTTGAGATCATCGGCAAACATGGCAATATCTCAGTCCACTTCGTTGGCACAATCGTTGATGTAGACAATGAACAAAATAGGGCCGAGAACAGAGCCTTGGGGAACACCACTCTCAACCTCAACCTTGGTCGACTGTTTGTCGCTGATATGGACAGTTTGTGAGTGGCCAGTTAAGAAGTTTTCTATCCATGTCAGAAGTATACCTGTTACTCCTATGCGGTTGAGTTTATAAAGAAGGCGGTGGTGCGGCACGCTATCAAAAGCCTTTTTGAAGTCGACATAGACTGCGTGCACCGTATTTCCTCTATCGACCGCCTCAGTCCAACGTTCTAGACAGTAGAGCGAATTCGCAACGCCGGACCTTCCTCTACGGAAACAGTGCTGGACCTTGGAAAACAGTTGGTTATGTTCTAGGAACTGCATTAGTTGTTGCTTTAATTATTTTTTCCATGATTTTGCAGCAAACTGGATTTACGCTGACCGGTCGATAATTGTTTGCAGAGACCCGGCTTCCACCTTTATAGCGCGGCGTTATACATGCGGATTTCCAGTCAACTGGTAGACTTCCGGTCTGGAAGGATGTTTGGAAAAGCGTTGAGAGTGGTTTTGCCCGTTCTCTCGCGAGCTCTTTCAACAGCTTTGCAGGTACTTAATCGGGACCCGGTGACTTAGAGTTCTTTAGCCCCAAAAGTTTCCTTCAGGACCATAGTCTCGGTGAAATGAACAGTCTCGACTATTGTATCCATTTCGAAGCCATCGGTAGGGTAATCGTATCTCGTTTCCTTTGTGAAAACAGAAAGGAAAAATTCCGAAATATGATCAGCCTTCGCACTGTCTTCAGTAAGGTCTATACCCTTCGGCGGTCCTCAGCAGGGGTATCGGATCCTTGTTCCGTGTATTCTGCCTGAGGTAACCGTAAAACAGTTTGCGGGATCGTGGTGGCCCGGTTCAGCAGGTCCACTTCGAAATCCTGTCTCGTTCTAACAATAAGGCCCTTGATCCCGATTTCTCTGCACTTTTTACGCATTTAGAGATGCAGGAGTTCCGTCCGTAAGCGATTTTTTTCCACAATCTCCGCTTTTTGTTAACTTCGATTTTTTAAGGCCTGCGTAAGCCATCGTGGTCTGTTCGTTAACCTTTTTATCAAAAATCGGACAGTGATTTTCGATGAGCCTGTGCAGTATGTCCCTGAACGTTTCCCAGTCGTCGGTCATTTTTCCAACGAATAAAGGTTCCCACTGAGTGCGCGTGAGTTCGGCCCTCATTCCACCGAAATTGCCTTGCCATATATTCCTTCTGACTGTTGTGAGTCTTTCTGGTATGGAAAATAGTGAGTACGCCATCGCCGTACCAAGTGGTCACTTTTACCTAGCGGCAGTAGACATGACACTTCGTCGATTCTGTCCTGTGACTTTGTGAGAACTAGGTCCAGGCAATTGGCCTGTTGTCCTTCGCACACCTTTTGTGGGAAAAAGTGACATGCTGTGTGAGAAGGAGCTTTTAGCCTCGTGCTCAGAAGGCAACCGTCAAAGACTAGATCAGAACTATGTTCGCAGGCTGAGCTCCAGTCGATGTGAGGCACATTGAAGTCACCCATGATCATGATATCCAACCGCGTAGTAATCTTTTCAAGCTCCTCTAACAGGTAAGCATCGGCTACGGGGTCTCTTCTCGGTAAACGGTAGACTGTCAGGACATCTAGACTTGATGAACCTAGCACTTTTATGGATAGCCATATCGCCTCGGAAGTAGACGCCAGTTTATAAGTTTTTTCTAAAACTGTAAGTTCGCTTTTCACATATGTGAGTACGCTCTTTCCTGTGAGGCTCTTTCCTGTCGCTTCTAAGACGTTGGTAGCCAGCCATAGTGACATCTACTGCATTAGAGGTGCCTTTTAACGCAGATTTTATTTGTCTTATCTCATCATCGAGCTGGTTTAGCTTCATGGATAGTTTCTGACAGCCACCAATAATGGCAGTGCCGTCAATAGCGTGAATATTAATTTGAGAGAGGGCCCGCCGCCGTGATGAGACGGTCGAGTGGTTAACGAGCGTCGCCATGGCGTTGGTGGTCGCGGGCTCAATCCAGATTTGCGGCATACCTTTTTGAATTTTTGTGCGGTTAAAAACGAACTAACGAGTGGCTAGGTTAAGGTTATACTACCAGCGGTTTTTCACAAGCACTATATAAATTATCTACTCCACCTTTTTTGCAAATTAATGAAAGCCCCCGGAACGTTCTTAACTACGTCTGCTTGTGGAAGATTTTGGAAGTATTTGTTATAACGAGTTACTCGATATAAATTTCACGATCAGTTAGACAGAATATGGACAATGAAAGACTCAGCCAGTTTGAAGATATTCTTCAGAAACCCGGAGGAGCAGTTAGAGACTGGATTGGACTGGTAGGTTGTGTAGGCCAAGCCAAGATTTCCGGCAGGTTGCTCTATTTAGATAACTGTCCTGGTCGAACAAAAGTCCTCAGAAACCCCGAAGAGCCGTTAGAGAATGGATTGGACTAGTAGGTTAAGTAGGCCAAGCCAAGATTTTCGGCCGTGTGCTCGATTTGATGAGCTCTCCTGGTCAAACAATGAGGGTTCCGAAGACAACTGGGTGGAAGATTCAATTAATTGATTCAATAATTTGAACCAATTAATGTCTGTGGACTGTTTGTTTCAGTGCAAAGACTCGATTAAAATCAGTCTTCTTGCTGCTAAAAATTTAAACCGCGTGGCACCCGTTCAGTAACTACCTGTAACTACTTTATTGAGCGCAAATAACAGCTCATTTCCGAAAGAAATACAATATTTATTGTAAATATGAAGCAAACACCGAGTTTGACTTGGAAACAAGGTTCTCAATATTTCTCTTTCCCTTGCGGATTTCCGATAACTTCGACGGGGGAAGACTGTTTACTAAGCCCGTAGAAATCGGTCTTCGCGGGAGCCAGAAGTAAACAGAGTTAGCTACTTTAATTATTGTAAGAGGACAATTTTCGGAAGTTGCGGTGGGAGACGCAGAAATCGCCCATAGTTTTCTCGACGAAAGCAATGTCTGTCGGCACTTCTTAGCTAATCTTTGTGATAAGCGGACAATATATAATCTAATTTCAACTTATTTCCTCGAGGCTAAATTTTTGGCATAGCTTGATGAACGAAGTATCAGAAGACGAGCGCATTTCAACCGAATTCAAACGAGGCGAATTGGTGCTTGATGCAGTTTTTGTGCTAGGCCACTATTCTCTGTCTGGGAAGTCGTTTGTGACTCTATAGCCGGCCAATCATTATTGCTAGCGTAAATGTGAGTGGTAAAGCTGGGTTTGTCCTTTCAGCAAGTGCCGCTTCTTTGGGATGTTATAAAGTGGCAGGTTTCAACTCAATCAGGAATAGTGTGACCAGATGACCAGTTAGACGGCGATGACGCTGTCGCCGCAGCCCACAATCGGTGAATTCTTTGACAGACAGAGAGCAAACGTCCGTGGATGCATCCATTCCTGATGTAGAATCCCGGTTCCTTAAAAAGACAGAAAGACTGTAAACCCACTGCACTTGTGCTAACGCTTCCGCGTTCCGAACTGCTATCATCCCATGGGCAGAAGTTTTTTCTCCTGAATAACAGCATTTTTGGAACAACACTAACAACCATATTCCTCAAGGAGTTTTTTTCACTGCTTGCCTGATTCTCACTGCATATTTCTTCTGATATTGCCTGTAACCTGATACTAAATATTATTAATTATTTAATTGAAATATTTAAAGCTGCCGGAAATACAGAGGGAAATTGACTAACAACAGGTGGAAATAGAACCTCAGAGAAAAATTCGGGATGTGTAGAATTCTTTGTAGGCTTTCTGTTTGTGGATGAGTGTAAAACTCTACGTTCCACAGGAGTTTGATCATGGAAAATAAAAGCTTATTTACCCTATGTAATAAGAGCAACTAAGGTCTTCTTCTATCGTTAAAATTGTTTGATCAAAATTGGTTGATTTTTGCTCCGCGATGAAAGCCTTTTTAGTTTTTGCGACCTTCCAATTACAACCACAGGAGTAAAGGAAGTGAAAAGTTGCATCGAATGTTTTTTTTTCGGGACGCTTTTCAAACTGAAGTTGAAACCTCGTTTCTGCCTACAATCGACTTCAGCTGTCGGTAATGGGTTCAAATTACTCACTAAAATGAGAAGAGAGAGCTGATATTTTTCGATAAAAAGGGCCCCAAGACTAGAAAAAAGTGAGTCATATTGCGACCCAAAACTACCAAAGCTTCCCAGTGCATCAAGGTCTAGATTGTTAATATTAACAGTAGGTTGCAGACGAGAAACTTGCATGCTATTTTTATTCCGATTTTGATGAAGGGTTGCCTGACATTTCGTACTGGAAAATAATTTGAATTCATTATTAGCATCAATAAACCGAACGAGAGACTTATCACTTATAAATATTTTGCTCAATAATATAAAACGTGTCATAGGACAAAACAAGAAAACTAAGAATGTTTATTGGGAAATCAGTAAAACTTGGTGAAAAGTATTAAAATTTAATGGTGAGGCTACGCATGGCGAACTCTATGCTGGTATAATATTCAACACTACTTTATTAAGGAATTCAATAATATATCTCTCCAGTGTCTGCTACACAAACGCAGTTGAGCCTGCTTAGGCGTACTGTCCTGAGTTGAATTAAAATCATATTAATCCGTCAAGGTCACTGGCGCGTGGAAAATATTGTAAAGATAAGTAAATCTTTGGTTTATACCATATTTCTTGGCAATAATAGTGAATTTTCGACTAATTTTTAGATTTAAAAAGTTATTTTTACGGTCCTTTATTATTTACGCACGCTTAAATAATCAGTTGGATAAATTAGTCATACTTTGCGCAATTGTGGCTTGAATAATAGCACGGCGTGTCGTTTCCTATTTACTACAGGAAATAAACTACAGTATTTGTCATTTTAAGTATACCAGTATAAAGTATTAACTCTTTAATCTATCGATTAAACCCAAATTCTATGAAGTAGTTTACTATGTCCCGGAAGAGACTTGCAAAAGGGCGTAAGCTTGCAGCCTCCCCTCCATCTTTGAGTAATAGAGTAATGGGAGGAGAAATATCTGGCGTATGTGAGACATCGTAGACTTCTTCAGATATTATTAAGTCTAAGATCCCTTTAACAAATCTTGAACCGCTTGATCCTTTGGTTGCTCAAGCGTACAATTCGTCCTGTTATAATCGGTTATCGTCTGACGAAATAATAAATTTCCAGTAGATTTCCAATAGACCAGTACCTCTGACAAAGTTATCCAGCCGGCCCTTCAAGTCATTGGAGCAGTTAGCTCCGAAACTGAAGAACGGATAAAACTCAAGCATAATTATATGCGGTGCAATATTCCATATCATATATCTGTTATCGCTGGTGTGAATTGGGTTATGCAATATTTGGCTTGGGATTCAGTGTCGTGCACGCTAAGACACTGTGCTCTCTCAGTCAAAATACCCCAAAACTAGTCACTTTTTATTATATAAGTCGACTTCATACTGTCAGGGAGGGACATATGTAGAGAATTCTGCCAATAATGGCATTTAACAGTTTCCTTTTACCTCACCCAAATGCAGAGGATACTAAAAAAAATTTGAACAGTTGACAAGCAATATAGAAATAACTAATCCTATTCACATTTTGAATAAATCGCATTCACTGTCGTCAACTGCCTCGCCGTTTGAATCGTTAGTCAATTCTGTATAGAAATTGACTATGATTGATCTTGGGGGATCTGAAGACAACAATGCTTCCCTTATTATTACACCAATACCAAGTCCACCAGTGACTTCTAGTAAATTAATGCAGATTTTTAGCTTAAAACCAAGTCCGACTAAAGTCTCAGTCACTAGAAAATAGAAGAAATCTATCATATCCACGAAAAAGATGCCTTTACGTTCGCCTGCTACTCCCTAAAACATCCCCAACCACACTACCTCGAATTTCCAACTACCTCTATATCTAGGCGGCTAAAATGAACATGCCAGAATTCTCGTCTTGGAATGTGCTCCTGTTCCATTCGCAGCAGTGCGCCCCCACACCACAGCACATTCCCTCCACGGTCGTTTTCCCAGTGGTCACCTAATACGAAAGGTCCTCCGGGACTAGTAGCTTCCCCCGGCCCTCTGTATAACTTTAAGGGGAATACTTTGCAGTATCCTGTCTATGGGTGTCCCGTACAAACTCCAATAGCCAGTGACGGTGGTCAATTCCCCTTTCCGTCATTTCCCCTCCATATCTTACTCCTCTTTAACCACATCAGGTGCTTAATATACCATAGCCTTTTTTATAGAAACGGGTGGGGGCACCCATTCCCTATGCTCAGTGGCTCGTCAACCACTGGACGACTTAGTTGCCCTATCTCAAATACAACCAGCTTGTCCACTTAAACTTTCCGGTCAAAATGTCAGATCCCTTCTCAATAAAACGCTGCTTCCTCAGACTCTGGTCTTCATCCACTGTCCAGCTATTGTTATAGTAACTGAAGCATGGGCAACACCTTCCGTAGCCGACTACAAACTCTCACTTATAGGTTATAATTATACTCGAAATGATCGTCACGACAGTCGTGGTGGAGGAAGCTGTATACATGTTAAGCAAGCACTTGCATTTCTGCCCTTATACTCTCCGCAATTTACCGTAGTTGAAGAGAGCTGTTGGCTTCGAAATACCTTCAAAAATAAGTACGCTTTACGCTTTGGCTGTGTCTATTACATACCCAATGTCAATGAGGATTACGATCTTTGCCTCTCACAAGCATTTAATGACGCGGTTGACTTAATTTTTTAGTATTGCTTGATTGCAGGTGATTTCAATCTTCCTGAAGTTCGATGGTTTCCACCTTCCGGCCCTATAAATTTCAAGGACTTACTCGATGCCATAAAAAGCAGCATGTGGAACAAAATTGTCGACTTCTCTACCCGAGGATCAAGCGTACTGTGTCTAGTCTTCTGCAGAGGTTGCCTGCCTTTGACAGTGTCCTCTTTAAGCCCACTTTGAAGTTCATACCACGACATAGAATTTTATACAGTACAATTCGAAACTGATGAAACAATCTCCAAAAATATATCTTTTATTTAACTTCTGATCAGCCTATTTGACGGAATAACTGATAAATCATTATTCCCACGGCTGGTCTGCTTTTCTTCTATGTCAGGATATAAATACATGTACAAATATACTGTACAAAGTTTTGGCTCCGCATATTTCTCGTTTTAATCACCGTAAGAAAATAATTAATTACATGGATAAGGGTAACTGCTCTTTATCTTTTCACCGTAAAGTTACGTTACCACTCTCGTTGATTCCATTTAAAAACGAAATTTCCGGTCTGCCCTTGAGTTGACGTATTTTTGAGCACATTACGAGACTTTCCGTTCGCTAAAGGTCTTGAAACTTTTTTACCGCAAAGTAAGAACGCACCCCTTCATTCGGGACGCCCTTTGGAATCCCATAAATGCCAAAAAATTAACGACTGATAGTTTCAACGTTTTCTTATCCAAAATATTTATTGAAATCTCAAACGCTCCCCTTCCGACCATCCGAGGTGGGACCAGTACCGTCCTCACAACCATGACTTTTCCCCCTCGGACGTAAACGTAGCCATTAGACATTTTCGTCAATCTCATACTCCTAGACAAGATAGCGTCCCGGTCAATATTATGAAAGCAGATGTTAATTATATTTTCCCATCACTTCTGTGTACGATATTTAATCTAGCTTTGGAAATTGAAACATTTTTCCAGTATGTAGAAGGAATCGCACATTCTGCCTGTCTCCAAGCACGGCCAATGCTACGTCATTTGATGATTTTCGGCCAATTAACACAATTTCCACAGCTTTCAAGATCTTGCAATCATCGATCAAAGATAAGCTGATGTATCACTTAACCGAGAATAACAAACTGAATGCGGCCCAGCACAGGTCCCTCAAAACAAGGCTTTGTGATACCAGTTAACTCTCTTTCTTCGATCACGTTCTGCAATCTAGGGGCAATGGTTTTGCACTTGTCATACTCCATTTCAACTTCACGAAGGCTTT
Organism: Schistocephalus solidus; assembly: GCA_017591395.1. Lineage (NCBI taxonomy): Eukaryota > Metazoa > Platyhelminthes > Cestoda > Diphyllobothriidea > Diphyllobothriidae > Schistocephalus > Schistocephalus solidus. The sequence goes on from WEDG01000998.1 coordinate 50,157, forward strand.
TGATCGTGTTGACCCTGCATTCCTTCTCCTAAAAATTTCATCTTTCGTTTTGTGTGGTAAAATTCTGAAATTGGCATCTTCTTACCTGGGCTCTGGCACACAACATGTTAAGATCTCCAATGTGAGTTCCAACCCCGTTCGTGTGATGAGGGGAGTTATTCAGGTTCGTGTGCTTGGCACGCTCTTATTTTGTCTTTTTGTCAATGATGTTTCAGGTTTATTTCAGAATGGTAAGCCCTTTATGTATGGCGACGATTTAAAAGATGCCTATCAATACAAGCCGACAGATCGCGCCACCATACTTTGACTGATAAAAAACCATCCTGAGGCTTTTGCCCAATGCTTTCGCACAAGGCGCCCTTCCCTTTCTTGGCACAAATGCTTCGTTATTTTTGTTATTGACGACCATCAGCCTCAAATAAGCATAAATGACCGTGATCTAAATGTGCCTAAAGTTGTTAAGGATCTGGACATATCATATTCCAACGGTCTTTATCTTTCAGAGTATTACGCCATGATTGTCTCCAAAGCACGCTGAACTGCCGGGTTTATCCTCCGAAATTTTAAAACTATTGATATTAGATTCCACCTTTATAAAATGTACGTTAGGCCTGGCTTAGATACTGCTCGTTTCTATTAAGCCTTTTGCACGGTAGGGAAAGGAAGAAAAAAAGAATACGTACAGCAGTTTTTACTAAAAGCGTTTTATCGTCAGAGCACCGTAATCTGACGTATCAAGAACGCTGTGGTCTTATAAAAATTGATCCACTATGGTTTCTCCGATTACAGAAATGACTCTATTTACTGTTTAAGCTTTTAAAAAAGTCATACATTTAATCCCCTTACCACGGTGAGGCAGCTTGATCCTCTCCGCGCCGTATTCGCCACAATTTATTTTTATTTCTTCCACTAACATGCACAGTTAAGTATCGTCAGTTTTTTCGGTAAACGCCATGGTAATATGGAATAAACTGCCCCAGCATATACAAATCCTGCAAACATATTCTTTTTTAAGAGAACTATTACTAGATTTCTGCATTCAGAACAGCTTTAAGGAATTACAGTTGCCAACGCGGTTGAATCTAACTTCCGGCTCGATGGAGTGCGCGGCATCTGAGTTCAATTACAGGTCTTACCTTGAGGGCAATGGCACTGTCTCTGCAGCCCTAAACCGGTAAATTCTTCAGCAGACAGCATGCAAACGTCCGCCGATACACCCCTGCCTGGTGCATAATCCCGGACCCTCAAAAAGGAAGAAAGACTGTAAACACACCGCAATTGTACTAACCCTTCCGCGGTCCGAACTGCTATGATCCCACGGGCAGCAGTTTTTTCTCTTGAATACCATAAATTTAGGATAAACACTAACAACTTTGTTCCTCCAGGAGTTTTTTCCCTAGAAGACTGATTACCACTGAGTATTTAGGTCACTTTACTCACTTTATTGAGGGAATATGACTTTCACCCTTGAGCTCCTAATTTACATCAAAATTGCAATATAATCAACTTTTACAATGATACGTCCGATAAGTGTAAATTTAAAATCATTTGTAGGTGTGAGCGAGGCGAAAGCTCCCGCTACTGACAAAATTTTGATTTTAAGTACAGAAGTTTATCAGCATATGAGTAGCAAGCTTGCATTTAAATGCTTGAACAGTATCTGTGAGGAATATTTCATCAGGAAGTCCGTTTCATGCTCCAATGACACTCTGCGAGAAAGTGTTCCGTCGGACATGCGTATGGACCTCTTCAATTTAAAGCGATGGCCTCACAGATGGTCTGTCCTAGCCAGTTCGAAGACTTCCTCAAATTCCTGGGTGGGTAGGTTTGAATGAGCTCACCGCGTAGTTGCCTGTTATTAAGAGAATACAATAAAATTTCAGCCAATCTGGTTTCTGATATTGTCTGTAAACTGGCATTTAATACAATTATTTATTAAGTTTGTCCATATCCGTGCCTATCAGTTCGTTCGGATGTCGGTTAAATGTGGTTTTCCTCAAAGTTCCGTTATTGCCACTACTCCGTTCATTATATATGTCGATAAAGGCATCAGTGGGCTGACGTTGCGCTATTTCGGCCGATTAAATCAAGCCTTGATGCATTACCCACAATAAATTTGATGAAAATCACCTTCAGGTAAAAGAAAACTAACTTGAGGAATGGTAGAATCTTTTTTGTTTCGTTAAATGTGAACAAGTACAAAATTATGCGAGTCGGCCGAACTAGAACTTCCAATCACCATTTTTTTGTCTGAATGACTTAATATTCCAAAAAATTGACACTGAGAAGGACTTCAACCTATGGATCATGACTTTACGTAAACCATCGTTGAATTTCTCAAAAATGCTCAAATCACTGATGTCAACCATTTATCATATCAAGTGCGCGTTCGCAACGTTCGACGAATTCTGCTCCGATAAAGTCTCTGGAACGTTTGTGTGATGTCGTGGACCGCTGTAGACTGGAGCGTCTTCGAGAATGTTCAAAAGCATACAACCAAACCAGTTGAAGGACAAGACTTACTACCCCATGAAATACAGCCACATTACCTCAATCCTTTCGTTTCGTTTGCAAAAAATACAAGATAGGATTATAAAAGCATACCAATGCATGTGTTTTCCGTACTATCACCTTGTAACCTATTGTTGCTTTCCGATGTAAACTACAAAAAACTGCGATGGCATTAAATTAAACGATGTCCGACTGGGTTTAAATGCCGCATAGGGAAGTTCCTACTTTCCAAAGTAGTGGTTGAAGCAGGAATTCCCTGCATAGGGCCGTCGATAATTATGCATTTCACATGCACCATAATGCCTCTTGTGAATAAATAATGTGGACTGTCATTCCGGTCGCCATTGCCTTGCCGGTTTATGTTATTTATATTTTTGGGGTTATGGGCGTAGCCCTTGGTGATCCTATTAATTTACAATTGAAATTTTAAGTGCAGGTGTATATGGACAACATAAAATACAGTCATTTATAATGTTAACAGAAATATTTTGCATCAAATGTGCAGTGGTACGATAAATGTAAATTGAAATCATATGGTAAAGCTAATGGCTTGCTGGATATAGTCATGTAGTTAGAGCGTCAGTTATCAAAATTTAAGCAGTAGAACTGCCGTTATCCAGCGTCATTAATCCACTGGGAAGTTATCTCCATGTTCGAACCACTCGCTGACTTAAGGAAAAATTTCATTGATCTAGGTGCAGACATTTGCGTTTGACCTTATATGAACGACCTCACAGGGGATACATGTTTGGAAACTCAAAGAAATCTTCAGATTTCAACAAAAAAACATGTCCGTGGAAAGTGCGAAATTTACGTATCAAGTCACAACTCATTTGTCTATAAGATAGGGAAAAAGTTAGGAAAAGCGCTACAAATGATATTCATCCATGAGATTTTCACTGCCAGCCTGATCCCCACTACATATTTCGTTTGATATTGTGTACAAACTGGAATTTAATACAATTATTTTTATTACTAAAATCAGACATTAACTCAATACGCTCTTCTCAACAACGCTTGCCACCACATACTGTATTACCGAAGCTACCATAAAGGCATTTATCCATCAGGTCGTAGGCAATTAATGTTTCCATGCCATATGGCAGGCGTTGGCCTCCTTTTGGTGAAGTATAACTATACTCTGTGACCAGTACGGAATACCCTGCAAGTGATTATGCGTACGGGATTCTCAGCAACCAATCTTTTATCTTGGAGGATAATCTGCAGAGGAAGGAAAATACCTCCAATGCAGGTCAAGTTTTACCGTTTCTTGACCAACTTGCCGCCAAGATTGCCAATAATATTTTAAAACATAAACTGTGATCAGTAGTTTGTTGCGTGTGCGATTGAAGATTATTAAATATACACCAAGCCGAAGATCGGAGTGATGAACAGAATACACTGCAAGTGTAAACTAAACCAAATTCAATTCAACTCAGTTTATTGACGGAAGTAGGCAGGAGCATTAAGTTCCCTATTCGAAACGTGAAATTGAGTATGGTGTACAGATAAACTTTGCGGACTGCAATAGTTCAAAGAGGACCATAAAATATGACATTTGGGGCGTGAGTCGCAAGGGTTAAGTAAAATCCATTATCGACCAGACTCATTTTGTAAAATCAATATGTCGAGATTCATTTTAGAGCTTTCCAGCAATGGTGAGATCACTTATTCGACAGGGCGGGCATTCAATAGTTTTACCTCTTTGACAGAGGATACGGACTTGCGTGTATTCAACTTGGCCTGCTTTATACGCAGTTTAAATGAGTGACCTCAGGGATTGGTCATCGTAGCAAATTCAAAGAATTCCTTAAGAGTCTGGTACCAATCCAATCGCTTTTTGTAACGGTCGGATTGCTGATTTTTGGCGGGCATCTTGAAGTAACTAACAAGGTTTCTCTTTCGTTTCCTTAGCCACCGTGCCTTTGATATCATCACGACGGGCAAGTATTCCGGAGACCCCTACGGAGCCAACTCCAAGCAAATCATCTACCTTTCAACCAATTCCTCCTAATTAACAAATGCTAGTTGTCGTTTTCCAATTTTTGTATCGATAACCGTTATATTTATATTTCATCGTCCAATAAAATTTCACAATCGCATTTCATCCTCTTACATCAAAATTAATTAGATTTATATATTGTGTGATGACGACCGAACAGGATACTAACGTGCCTCCTTCAGATCTAAAGATCTATTTATAGATTCAGAAACACCACCATCCTCGAAGCATATAATCCTCTCTTCCGAAGCAGAAGTAAAACAGGACGCAACATCACAATGCGGAATGTCTGTAGGAGATCCCCGCGCACTTGCCTGAAACTCACGGCGAACAGGTGTGAATTTGTTTGGCACTTTGAATATTGCAAGGAGCTTTGACTCTTAATCATTTTGGTGGCGCTTCTTTGGAATCTTTCGAGTCAGTGCTGATCTTAAACCATCAGAGGACTGCAGGCTTATATAGTATATTCAAAATACTGCCTTAGGAATGTTGGGGAAGAGATCTTCATCGAAATCCAATAACATCCTCCTGATGGCGTGCAGCACAGAAATTGCGCTCTTCACCATTTTCGAGCAGTGAGAAGACCGTTGATGGAGTTTGACGTCAGTACAACAAAGTCCTTTTGGGGTTCCACGTGTTGTGAGGCTGTACCGTTGAGAAAGAAGCTTCTACTCTCGGCGGATCCTGATAGGTGGCCTAAGCGAACTATTGTACACTTACCGATGTTGAACAGAAAAAGCCAACGATTTGACCGCTCCTCCAACCATATTAAGGTGATCGATAGTTTTTCTTCATCGCAGGGCTCCTTATTACCCTTTAAATTTTCCTGTCGTTGGAAAACATTGCTGCTTCAGAGGATTTGCACCCCCTATTTAACCATATTTAGGGATATAAACAAATTAGGTCTTAAATTAAACGAAAAAGCAATTTTAATACACCGTGAAAAGGAACTCCATGTGACATTGATTGTACTGAACCAGCTGGAAACGGAAAAATTGGAGAAGTAGGAAGGCTGACAAGACGTTATGACGGGCTATGCGCACGTATCTCTCGCACAGACATCATAATTATCCATATTTGTAGATTCTATGTCGTTAAGGGTGAGTATTAAGCGAGATATTTAAGAGAATTAAGTCATCATATTTGTAAATGCCCCATTTCATAATTTGTAAATTTATAAAAATAATATGGTAATACATACAGATTGCTGCGTTTAAATGAACCAAATTCTGCAACGCAATTGGCAGCAAGTGTGAGCAATTATGGCCATGGAGAAACGAGTAGTGCACGAGTAGCTGGTTCTTAAAGCACCTGTTGAAGGCTGCTCTACGACACATTATACAACATATATCAATCGCGGGAGCATTAACCAATCACATTTGAAAGGAGAAGGGTTTGCCGCATATATTGGCTGCATTTACTTTCCGCAGTACAGCCGATTTTACACTTTGGGAAGATGGCCGAAAGCCTGCAGAATTTACCAGTTTTTCGTAAGGAGAATTTTTACAGGATACGTTCCATACCAGATGTCTTCTATGCCCCGTCAAGTTTACATATGCACGTCCCAAAGCACCAAATCCCTACCAATTATTTCCCAACAGCATATACTCTTCCAATTTTCCTTTGAGAGGAAACAAACCCGTCGAATAAGTACTACGGAAGCTGAGGAAATATATGAGCCTCCGCGAAAGTATCGCAAAACTGACTGATTACCCATCGTTTCCAAATTAGAACGTTATTTATGTTTCACAAAGATTGACTATCAGTTTCTTTTTGTATATTTTGCATCTCATATTTAAGTTCAATGCAAGTTCTAGCAGCAATGGTTGCTATACTTTAATGTCTTAAACGGCACAGCTTTATAACCGAAACGTATGACGTGGTGCATATTTTTAAGAGCTGCAGATTCTTGAAATACCATCGTATAGCTTCACGAGTAGCTTCTCTGCGCGAATTTTCTCCTTCGAGTGGTTACGTTAAGTACGTATCTACTTAGGACGTCTACTACTTGTTGGCATTCCATGGTGGCTTTTTTAACTACTTACTTTAGTTTTTTTTAGAACGTCAATGTTAAGTCCGTCAGGCATATTTTACTTTCTACTGACAGCAAAATTCGAATGCTGGATGTAGACTGAGTCAAAATACAACTTACTGTAGGCCAGTAACGCCATCCTTTGATTTGTTGACCTCAGGTAAGTGAGGCAACCCATCGCCTTTTGCACATGTTGAAAGCTTTCTTCAGTAAATGGACCTGACAGAACTTATCACTCTGTGCTTAGTATACTTGTTAAAATTTTCAATTGGAGTCATTGTAGTTATAATTAACCGGCCTCAACGTAGCCAAAAAATTTGGTGAGCAAATTAGCGGGTCACCAGCTCTGACTTACCAAGAGTGATATTGTGGGAGGCACGTACTCAGCTGTCTTTTTATAACCAACCAGAAGTTTTTGGTCGTCAATTCGTATTCTTGGCATCCGACCGGTTCAGATATGGCGTTTAAAATCTCTTTCCATATACGCTGTTTTATACGCTGCACTACGGTCGCCGCAGTGCGGAGAAAATCAGAGTAATGAACCCGTCTGGGTTGAAGAACGAATCCGCACTGCTCTGGTAGCCAGCCAGTACTAATATTTGCAACCCCGCTATTCCCACCGACTGGCCCAACTGATAAGTTATCACGTCCGATTACCCTGAATGGGTACACATTCGTACACCTAGCCAAAAACCATACTCAGCTAAATGAGGGACCGCACAATCCGCTGATACAATTAGATTTTTGGCTTGTTCACAACCTAAGCAATATTACGATTTCTCTCCGAGTGCCTTCATGATCCATGTAGCTTCGATGCCGTTTATCCCAAGTATATTGAATCATGTGAATCGATTTTTTTCAAAGGGATATTTTTTTCATTAACTTAGCGACCGTGATTGGGTATCGGAGTTTTGCGGTTTAAAGCGCGAGTGTTGCTTAATCTTGATGTCCGATCGTTTGCATTGGGACAGATTTGTGTTTATGGGGAAACGGTTCGTATACTTCAGTCAGGGAAACAAAGTTAGTCCAGTCCAGTACTTTGAAAAATCCTTTCAGATATCAAACGGCACAAGAATGAGTATGGCACCACTTCCTTGCTTCTGCTATTTTTGGGGCTACTGCTGCTTTTCAACGACACTCACTGTACGCATGACTGAAGGAAGATATAATTGCTTAGTGTAGTTTAGGGGCAGGTGTGTGCACCGTTAGACAGATGCTATTATTAATTGCCACTGATTTTTTAACGTTCCTTGTGACGCCGCTCCTACGTGTCACGATTATCTTAAGCCGGCGTTAGCTCGGCCTCGTACTGTCATAACAATTAAGGCCAGCAATTTACAGGAGGCTGTCTAACAGTTACGGAAGGATAAGTGATTCTTACATGTGGTCGAAGGACTTGGACCAGATGCCTCGTCATTTAAAGTGACCCCACAGCCCTATGGTGGATTACGTCGTCGTTAATTATTCAGCCAACATTGTGAAATATTTCTTGGTAATATCTTTCTTATTAGCACAATTTTCTGGTCGCCTACGTTATCCAAGTCTATGTCGATCTAAACAGGGCCATGTGTTGTATCCCATGCCTGCGGTATAATTTGTACTTGCGGATTTCCAAATAAGTAATTGGCCGACTGGCCCCACTGTCTTGTTTGAGAACACTTTTTTCGTCACTGTAACGATCGCGCCAGTTAAATTATGCAATGCATCTTTGGCGCAAGTTGTTTTGTGCGCATGTAGTGGTAGTCCTCATAATTTTTGTAGAGTTGGCAATGTATATGAAGCTGAAGACGTTGACAAGAATTAACTTTTCGTCATGATTCCATGAGATATAGCCTAGAGATACAGGCTTCAATCGCTTATTGCCGGGCGTGTTTATGTAACTAGCTCATGATGATGTCATGAACATTAACAATCAGAAATTTAAACATGAATATAAGATGTCAGTGGCACAGGCCTTTCAATCGAGGACGTGGCTGTTTGCTTGTCTGTATGGGGTCAGATCCACGATGTCAAGCCTCAGTAGGGACATTACGTGAAGTTTATTTTTAGCGAGATTTCAACCCTGGACATGGACCTTAGCTTAGGAATCACTTAATCTAATGCAGGACAGTTATAATCGGAAACATTCGGGCGTTTTCCTCTTCAAGCCAATGAAGTACAAATATTTTCTCGCTCTAAATGTGTCACTTAAAACGAGGCAAGGTTGAATCACTAAACCCCTCACTGCTGACAGATGTCGCGCCCACGCCTGGCCGTAACTTTGGACATGTTTCTCGTGCAATCGTTACGTGGGTTTCCCACTGGGATTGCGATGCGCCGGTTCTAAGAGACAAAGGAAACAGAAAATTTCCGACTTACAAAAGGACGAGCTCTAAGAGGAAAAGTCGATGCATAGGACAAGTTTTTGCTAGTCCGACGCTTCAAATTCGCACTCGAACCCATCATCGGAGACCGCAGTAAATATTTAATGGGCACACAGGTAGAACAGTACCTATGGACAGAGTAACTGCGCAACCACACACCTAATACAATTAGAAGCTCTAGCTTCCGTCGCTGACGTTCATATTGGCTGCAATGCTTTATCACCTGAATGTGAGGCATTGATTGCCGCGAGCTGAGCACCGATTTTGATGATTTGCGTAATAACCGTACAACAGTGCAGCTCGCCAGTGCCTCCACCAGAAGCAATGTTCGCCTGTGCATTCATCGCAGGACCTCCGTACGAGATACAGCAACCTATGAACTGCGTTTTCTGCATAAATGCGTTTGTGAGGGGCTGACACCGAGGAGCCCGCGTTACACAGTTCCAGTTAACACAATTGAGCAGAAACAATTGACGAGAGTGATGATCAGTGACTGCCACCTGCGCTTGCGCAAGTACCGAACTGTCATCGAAGCAAAAAAGGACGGAATACGCGGCATTGCTTGGTGAATCCGTTGCTGATTGTCTGGACCGGACAACATTAACTCTGGCAAAAGTGAGACAAGATGAAAAGCGCTCAAAGCTAAACCAGAAGCTTATTAAATTGAAACCCGAACTCAATACCAACGAACTTATGATCGAAGCAGTTAAGCGAACCAGAACTATGAAGCCAATTTTAACATTGCTGACACAATAACAGCCGATTGTATTGCTGCCCCCTGAGGCCATGTTAGTACGCACTAACGCAACCACTGAGACTAAACACACTGTTCGTCAAAGCTACTTCTCTACTGATGCGAGCAGATACGCTACTAGTATGCCGCCCACAGAGATAAAAAGCAATGAAGAAATTAAAATAGACAAGGATATTGTAGTGTTCCCTGCTGGCAAAGGAAGAGCAACTGTCGAGATGAATTGCGTTGATTACAACGAGAAGGCACAAGCTCTCCTTGACGATCAATAGTCTTACAGGCCCACACATTCCTCGCAGACTAAATCGATGATCGGCCAGTTGACCGGACTCCTAAGCCGACTCAGGCGCATCTGACGCGCTCACTCGACGAAGCCAACCGATACAGCACTGGCCAGGTTCTATGAACCACCAAAAATCCACAAACCCAACTTTCCCCTGTGACTAATCGTTGCCTAGAACGGCAACCCCACATACAATCTAGCCAAATATATGGCCCGAAAACTCAGCTTTCTCCTTGGGGGCTCTGGTATGTCAATCAATTTGGCCTCCCAATCCCTTATCGACAATCGGGAAAAACTATACGACCCGACCAAATCATAGCATCTTTCGATGTTGTCTCACTATTAACATTCATTCCACCAGACGTGGCGCGAGATTTGTTACGCAATCGACTCAAAGAAAGGTACGACGAAAAATCGAATGTCTAGTGCAACTCTTCTCGTTCTGCTAAAGAATATTTTTCACTTTCAATGATAGAAAATATGAAAAAAAAATCAAAGAAACGCCTATGGGCTCCCGAATATCCAGCCTAGTTGCGAAATTAGTCCTACAAGAGCTGGAAAAGGTCGGTTTCAAACACTACGAATCCGCGTTTTTGATGCCGATACGTGAACGTCACATTCGTCATTAGTGAGAGACACAGGCTATCAAGCTTTCAAACTGAAAGAAGAGAAAGCCGAGGAATTAACCTTCGTTGACGTGCTCGTTACGCGGAGACCTGATGGTAACTTCAACACTACAGTGTATAGAAAAGTGACTAACACCACCTAGGTTCTAAGTTATCATAGCAACCACCCGGTGGTGCACACACGTGCCTGTGTTAGGGTGCCCTTCGAACGGGTAGAAACATACCGTAGCGAGCACAAATTAAGAGTATTAGAAATATGCCATCTCAGTGGCCAGTTAGCATAGAAAATCCATCCGAAGACTCAGAAGCCGCTGCATACGTATGCATCCACGACGGACAAACAGAAGAAAGATTCCAACGATTTGGTTATCCATACCGTACATAATTAATGTGTGCGAGGCCGTGGGACCCCGGTGAGTCAGGTGATGCTGACGAGACCCAGTCATGGACTTGCATCCCCCCCTCCCGCATCCCACTCCCCGGGTATGACTACATAAAGGTCCATACTTCGTTGCACTAAGGCAGTCTCTGATGATGAACGCCTGTTCGAGTTTGAAAGCTCAGATCAATAAAATTTCCAGCCTAGTTATCGTACCTTCGTCTTCTTGTTACTAGTTAATGTGCCCAAAAGACCAGAGTGCTGAGTGAAGAGGGGAGAGGGTGAGTTATTGCGCTTCTTGATGAAATCTGGGCCGGCAAACCGTGACATATGCAACTTGCGGCCCACGTGGTTGTCACCTCTCGAAAAATTTGGTCTAGTCGAAGTTCAGATCATAGCCGAATCTTGTCAAGTTAAGTGTTACCGTCCGTCAGTATTGATGCATGTTTAATTTTCCTGTTTCTCGGATATAGTTGCTTTGAATACAAAAACACTTGATCTGGAGAATTATGCTGGTCATTTCTTGTCTTGACAACGATTTGGTCTCGCCATCTGGCTTCCTGCCTTCAAGCAGCACGAGGAGATAGCCGACGACATCGAAGACGTGCTTGGCGCTCGCTATTTTAGACCGAGTTTCAGGACGCACCAGGGCGTCCGAAACTCCTGCTCCGGCGGCAATCTTGCATCCATTCGCTGTACGGTTCCTTTCCATTCATTACTACCTAGCCGAATGCACTACAGGGGTTCTAACTTCTAAGAGCAATAATAAGGCCGCATAGATACCCCAATTAGCTGGTGATTATCAGTCACGTCAGTTCCACTGCCGCTGCACTTTGAGATCAAATAAAAGATTTTAAAGTTGGATCTGGTGTCCAATTCTGACATTGTTGAAGTAGTTGTTTAGCATTTTGAGTTCAACGGAACTGAGAATCCCCACAGACCATAGGGATTGTCACGTCCGGTCTTACCGCCGAAAAGTTGCGAGTTGCACCCGGGATTAAATCGGGAGTAAAATTGTTTCAACTTGCCTTGGAGCTTATTCTATAGCCCACACAGACGGTCAAATAGTTTTGGGTCATGGTCAACGACCCGTGTACCACAGGGTAGAGCTCTAAGCTTAATAAGCAGCTAGACTTGAGTTTGAGCTTCCTGTCTTTCAAGTTTGGAGTTGGAGTATTTCTGGCCAACTAAGGAAAAGAAGTCAGAAGTGGTCATTCCCGTATCCTTTCTTTTTGCTATCAAATCAATACTCGAACATCTGTCATTCAGAACTTGAAGGGGCACCCGGAATGAAAGCGATACTCTGCTGGTGTGCTAGACGATTTTTTTGGAAAGGGTGGGTTTCAACCACTCTTTGATAATACTTGCACGTCCTCGGCCTATATCCTGCCAGTCCCGTCGTGTTCTCCTGATAGATAGGATTGTAGTAGCGCGGATGCCACTGTCACCGCTGCCAAAAAGCATACTTAAATCTGATGGTCAGCTCAGCGGAGAACCGGTTCCGTTTTCGGTTTCTCTCACAGGGATCCACTAGAGTCTGTAGTTATTTTCGATTTTGATGGCATCCGGACTAGGAATTTTAGGAAGTTTTGTATTAAGCTTGCAGGATGGACAAGAAAATTTGGCAGTTTTGACACTTAGATTATTTGTTATGACACATTCCGACCAGTGACCCTCCTTCTCAGGCTATGTGGGTTTTACACGATCTGTTTACAAGTACAGGTTTGAATTGCGAAAACCGACATCAGCTTTTGTTCTGCAACCAAGTGGATGCCATTGAAACAATATTGAATCTTTCCGAAAACAACCTACAGATCATAGGCTTGGTCCACTTTTGAATGTTGCTCATCAGCTTCAACGAAGTCAAGCAAGTCAGAAGCGCCTCTACCTGCCTATTTGGGTTGGCCCCTTTTGACTGTTTGTCATGGGACTATTTGCCTGTATTAATTTTTTTTTTTACGAGCGTGTGGCGTGCCCTGGGGTTGCCTACTCCTTTAAAGTATTTATCATTCCATTCTGCTTTTTTTTCTTTTAAATTCTTGTTTTAAATGGTAAGGCATGAATCTCAGCATGATATTAGGCGAAGTGTAATGAGTGGTGTGCGGGAACTGGCAGTGTTCTTCCGGATACTCAAATAAAAATGTAGATCTAGAATTAAGGAGGAAGTCCATAAGCGGTCCAGAATTCCATTAATAAACGCATGTGGGAGTTATTCGGTACAAGACAACCTGTCAGAATATGACATCAGAGGAAGTGAACGCACCGGAGAGTTGATGTAGAGGATTAAGAGACCTAGATGCTCGGAAGAGTACTGAATGTAGGCAGCTCCTGTTGTGCATCGCGATTGTTGTTCTTAAGTAAATGTTACCCCTTAGGTTTTTTAAGCATTACCCGCTTTTGTAAACGGCCATCCGTTTGCTCTACTCTCCCCGTCTAGGTACAGATAATGTAGACTACTGCAGGCAATTGCTAAGGCACTTCACACGTATATTCGCACTTATATGGAAAAATAGTGGTGTACAGTGTTCACAGCATTAGGCGTCTTGCCGGTAAGGTTTAACATCGTAAAATGTAAGACTCCTCATCGTTTTCGTTTGAGTATTATCTAGGTCTGTTCACGAGACTGCTGCAAAGCCCATTATGGACTTACCAGCAGATTGCGAAGCGACTGGCTAAAGTCGATGAAGGTGTTAGCCTGCCGCGCAATGGCCGCGCACCAAAACTTATGCAAAAGGACAATAAGGACCCAATTTCGGAGGACCTAGACGTAAGATGGCGATTTTTGTGTATATATGGTTTACCTTATCGCGTCAACACAACCACAGCAAATAGGTAAATTAGTCCCTTGTGACAAGATAGTTTGTGTGTCCCCTAAACGGGCCACATGGTAGATGCTTTGGACCAACACAGAGGTCACATCAGGGCATGGCAGGCGTTATTCGGGTGGCGCTCCGCTAACAAATGCCGAACATTGGGAGGGAGTGTGGTGGCCCGCCTAGGGGCCCCCAGCTGCGCTGCCGCCAGCGCCCGCTCCCATCTGCCGTCTTCTTGACACCGGGCATAGGTAGTGGAGTAGGAGAGAGTGCGGTAGATGCAGCGCAAGTCTACTATCACTTTAAACTAAATCACGCGCAAGTCACCGTACCTGCACCACCCTATTGTCGAGCGTACGGTGGACCTCGTCGAAATCGACGGTCGAACTATCGTGTGTGTGTGTGTGTGTCGGCTCTAATGCCCTCGAACCGGTGAATGAGTATCGCCTGAGTTCCTGGCTCAATCATCAAGAGGATCTGCATCGCATGATCTTCTACGTGGGTGACTCTCAACAGGGCAACACAGCCTGGACACGACGATGTCTCCGTCAGGCCGACTGCGTCATGGTCCTGGCTCTGGCCACCGACGATCCTACCCGCCCCTCTGCTATTGAAGAAATTGTCAGCAAGGACAGCTCCAAGGTAACGAAACTACTTGTCCTCATGCACACCCTGGAGACCGATTACCCACCCGTCAAGAGCACCGCAGCCTGGCTTAATGCTCGACCCTGGGTAAACCAGCACTACCACATCCCGATGTCCGCCACGAGTCCTCTCAAAACGCTCCTCACGCAACCTTGTGGTTTTCTACAGTCGTGTCTTTAGCTGCGAAACCCCTAACCCTCACGCGGATATCTCAAGACTGGCCAGATACCTCACCGGACAGGCTGTCGGCCTGGTCCTCGGTGGCGGTGGTGCCAAAGGCGGTGCACATGTTGGCGTCATTCGTGCCTTCCAGGTTTGTCTGTTACCTCTAACTTCCTTCTTTCCGTCCTATTACTGTCGAAGGTATGCTTGGAAGTGCTGGGGTGTTTACTGCATCTTGCTGTAGCATCAGTGATTCTTCCCCCATCCCTCCAAAGCATGCTTTTTACTATTTTTTCGGAACTACTGCTAGACGTATCGGACGATTATGGCCTTATTTCTCAATTGTAACTACAAGTTATGTGCTCTTTTCTTCTCCAGACGAAACTAGACTCGAGGATTTTGATAGGACTTACTTGTATGGTCCTCACGGCAGGCATGGGGACAGGAACTGTCCGTAATACACGTAGCTTTGCGCCCAAGCCCAGGGCAGGGTAGCTTTAAAATTAAGATTAGGGTTAGGGATAGTGTTAGAGTTGGGACATGTGAATAGGTACTTTTCCTGCAGGGTCACCGGAATTATGTGTGCCGGAGAGGCGGTCGCATGGGCGATCCTCACCTCGTGTCCTATCAGGCGGAGGGGGTAGGCATATAAGCAATTTCGACCTTTTTTAACCTAATAGGACTAGAATGTCGCAAGTCTCGTGGAGTTACGTTCATCTAATGCAGCGTGCATGTTTGTTAGCAACTGCGCCCACGCCTATCCGGCGTCTTGCTATGGGAACGTAGCGGATGTGGGAAGTGTGTGTTTGTGTGTGTGTTTGCCCCCTAAACGGGCCACGT
This sequence comes from Schistocephalus solidus, assembly GCA_017591395.1. Lineage (NCBI taxonomy): Eukaryota > Metazoa > Platyhelminthes > Cestoda > Diphyllobothriidea > Diphyllobothriidae > Schistocephalus > Schistocephalus solidus. Next base: position 65,564 of record WEDG01000998.1, read on the forward strand.
GGTAGATGCGTTGGACCAACACGGGGGCCACATCAGGGCACGGCATGCGTTAATCGGGTTGCGCTCCCATAACAAATGCCGAACATGGAGGTGTGGTGGCACGCTTAGGGGCGGCTAGGACTTATGGGACCCAGCCGCGCCAGCCACCTGCGTCCTCTCCCGCCTCCGGTCTTCTTGACTCTGTCTTGACACCGGGCTCAGGTGGGGGAGGAGGAGAGAGTGCGGTAGATGCAGCGCAAGTCTACTATCACTTTAAACTAAATCACGCGCAAGTCACCGTCCCTGCTCCATTTTCCCATGGAGCATACGGTGGACATCGTCGGACTACGACGGTCGAACTGTCGTGTGGTCTTATGGTCTTTGTGGTCTATGTGGTCTTTATGGCACCCCCACTCTGTGGGATCCGAGCCAGGTGTGGTGGCACGCCCAGGGGCGGCTCTGGCCGCGCCAGCCACCTGTGCCCTCTCCCATCTCCGGTCTTCTTGACTGTGTCATGAGACCGGGCTCAGGTGGGGGAGGAGAAGAGAGTGCGGTAACGTTGAATGCCGCGGTGGGAAGGTTGCCAACTGACAATTACACTCAGACCTCGCAGTTAGTCCAATGTGTGTTGTGTGGAGTGGCTGACTGGTGGTCTGAGAGTCAGGCTGCGATGGCTCCTTCTTAACGTGACCTCTGGCTATCTCACACATGTGAGATGTAAGCCGTTCAACCCCTGTTGTGCGAAATCCTGGTGCTTGTGTTTGGGGGGCCAGGTCGTGTACGTAGTACACGTAGGCGAGGTCACTAGCAGCTGCGCCCGCTTCCGCATCAGACAACTGACCGGCTCGGACAGTGGTCTGATTGTGGGCGTGGGGGAGAGAGTGAGGTCGACAGCTCAGCGCATTTTCCTCACTATAAACAATCTGACGCGCTTGAAACTATCACGGTGCGCTAAAAGCCGTGGCTTGGAAGGTTGCCAACTGACGGGATAACTCGGACCGCGTGGTCACGCCCAATGTGTGTTTTTGTGTGGAGTGGCTGACTGGCGGACTGAGAGTCAGGTTGCAATGGCTCCTTCTTAATGTGGCCTTTATGGCACTCCCACTCCGTGGGATCCGAGCCAGGTGTGGTGGCACGCCCAGGGGCGGCTCCGGCCGCGCCAGCCACCTGCGCCCTCTCCCATCTCCGGTCTTCTTGACTCTGTCTTGACACAGGGCTCAGGTGGGGGAGGAGGAGAGAGTGCGGTAGCTGCAGCGCAAGGCTACTATCACTTAAAACTAATTCACGCGCAAGTCACCGTCCCTGCACCACCTGGTGTGGAGCATACGGTGGACCTCGTCGAAATCGACGGTCGAACTGTCGAGGGGACCTTGTCAGTCGGGTCCAGAAAGAGGCCCGCAATCAACCGTATGGATCAGAATGACGCCACTTACGCTCCTAACTTCACCCATTCTTGACCATGCTGGAAGGTGTTCCATATTTTTTTTTTTGGATAGGAGCCGGCACGTGCAACCCAAAAACCTTGTTCCACGGCTGCAGGCAAAGGAGTAATTGTACATAGGCGTGATTTGAAATGGCAACCTATCATTACATTCTCTGTGTAGAATGCGGTTGGTCTAGCATAATATCAGCACTCTTGCTGCTGGGAAGCTCCGTGCAAAAGCTTGTTCAAGGCATCTTCTCAGGCATTCACTTGCCATGTCCCATGGACGGGAAGCTTTGAGAAATTGAGTTTTCTTTTCCACTTTCAGCACTGTAGGTTTTGCTGGTCCCTTACTAATATTTATTGCAACAAGTCAGTCAGAATAATATTTTCGTGCAGATCTGTATCTGGACCTTGCATAGTTCATCGTCAACTATATTTGACGAACTAAGGACTCTACCTCTTTGCACCCTACAATGAACTGAATTGCGTTTCTATTAAATGAGTTTTAAAATGCTGAAGTTCGTATATTTTCCAAACCAAATTTTTTTTTTGGGACAGATGCTTATTTTAACGTTATAACCAGGTTTTCTACTAAGGAGGACATCTGTGAAAGGGATCGAACTTACCGTTTCCATCTCTGACATTAACCAGATCATAGGCGATGTTTTGCCTATTGATTTGGTCGCTTATCTGAGATTTCTTCAACTTGCTATTCAGTAACGTCCCGCATTTCTCACATCCCACTTGTGTGAGAAGATGAAAAGTACTCTATTTTTCTGGTTGTATACATTTTTAATTGATCCAGTTACTATATGAATGTTTTAGCCTAATAAGCATTTTTGAGTTCATGCCCTCATTCGCCAAATGATTTTCATAATCCAACTTGTTGCTTACGACGTGATACAAATCCCTGTCGGGCTTCCTTATGAGTGCTCTCATGTTTTGCCCTGGTCCTTTGGTCTATTTGGGATGGGGCCTCGTAAAATGTTCGATTCATAGTGGTTTTTCCAAAGATATTTGTAGTACTAATTCACGACCGCAAACGAAGTTCTTGGCCTCGCACGGCTTTGTGGAAGTGAGACCTTGTATTACGCTCGGTAGTTTCTCAGACGGACCATCTGCCTCCAATATGTTTGATTTATTGCTTATGTAATGGCCTATTAATAGCCCTTCGATTCAAGATATGTTGAGATTCCAGTTTGTGAAATTATGCATTAACGACAGTTCGACCGTCGTAGTCTGACGATGTCCACCGTATGCTCCATGGGAAAGTGAAGCAGGGACGGCGACTTGTGCGTGAATTAGTTTAAGTGATAGTATACTTGCGCTGATTCTACCGCACTCTCTCCTCCTCCCCCACCTGAGCACGGTGTCAAGACAGAGTCAAGAAAACCGGAGGCGGGAGAGGACGCAGGTGGCTGGCGCGGCCGGAGCCGCCCTTGAGCGTACCACCACACCTGGCTCGAATCCCACGAAGTGGGAGTGCCATAAAGGCCACATTATGAAGAAGCCATTGCAGCCTGACTCTCAGTCCGCCAGTCAGCCACTCCACACAAAACACACATTGGGCTGACCACGTGGTCCGAGTTATCCCGTCAGTCGGCAACCTTCCAAGCCACGGCTTTAAGCGCACCATGATAGTTTCAAGCGCGTCAGATTGTTTATAGTGAGGAACGTGCGCTGAGCTGTCGACCTCACTCTCTCCCCCACGCCCACAGTCAAACCACTGTCCGAGCCGGTCAGTTGTCTGATGCGGAAGTGGGCGCAGCTGCTGGTGACCTCATCTACGTGTATTACGTACACGACCTGGCCCCCCAAACACAAGCACCAGGATTTCACACAACAGGGGGTTGAACGACTTACATCTCACATGTGTGAGATAGCCAGAGGTCACGTTAAGAAGGAGCCATTGCAGCCTGACTCTCAGACCACCAGTCAGCCACTCCACACAACACACATTGGACTAACTGCGAGGTCTGAGTGTAATTGTCAGTTGTCAACCTTCCAACCACGGCGGTTAACGTTACCGCACACTCTTCTCCTCCCCCACCTGATCCCGGTCTCACGACACAGGCAAGAAGACCGGAGATGAGAGAGGTCGCAGGTGGCTGGCGCGGCCGGAGCCGCCCCTGGGCGTACCACCACGCCTGGCTCGGATCCCACGAAGTGGGAGTGCCATAAAGGCCACATTAAGAACGAGCCATTGCAGCCTGACTCTCAGTCCGCCAGTCAGCCACTCCACACAAAACACACATTGGGCTGACCACGTGGTCCGAGTTATCCCGTCAGTCGGCAACCTTCCAAGCCACGGCTTTAAGCGCACCATGATAGTTTCAAGCGCGTCAGATTGTTTATAGTGAGGAACGTGCGCTGAGCTGTCGACCTCACTCTCTCCCCCACGCCCACAGTCAAACCACTGTCCGAGCCGGTCAGTTGTCTGATGCGGAAGTGGGCGCAGCTGCTGGTGACCTCATCTACGTGTATTACGTACACGACCTGGCCCCCCCCAAACACAAGCACCAGGATTTCACACAACAGGGGGTTGAACGACTTACATCTCACATGTGTGAGATAGCCAGAGGTCACGTTAAGAAGGAGCCATTGCAGCCTGACTCTCAGACCACCAGTCAGCCACTCCACACAACACACATTGGACTAACTGCGAGGTCTGAGTGTAATTGTCAGTTGTCAACCTTCCAACCACGGCGGTTAACGTTACCGCACACTCTTCTCCTCCCCCACCTGATCCCGGTCTCACGACACAGGCAAGAAGACCGGAGATGAGAGAGGTCGCAGGTGGCTGGCGCGGCCGGAGCCGCCCCTGGGCGTACCACCACGCCTGGCTCGGATCCCACGAAGTGGGAGTGCCATAAAGGCCACATTAAGAACGAGCCATTGCAGCCTGACTCTCAGTCCGCCAGTCAGCCACTCCACACAAAACACACATTGGGCTGACCACGTGGTCCGAGTTATCCCGTCAGTCGGCAACCTTCCAAGCCACGGCTTTAAGCGCACCATGATAGTTTCAAGCGCGTCAGATTGTTTATAGTGAGGAACATGCGCTGAGCTGTTGACCTCACTCTCTCCCCCACGCCCACAGTCAAACCGCTGTCCGAGCCGGTCAGTTGTCTGATGCGGAAGTGGTCGCAGCTGCTGGTGACCTTATCTACGTGTACTACGGACACGACCTGGCCCCCCCAAACACAAGCACCAGGATTTCACACAACAGGGGGTTGAACGACTTACATCTCAAATGTGTGAGATAGCCAGAGGTCACGTTAAGAAGGAGCCATCGCAGCCTGACTCTCAGACCACCAGTCAGCCACTCCACACAACACACATTGGACTAACTGCGAGGTCTGAGTGTAATTGTCAGTTGTCAACCTTCCAACCACGGCGGTTAACGTTACCGCACACTCTTCTCCTCCCCCACCTGATCCCGGTCTCACGACACAGGCAAGAAGACCGGAGATGAGAGAGGTCGCAGGTGGCTGGCGCGGCCGGAGCCGCCCCTGGGCGTACCATCACACCTGGCTCGGATCCCACAGTGTGGGAGTGCCATTAAGGACCACATTAAGAAGGAGCAATTGCAGCCTGACTCTCAGCCCGCCAGTCAGCCACTCCACACAAAACACTCATTTGGCTGACCACGTGGTCCGAGTTATCCCGTCAGTCGGCAACCTTCTAAGCCACAGCTTTTAGCGCACCGCGATAGTTTTAAGCGCGTCAGATTGTTTATAGTGAGGAACATGCGCTGAGCTGTCAACCTCACTCTTTCCCCAACCCCCACCATCAGACACTGTCCGAGCCGGTCAGTTGTCTGATGTGGGAGTGGGCGCATTGGCTGACGGATCGGCGTACCCGTATTTACGCGCCGCAGCACGACCTGCGCCCCATAACGCACACACCAGGATTCACTAACTCAGGGGATATGAAGCAGCCATCGCCGTCTGACTCCAGTCCACTGGTCAGCCACTCGACACACACAGCACATACACTGAGCCGACGGCGTAGTCTAGTGGAAGCGTCAGATTGGCAGACTTCCCAGCCACGGTTTCTAGGAAACCGTGATATTCTCTGGTAAATGGTGATTGTGAGGGTGTTGCCGATGTATTGGTGTAGGTAGTGTGCGCTGATGTAGCTAAGCCTCCGGTGGTTTACCGAAGGTTGTCATGGAGGTGCATGTGTCCTAATAGGCCCATGCGGTGTGTAAATGTGCAGGAGCAGTGACGGCAGTGATGGCGGGTGCGTCGACTGTATGTCGGAGCCCCAGGCACTGGTTCACCAGCCTCCGTGCGATGGATTCGCAGGTGACCGACCAGGCCGATGCGTGAGTTGAAGTTGCAGGCGCAGTGTGGGCAGGATAAATCGGTTGAGGCTGGGGGGGATATCATTCATGGTAGTGGGGGTGGCAGGGTCGCTAATAATGGCAGGAGCGGAGGGTGTGCATGTTGTATCGGTGTTGTCGGCATAATGGTGTATTCCGCTGTCATGGATGCGCATGTGACCGAATAGGCCCATGCGATGAATGAATGCGTGAGGACAGTGAGGGCAGTAGAGGCAACGATCTCTGCTGTGTGATGGTGCTCCATGCACTGGCTCACCAGTCTCCGTGCGATGGATTCTAAAGTGACCGACCAGGCCGATGCGTTGACAGCGCGTCATGTTGGCAGGTCCTGGGCATTGGCGGTGTTGGTCCGGGGCGCTGGTGACTTTCGTGCCGCTCTTTTGGCCTTGGCGGCGGCGATCCGGTTGGTCTCATAGATTGCTTAACCAGTCTTCACTGATCTTCTCCATGCCGGTATATCCTGGCGAGGTACTCCTAGCTCGCCGAGTTGATATGCAGTTGCTTCAACGATTTCTTCAAAGTGTCCTTATAGCGTCGTTTTTGACCTCCCTGCCGGTGAGAACCCGTAGTGCAATCTCCGTAGAATAGTCATTTGGGTAGTCGCTCGTCGTCCATTCTTACCAGGTGGCCACTCCATCGCAGTTGCACTTGCCTCAGCATTTCGTGGATGCTGAGGATTCCGGTTTGCTCCAGGACTTCCGTGTCCGGGAACCTGTCTTGCCATCTCAGCTTCAGTATTCTGCGGAGGCAGCTGAGATGGAAGTGATTCAGCTTCCTGGCTTGGTTCGAGTAAACAGTCCGGGTTTCCGCTCGGTAAAAGAGTGTCGTCAAGACAACGGCCTTGTACATCTTCAGTTTGATGTTCAGGAGAATACCGTGGCGATTCCGCACGGAGGCCTATAAGCCGGCCGAAGGCCTGACTAGCTTTGGAGATCCATTGGGCAACCTCGTCATTGATTCTCGTGTTGCACGACATCATGCTTCCTAGATAAGCGAAGGTTTCCACGTTTTTGAGTTGAGCACCGTTGACATTGATTTGAGGAGTTTTGTATTCCTCGGTGGGTGACGGCTGGTGCAGGACAACCGTTTTGGCTGTACTGATTGTTTATCCAAAATTGGCACAGCCTTCGGCGAAGAGGTCCATGCTCCTTTGCATGTCCTCCTCCGTCACGGTTTTAAGGGCGCAGTCGTCCGCGAAGAGCAAGTCATGGACTGTAGTTGTAGACACGCGCGATGGAGCCTGCATACGCCGACTGTTGAAAAGGTGCCCGTCAGTTCTGTAGGCGATGCGGATACCAGGCTGCTCATCACGGTAGGCGTCCATCAGCATAGCCGAGAACATGAGACTGAAGAGTGTGGGCCAGTACGCAGCCCTGCTTCACTCCGTTGGTCACTGCGAATGCTTCGGATACCGTCCCGTTGTCAGTGACGCGCGCCATCATCCCGCCATGAAGCTGACGCACCATGTGCGTGAACCGCTCAGGACAGCCGAATTTCTGCATGAATTTCCACAGTCCGTCACGATTCACCGTGTCGAAGGCTTTCTTTAGATCCACGAATTTAGTGTATAGGTGATTTCGCATCTCCTGACACTTCTCTTGTTGCTGGCGGGCGGCAAAGATCATATCGGTTGTTCCGCGGTGTCGGCGGAAGCCACATTGGCTTTCCGGGAGCAGGCCCTGCTCTAGGTGACCGTTAAGACGATTGAGAAGGATACGGGCGAAGATCTTCCCGGCGATGTTGAGCAACGAGATGCCTCTGTGATTATCACAGAGTTGCCGGTTCCCCTTCCGTTTGTAGAGATGGACGATGGTCACGTCTTTGAACTCCTGAGGAACTTGTCCTTGTCGCCACATCTCCTGGAAGTGTTGTGAGTTCTGCCATCAGTCGGTGACCACCGTGCTTGTTGACTTCCGGTGGGATTGCGTTGGATCCCGGTGCTTTACCGCTGGAAATCTGCAGCACGGCCCGGATGGTTTCTGGTAGTGAAGGCGGCAGATTCAGGTCATTGTTCCTGTCCACTTGAGAGAGCCGGTCAATGGCAGCATCGGAGATGGCTGATGAGCAATTAAGGACACTTCTAAAGTGCTCGGCCCAGCGCTTCAGAATTCGCGATTTCTCTGTCAGCAGTGTTGTACCGTCAGAGCTGAGTAGCGGTGCGGTCCCCTTGATACAAGGACCGTAGATGGCCTTGATGGCTTTGAAAAAGTTTCATTTCATTGCGGTCCGCAAACCCCTGGATTTCCTCAGCTTTTTGAATCATCCAGGCATCCTGCATCTCTCGCAGCCGTTGCTGTACAAGGCGCCGGCATCTGAAGAAGGCTGCTTTGGTGTCGTCAGTCCGAAGGTCCATGTAGGTTTTGTGTAGTCCGTACTTCTCAGCTAGTAAGTTGCTGATGCCGGCGTCATTTTCGTCAAACCAGTCCTGGTGTCGACGGCGTGCGCGTCCGAGGACATCGTGGGCGGTGGACGGGATGAAATTTCGTAGTTGACAACTATCGTGTCTCCATGGTAGCGTTATCATCTGAAGCATGCAGGTCCTCCAGTTTTTCGGTTATTTGTTTGCTGAAATCAAAACTGTGAGCAGGCAAATTTAATAAAATAGTATTTAACTTACCTGGCAGCCACTTACCTTGGGGCCTTCGTCGGGGTTGCAGTCGGAGCCTCATCTGGGAGATGACGAGGCGGTGATCTGTCCAACCATCGGCATCGCGGATCGCCTTGGTTACCAGCAAGTCCTGTCGATCTCGCCTCCGGACGAGAACATAGTCCAGCAGATGCCAGTGCCGCGAACGAGGGTGCATCCACGTGGCCTGCTCCCGCGTCGGAAGGCGGAAGAACGTGTTGGTCAGCAGGAGACGGTGTTCCGCACACGTGCGCAGAAGAAGGAGGCCGTTATCGTTACAGCTACCGAGACCGTGGGTACCCAGCACTCCCTGCCAGGCAGCGTGGTCCGTCCCGACGCTGGCATTGAAGTCACCAAGGACAATTAATTTTTCCTCTTTCGGCACAGTCGCCAGCAAGGCGTGCAGGTCCTCGTAGAATTTGTCCTTCGCCGCATCAGAGCTCGTCATTGGGGGAGCGTAGGCGCTGATGATGGTGGCGTACTGGTCTCCCCGAAGAGGCAGGCGGAGGCTCATCAGGCGATCATTGATACCCTGTGGCAGACAGGGCAGACGTCCCACGATGTCGTTACGGATGGAAAAGGCAACACCAGCGTCGCGTCGCTCTGCCTTTGGCCGACCGCTCCAGAAGAAGGTGTAGCCGGCACCCACCTCCTCCAGCTGACCCTGCTCAGAGAATCGAGTCTCGCTGAGAGCAGCAATGTCCACCTTGTAGCGCGCCAGGTCCCGAGCGACTAGCGCCGTCCTTCGTTCCGGCTGGTTGCTCCTATGATTGTCTAAAGAGGAACGAACATTCCAGGCTGCCTGTGTGAGTGGACTCACCCGAGCAGCCTGGAGGGTATGGCGAGGGGGGATGGGGACGGGGATATTGTTGTTTGTTTGAGTTTTACGACCGCGTATTTTGCGATCAGCGAGCCGCGGCCGGCTGCAGAAGACGTGATACCCAGCATTTGTTAAGGGCACCTTTTCTAGCCCCTTTCTCCGCGAGGAGGCAAGCAGTGCTGTCCCTAAATAGGGCTGCTCGGACATCCCAAACGGCTGCCGAACACCACTATGGGTTACGGTTTTGTTGTAGTGGGAGAACGACCCGAGTTAGCCTGGGCCGCCTACGGGGTTGCAGTCGCCCCCAACGTAGGACTTTTTGAGAGGGGGGGGAGGTTGGATGTTCGGGATTTAGACATACCGGGTGTGGAGGCACACACAACACCGGAGACCCTCACCTGATTTAGCCCGCCGGTTTTGACGGTTGCCCGAGGTGTGGCCGCTGGGAAGAACCCAACTTCGAGGAGCCACAGGTGAGAGTTGGGTACCAGTTAAAGGCGGCCACAGTAGCATTCACCACCTGTACGAGACAAATGGAGCGACCAAATGCTATCTGTGTGGTACTACCCCTAACTAGTACCCCTACACCCCGTGCGTTAAGTAATGGCCTATTAATAGCACTTAGATTCAAGATATGTTGAGATTAAAGTTTGTGAAATTATGAATGTATCGCAAAAAGAAGTTGGTTGAGCAATCAAGCATTTTACTTCGGTACGCCTTTTACTATAGGTGTCAGCATATCCGCTAAGTGTCGTCATTTATCGTCAGTCAGTTTGTTTGAGGCGACCATGGACTGATATTGGTAATGATGCGGCTCACTGATCTTAATCAGATTTCAGTATGTCTCCATAAATTTTTACTCGATAAGATTGTCTGATTATTTCGTGGGGTGTTCAATGCTCATGAGAATTGTTAATATTTGCGGTCACGTTCTTGATTAACTCGATGACAGCTTCCGCTTCGACAAGGCAGCGGCTGCAGCACAGGTACATATCGAGCAATCATTGGATTGTCTTTTTATTTCATGATGGCTGGTCAGCAATCAATTTGGACGATTTCCACTGTGTACCACACAGCAGGGTGGACGCGAGGATGAGGAATTGCGGTTGAATTACCTTATAGTAATAGTAGACTTGCGAGGCATCTATTGCACTCCCTCCACCTCCTCCTCCTCCTCTTAACCCACCTGGACCAGACGTCATGACAGAGTTAAGATTACCACAGGCGGAGTGGGGCGGAGGTGGCTGACACGGCATGGAACCGTGCCCGGGTCTACCACCACACCCCTTGTTCCGCGCACAGGTGATCAGGATTTCTAAAATCAGGAAAGCGTATTGGCTCGAATCCCAATGAGTGGTGGTACCATAAGGGTCACATTGAAGAGTCATTGACGACTGACCCTTCGTCCTTACAGGAGGACTGAGTTAGCCCTTCAGTTGACAATTTCAAGTCGTGATTTTTACTGCAATGTGATAAATTTAAGCATGGCCGATTGTTTCTACGGAGAAGAATGCCCTTAGCGATCGACCTTGCCCTCTATTCCCTTGCCCATGCACCAGTCAATGGTGCAAGCCAGTTTAAACACTGAAGCGCGCAGCGGTTGACAGAGCTATCCAGCTCATCTACGCGTGCCACACACACATGAACTGGCCCCAAACATAAAACACATGGATTTCATAGAAAAGGGATGCACGGTTCGTGCCTGACGCGCGTAAGTACCTTAAAGCCCACATTAAGAAGGAGCTATTGCGGTCTGACTCTCGGTCCGTCAGGTTGTCGGGTCTTACCAATACTGCATGAATATGACCAAACGGTGGCAAAATATTTCATAGCCAACGAAAAGTTCGGCATTTATTTGGAATGCCAAGTAGTAATTCGATGGTGCAGGTGTAATTTCGATGTAACCCACTCAAATATCCTATTCATACATTTTCATTAGGGCTCTTATGGTTGCTTCAAGAAAGGGTCTTCCCGTTCAATTTTTGTGTTTCTACAAACCCGAGGTTTGTACATGTTGCTGCTATAGGTGGCTATTAGACATTTAAGACCATTTCGACGTGTACTGGAATTGATGTGCTTGTTAATTTTTTAAAGAACTCACAGATGGCAGAGCGAAGTACTCGATGGTAAACAAATATATGTGATGTCTGGTCTTCCACCTCCCTTCTACGAGCAAAAATAAGTGTACGGACTTTGCGATTTAGGAGGAGAAAGAGAATTCAAACGGTCAACACACTGGATGGTCCCACCCTCTGTCTTCATAAATCGATTTTCCTCAATGCAACTGTGCAACTGCTCAACGACAGCGAACGAGTGTGCATACAGGGGGCCTAGGAGTGCGCATGCGTGTACCCAAGTTCTCTCACGGTCCGCACATCTCGCGTTCGTGTTTGGAACTCGGAAAACCTTGGTAATGTCTACTCATGTCATTACACTTCTGTCGCAAGTCAAGCGTGCTAAAATGCTAAGCGAGCCCAACAGGGCAGAATACACATGCTTTATTGACTGGAAAAACGGTCACTGGCCGAGAACGAAAGGGAGTCCGTAAAACGGCGTCAGTGTCGAGCGGTAAAAGACCCACAGTGTCCTGAGCACCCGAAAATCAACAGCGGAGAGCAGGTAAATGAAAGCTTAATGGATGTAGATTACTCAGTTTCAGCATCAGTTCGAGGTAAATATGAGCGTAACTAACGGATCTTCTCGCCTTCAAAGGTAGCAAAGCCATCAAGGTTGGTGATGGTTGGACAAAGTGTGGATTACTGTGTTTCATGTTTTAAAAATCTAATATCGCGAATCTTAAGGTAAAATTTGAACGCATTGTTCCATAAACTCCATCAAACCACTCTTTTCCTATTTTATTTGCACCTTCATTAAAATGAAACGCCCCTATGTCAGTTTCTATGATATTGAACGTAGGCAGCTTTTGGTACTCGGGTGAAATGCTCGGACAGAACTGCGAATATAAAGAAGTGTAGTAGCAGGACAGCTAGGGAGTAGAAGCGAGAGACGCCTGAATAAATCAGAATGATGCTCTCTGGGGCATCAACTATCAGTGAAGTGTGTCTAAGTAGGGCGAACTGAAGCCTCTTATTTCAAAAATTTACGCCAGTTTGTTTTTCTAGTTAATCGAGCCGATCACTGTGGATGAACTATTACAGCTTGCCCACACAAAGTAACTTCGGCATTGCCACTGTATTTGTGGACTAAGTTCTTGTAAAATAAGTCTGGGTAAGGAATAAACTGGTGGATATCTTCCTCCGGATGTCCACTGTAGTGCGATTTCTTCTTTGCTTAATACTACCCCTTCACATTATGGCCGGATTATGTCTTTTTGTTAAAATAAACTTTTATGGGAACCTTCCATTCTGTAAAAAGCCAAAATGTGGAGGAAATGTATAGTGTGCAGTTAAACGTTGCCACTGCATTTATGGAATTAATTAATGTAAACTAAACCTGGGCAAGGTTTAAATTGGTAGCTACCTTTTTTAAGACAGGGATCATTGAGACCGCTAAATTTACATCCTGTTTCCATCAGCTTTCAATTTGACTGCGTTATCGTTAATTCAATGAGAATTCAAAGACTTCTCTATTGACTCTTAGCCACAATGCATCCAATAACACAAATTAAGACGTTGAAAAGAGTATACCATTTTTGAAATGTGGTAAAATATCTGCACATTGCAGCACCGTGATTCAGATATCCATCGGGCTGTGCGAATACACAATCTTCAACGTTTAGAGCTCCAAGTTTCGCCTTCAACGCCTCATGCACCGGATATATTTACTGACATTGCTGCTGATGGCGAATTCGGATGCATTCAAGCTTCGGAACCCAGCCCTGGTCGACGGGCTTTTCGCCTAAAAATGTGAGATGTGCCAATCATTCTAGTTCATCAGCTAAACATTTCCAGTTTCACTTGAATTTGGCCTGTGACTCGCTTGCGTCGACTTCTGGTTACGTGCCTTCGTTTGTATCTGAATCGGACTTCTATATAATTACCTAAAGGAGGGATCGACTATTTTGAGTAGAGGCGGGATGAACTCAAAACCTTATTGCTCATACGCCGAGTTTTACGGGTTTATCGTTGTTTATAAAAACGCCACTGAACAATTATAAATATCAACATCTTCATTTGATGTCGGAGCAGTTTAGTGTTCTTAATTTTCTGCAGTTCTCTACGTGCCATATGAACGGTCATTTTTGAGGAATACCAGCTGGAATTGTTTTTTTTAGACAAGTGATAGAAATTAAGTTGGTAGTTTAGGAAATTTATCAGCAGTAAGTTTCCAAAAATAAATGCTGTTTTATATTGCCAAATATTTTTTTACAATGGCACCCCATGCTTTTACTTCAAATCTTAACGCCCCTTAATCGTGGCTGTCAAAATGTATCTGCAATGTTCTGGCTTGCTTAGAGAGTTGTCCGAGGCCTAATTAGTCTATCACGTATTTCATGTAATTTTAGTGACTACTTCAGTTTCTTAAAGAAAAAAGTTAGCTTGGGCCGTTGAACGTCCTACCTGCAAACTAAATTTGTTGTGAAAAACACGTATATCTAGTACAGGCATGAATATAGAACTCAAGGTATAGTTTATTTATTCAATGTTAAATTTCCTTTTATAGCTTATTTAGTCGGGGCTCATAGGAAACGGCTCCTCTGATTGTGATATCATCAGCATTTGCGGGGCATCCAGCGTCTTCGATCTCTCATTTTAGAGGGATATTATATTTGAATCTAATTTTGGTCAAAGCAAGCGAGGATTTGATAGGTTACTTATAAAGTGGATTGTCTTAAATCATGTCTTCACGCGTTTGTATTTACCCAGAGTACATCAGGCTTTCACTGGGTGATCTGCCTGGTAAGCGTGCCATATCATTGAACAGATTAAAAACGCGTCTGTGAACCCTTTTGCGTGAGCATTGATTTTGGATAATCCAAGTTCTCTAGATGCAGATCACAAACGTCAAGATTAGTGTCACAGCGATTCCGAAAATTTTGAAAGTCAGTAGTCAGTTAGATTTCCCAATAGTTCTTTTGTTTGCAAGTGCTATTCGACCGCTATAATAACTGGTTTAACCGATCAAGTCGGTAGCTTTTAAAAGTTTGATTTCCATGCATCAATATCTTCTTAGTCTCTAGATCTATAAAACATATTAAATGAGGCAATGTAATCCCGTAGCGGTGGCCCTTAATAATTTACATAGATAAGACCTTGAAACCTGGAAGTCAAAATGTCGACAGCTCTTCAAACAGACTGAGCTTTGCCTGTATGTTTTTTTCTTCGCAGAATTACGAAGTTCATTAATATTTTCATGTCATCTACGAATATCCTTGTTTCATAATAATATCATTCACGCAATATGGCAGGCATTCTAAGAACAAGCTGTTAGACCGGACGTTCTTAACGACAACAATAAAACTTATCATTTAAAATATAGAAGTGTATTGTGTGAATTCCTACAAGTAGGCATCCAGGACTGGCTCACCTACCGCACGGTACCACAGTCACATACCTTAGTTAGCGATGATCATTTCAATCAAACTCAGGATGTCGGCGACAACGTTTGTGAGGATTAAAACGGTAATGCTTATTCATTTGACCCACTGATGACAAACTTGGTGGCCTCGGTGGGATTCGAACCTATGCAAACATGGAAAAGGTTTTAGTACATCCAACGCTCTAGCCAACTGAGTTACGAGGCCCCATTGGGAGCCATGAGTTTAATCACACTTGGGTCAAGTTACCCGCCAAATCTACTGAAACATATGGAATCCACCAGTTCTGATATAGTAAGCTGACTGCCTGACAGACTTTCCTTAGCAATCGATCTAGAATCCACTAGATTACTAAAAGGTACAATTAATAAGTAGAGGATTTTCGGGGATTTGAATCATTCATTTGATCCACTTGTTGTTTGTTGGGTAGTGTTTATAATCCCGGGGAGATCTAGACTGATTACGTTAATTATGTGAAATCGGTAAGTCACGATTATGGCGTTGAGTTTGGATATCGAACCTTCTCCGAAGATACAGGAAACCTTATTGGTATTTAATAGAATTTTACCAACGCACTCAAGGCGGTCTCTTTGTATAGAGGTTCCCTGTCCATTAGTATTGCTGACAATCTCCCAGCCATCAGTTGCAGCCCAGTACGATACGGAGTTCTACTAACAAATGAGTCGATTGGAGCAACCACCATGTTACTACGTCCAACTTTCACATTTGAAAGATTCGTGCAGGAAAGTTAACGATTAAAAATAATGCAATTAGCTTCCTAGTCGCCCAGAAAATTTCTGGATACATCCATACACACACTCACACACACTGTGCATAGTTGAAAAAGACTATGCATAGGACAGAGCGAGGCGACGGCGAAAGAAAACAAGTGTCCTTTGCTTGAACTTCAGATACACTTCCTCAGCTAGACGCTTGGTGTCCTTCGAGCATTTCTGCATTCACCAACTGGAGTTTGTATTTGCAGCGGTCATCCCCGATTTGACAGCAGTTGGCGTCCAGAGCTGCAAAAAGAAAGAGAATGGAATTATGGATTTCAGCGGCACTGTTCAAAATAATCTGTTAGATAGTTGAACTCGCAGTAGTTAGTACTTTACGCTACTCGACGGAAAAGTTCATTGGTCAGTAGCTTCCTCCTCCTCCTCCTCCTCCTCCTCCTCCTCCTCCTCCTCCCTCCTCCTCCTCCTCCTCCTCCTCCCTCCTCCTCCTCCTCCTCCTCCTCCTCCTCCTCCTCCTCCTCCCTCCTCCTCCTCCTCCCTCCCTCTTCCTCCTCCTCCTCCTCCTCCTCATCCTCCTCCTTCTCCTCCTTCTCCTCCCCTTCATTGGTTTCCGTTCAATTATAAACACCATCACCATCTACAGGTAAATACAGGATAGACAGATTGCGCAGAGAGCTGAAAAGGCCGGACGAATACCTTATTTTGAAAGTTAGTTTTAAACAACTAGTAGAATTTCTGAAATGGGCGAACGCAGCAGTTGACATTTGGAGCATAATCGAGGGTGAGGTTTACAATCGACATTACTTAAGACATCCGTACCCCTTTTAAAAAGTTAAGGTCTGCGAGAACTGTACACAACAGAACAGCAGATCAAAGATTTTTCACAGATGACTAGGAGAAAGGACGTGAAAACTGGTAAAACATTTTTGCCTGCATTTCTTACAAACTAGTTGTAATATCCACACAATGGATTTAGGTTAGAAGACTAGGTGTCATTGGCATGCGCATAGGCTGGGATCCTTAAGTAACTTGCGAACAGAACTTGAGAACTGTTATTCGTTTTACGCGCAGATCCTTTAATGAAATCCCACCTTTGGAAACATATGAAATCTTACCAGATGTCACAAGGGGATTGAAGATTAAAAAGGGGGCAGTACTTACGGAGGGTGTGAGAGCTTTTATAAGTTCAAGAATTTACTAAAAATCTTAAAGGATCATTCAAACGGGTCAGTAAAAATAACCTTTCCGGTAGCGCATTATTTTGTTTTTATATTCCTATGCTTGGCCCCATTAAATTTTTTAGCTAGTATAAGAAAGACCAGTATATTTCACCTGTTAGTGGTGTATTCTAGCATAGAAAATTAAATAGGAGAAAGAGTGTAGTATCTGAATCCAAAACCTACAAACATATTCACCGTTTTGAAACGTCTCTTTATAATAATAGTAAGGTGTGTGGGACCGATCCGTATATTTTGAGTTATTGCGGGTATTCCATATTACTATGAAATGGCAAATAATGAAATCCATGACAAAATTCCGCACTTTTCCCAGTGCATTCTGTTAATAAAAATAAACTTATTTGGTCGGCTGGAAGTTGCTAAGACGACGGATACGTCATTGGAGCAGAACAAAAATGTTATCCACGACCTACGCAGTATTATGGAACTGCTCACCTCATTGGCGCTGAAGAGGTCCTTATAATTCCCTTCTTTCATGCCGAGGACTGGCTACACTAATTCCCCGCTAGTTTCACACAGGCCCCGTTTACGTGGTGTTTCTACAAGTCACGAGGTCAGTGTGTCAAAGAGGCTGGCAAACAGTTGCTTAAGATGTCAGCAGTGGTGAGTGGTTTTGTCACACGGCTGCTTACTGACTGACAAACTAACGATCCACTTGATCTATTTTCAAAATGGCGATAGCCTGGAAAAAAAGACTCCAAATGCAGCGCCCGTATGTATATATGCTCTAGTAATTCGGAAATTGTTTATACTCTCTCTCTCCTCCATCGGTGGAGGATAAATTTTATTAGTTCCTAGTTTTATCTGTGGTACTTTATCTTGCTCAGCTTCCCGGGAGGGTGTGAATGGCAATGAGGCCATCTTCAGTGCCAAGGACAGAAGCTACTTTGCCATTTCTGGTTTATTCGCTGTCAGCAGTTAGTCCTATCTTGTCTCATTTGAGGAGCACCTGAGATTCGAACCCGAGACATTTGGTCTTTGAGTGTAACATACTACTATTGATCCACGGGCCCGTTGTCCTATCGGGTGTGATAGAGAATATGAATTGCAATTGGTTAGGCTTAGCTGATTCCGCCTAATAAGCCAGAAATGGCCATTCCAGTCTGCCTTGTCTTTGTTGGTACCATCTTATCTGACTAATTTGTTTTCCTTTTTCCGAGACCTTTGCCTCTTAGCCCTTTAAGTCATATCATGATGTCCTGACCGTATTGAGGAACAAACTAGTCCTCCCGGGAAAGAATGTCATCGATAGTGATGGTCTTGATGTATACAGATCTTTCGCCAGCTTTGTTACTGCGCTTTACACCAGGCGCGGAAGCGCTGATTATTTTCGTGGCCGGGGGAGCCAATAGCAACAAGGCGTTTGATCAGCAGCTCATTATTATCAAATGGGAAAGTCTGATGGATAGCGTAGTTATGAAATCCAATGCGCAATCCTTCCACAGAGATTTGATCTCCGGCTTGTGTATTGGCCGTCCCGTACAAGATGTTGTTTGTTGATGTTGTGCTTCTGCGAATCTAGCCTTCCTCAGAGCAGAGATGCCAGTGACTGCCTCATTCCCTCTATTAAATCCACTGGACTCGAGTTTGGTTCAGTGGTGTCAAACGTAAAGAGAAAATTGAATTTGTAACAGTCAAAAGGAGTGCACCGGGACAGTTTATTTCTGTAGAGCCCAATAATCTAGCTCGAGTTGCAGTCCTATTCGACGCAGACCTTCACAATGACAATAGATAACTACGAGACGGTATCTACCTGTTATTACCCTACCCTTTGGCGTATTGTCATGGGACGGCTATTCTGCCTGCTTAGTCTTCCTATTGGTCACCTCCGCCACGTCCATCGGTTCTAATTATGTATGCTAGGTTCAGCCTCACCAACGCTTATAATGTGCTACCACCTAATTTAGCGCGGCTGTCAAAATGGTGCACCTAATAGTCGAGTGCAAGCGACTTCTTGCAGTAACGCATAAAGGCCAATTAGCAAGGTGGTTCTCGTGGGCAGCTGATCCGCCCACGAAGGGGTACACGAGGCTCTCCCTTCATGTGCACACACTGCGGAAATGTGAGAAAACATGCATTATATACGAATGACTGCTCGGATCATATGACCTTTGATCGCGAAGACAATACCGAAATTTGGTTTTACAGCTATTTAACAAAAATCCTGTTAAATGCTTCCATCAGTGATAAGAAGGTTGATTTAATTGAACTAATTTACGCACCTTTAACAAATGCCTGTATCAAAATTTATGGCCTATACATTAAATGTCTATGATATTTTGGAAATCCATCCAACCAGTGAATTCAACACAAAAAGGTGTTAATTCGCATTTAGGGCTCTTAGTTTTTATTGCCGCGTTTACATGCTTGAGGCTGCTAGGCGTTCAAGTCATTAAACTTCTATGTCCTAGCATCAGCCTAGTCTTGTAAATAGATGTAATCACAGAAATTCTAAGGACAGTAAGCTAATGATAAAAAATAATATAAACCAATAAGGCCCTTTTTTGTTTTAAAGGGGCCAATGTTTTGTACAGAACCGTTATCACGGGGGTTTAAAATAGAGTAATGTAGTTAAGAATAGTTATGGCTATTTTAACGGACGAGTCTAATCTATGGGATTTTGAAGAACTTTTCAATCGAAAGGTAAAAAGAGGTGTGCACTTGTGTAAGCTCAGTCTGTTCGATTTCTGGTTATTTGGAGATCCCAAATCCTGTAGTTGGTCTTCAGACATCTTGTGCTTCTACCGACGGCCATCTTTGTGATTCAGACGTTCTAGCTCAACGCTCTTGGTGGATGGAAGCCAACTGATTGGTTATGGGACTCAATCGTATTGTTGTGTCTCATAGCTCACTCTCAAGCCCCGACAGCAGCCGCACAGCGGCTAGTATTCTAGGCAGAACGGTCATACCGACAAAGATAGGGGAGACTGGAATAGCAATTTCTGGCTCATTAGCCGTCTTCAGCAAGCTATACCTAACCCCAGGTGGTGCAGGAACCAAGTATTGTAACGACAACCCTCTGATTAGGAATCCAATGCTCTAACCGACAAGACAGTGCGCCCGATGCTCACCGGGAGGACAGTCCTTTTCCCTTTCTTGAATAAAATCCGTTTAAGGTAGCGCAATTTAGATACGAGACTTTCTTTGGATTAATTTACGTTAAACGAATTAACTACTTCTTGCCGCACCGAAGTGCTGTTCGCCGATGCGGTCGAATTCCAAGCATCTCCTTTTCGCCTAGTTTGACACAGTGATGAAAAATCAAGGTATATTACAGATGAGCTAGGGCAGGCTGAAATGACTAGTTGTGGCTTGTATGCAGCGTCAACTTCCCATAAGACAATTCCGGGATCGATCCAGTTGGTCATTAATGTTATTACTTCCTGCTTGAACCATGACTCTCATGGAAATATTTGACTCAGGGACAGTTTGGAATATTTAAAATTCAGCTGGATTGCAGGGTGGGTTCAACTATCCGGTTTGCTCACAATGAGTTGGAAGATTACTGTCTGCGGACGACATATCAACCAAAGGTGAGGTCTCCAGTCAATCTTGTTTTTTTTTTGCGTCGAGCATATCTCTGGAGGGGTTAAAGGTGGAACCATACTCAGAGCACAGGTACTATCTAAAAGCCGAGGCACGTGTTTCACTGGAATTCGACCCTTGTTTAATACAGCTACGAGGGGTCCTGCTCCCCAGTAGGTCCCCCAGCATTCCCTACGTGCTTTCTGGTAGATACATCATTTTACAAATTGGTTCTTTTTAATGTCCTCAGAAATTAATCGCTAACTTGGAGTAAATAAGTTTATTTGAGGCTTTATAGGCGGAGACTGAAAGTTGATATTTGGTTGATAGTGGCTACCTGTTGACAGTTTTATACCATTGTATTTTGACGATGCCAACCGTATGCTCCACAGCGTGGTGATGCATGGATGGCGACTTATGCATGGAGTAGTTTTAAGTGATAGTAGATTTGTGCTGCAGCTAACGCATTCTCGCCCCCTCCCCAAATGGAGCCCGTGTCATGGCAGAGTCAAGAAGACCAGAGGCGGAAGAAGGTGCAGGTGGTTGGCGTGGCCTGAGCCGCTCCTGGGCGTGCCACCAAACCTGGCTTGGATCCCATGGAGTGGGAGTGCCATAAAAGGCTACATTAAGAAGGAGCCATTACAGCCTGACTCTCAGTCTACTAGTCGTCCATTGCGTACAAGCGTACACACTGGGCTGACCACGTGGTCCGCGTTTTTCCGTCCGTCGGCAATCTTCCAATCCACGACTTTTAGCGCAGCAAGATAGTTTCAAGTGCGTCAGTCTTACTCTCAGACCAGCAGTCAGCCACTCCACAAAACACACGGTTGACTGACTCCGATGTCTGAGTGTAATTGGCGGTTGGCAACTTTCCAAGCCATGGCGCTTAGCACTCCGTGATAGACTCAAACTCAGATCGCAGATGCAGCAGATGAGCCACACTGAGAAGTAGACGAGGATCATACTTCCCTCTCAATCAGATGCAGGCTGAAAGCATGTTTTTTTCTGGTGTTGAATGTGATTAGGTGACATACAGAGGCTGATGAGGAGAGATGTATTGCTGCGGTATAGCTGGAGGTATTCTACCGCAGGTTTTCATGAAGACACATGTGGCCACGAAGGCCCATGTGGCGTGTGAATGTACGTGGGAAGTGCAGACTGTTGAGTTGGGTGCGGCGGGTGTATGTTGGTGCTCCTGGCACTGGTTTACTGGTCACTGTGTGATGGATTCGCTAGTGGTTGATCAGGCCGATGCGTAATGTGCATGTGCGGTGACAATGAGGACAGGATATGTCTGGAGGTGCTGAGACTGTGAGTTTTGTGTTGCTGATACTAATAGTCGCACTCATGAGAGGACTATGGTAATTGTTGATGGGTGCGCAAGATGTGTTGGCATTGCGGTGTATTCCGCTTTTTTGGATGCGCATGTAACCGAGCAGGCTCATGCGATGAGTGAATTCGAATGGGCGGCGAGGGCATTGGAGGTGGCAGTTTCTGCTGTGTGCTGGTGCTCCAGGCACTATATTCCCAAGCTCTGTGCAGTGGATTCCCACGTGACCTACCAGGCCGATGTGTGAGGTGAATGTGCGCTCTCAATGAGGACAGGATGGTAGCGAGTCCCCATCGCTTGTACTAGGGGCGGTAATGGCGTTGGAGGTAGCAGGAGGCAGGTAGACGTAGTGGTGGGATTGGTGTGAGTGTGGCAAGTGGTGTTCGTTAACATGCTCGGCGCAGGGGTTGGAGGACTGAGGATGGTGTCGGTGATCGTGGCCGGCGGGGAATGGAGGAAGTTGGTATCAGGGCTTGGGGTGGTCGTCATCGTAGCGGTTGAAGCAGGTGTTACAGAAATTGATGTTATGAGATTGTTATTGCATTGAGTTCGAAGATGTCCGACCGGGCCGATTCGCGCGCGGAATGCACGTTGACAGCGTGGACACGTTGCAGGGCTTGGGCATTGGTGGAGTTGATCCGTGGTGCTGGTGACTTGCGACTATCCGGTTGGCCTCATAGATTGATGAACCAGTCTTCAAGGAGCTTTTACATGCCAGTCTGTCCTGGGCGAGATCCTCCAAGGTCACCGGGTTGATTCGCAGTTGCTTCAGAGTTGCTTCGTTAAGGTCGTAGCTCGTCGTCCATTCTCACCAGGTGGCCGCTCCATCGCAGTTGCACTTGCCTCAGCATGGCGTGGATGCTGAGGATTCCGGTCCGCTCCAGGACTTCCGTATCCGGGATCCTGTCTTGCCATCTCAGTTTCAGTATTTTGCGGAGGCAGCTGAGACAGAAATGATTCAGCTTCCTGGCTTGGCTCAAGTATACGATCCAGGTCTCTGCTCCTTAAAGGAGCATCGTCGAGACGACGGCCTTGTCTATCTTCACTAGCGATTCCACATGGAGACCTGCAGCCGTCCGAAGGCCTAACTGTCTTTGTAGATGCGTTGAGCCACCTCGTTATCAATTCCCGTGTTGCGTGACAGCGCATTTCCCAGGTAAGCAGATGTGTTGATATTTGGAGTTGTGAGCCGTTGACATTGATTCGGAAAGCATTGTATTCCAAGCTGGGGGCAGTTGGTGCATGACCACCGATGTGGCTGTTCTGTTAGATACACCAAAATTGGCGCAGCCGGCGGCGAAGAAGTCCATACTCCGATGAATGTCCTCCTCCGTCACGGTGTTAAGGGCGCAGTCGTCCGCGAAGAGCAAGTCATGGACTGTAGTCGTAGACACGCGCGTTGGAGCCTGCGTTCGCCGACTGTTGAGAAGGTGCCCGTCAGTTCTGTAGGCGATGCGGATCCCAGGGCGCTCATCACAGTAGGCGTCCATCAGCATACCAGAGAACATGAGACTGAACCGGTTGGAGCCAGTACGCAGCCTAGCTTCACTCCATTGGTCACTGCGAATGCTTCGGATACCGTCCCGTTGTCAGTGATGCGCGCCGTCATCCCGCCATGAAGCCAACGCACCATGTGCATGAACCAGGGGCCGAAGATGGCCTTCTTGTCTTTGAATAAGTTTTTCATTTCATTGCGGTCCGCATACCCTTCGCTTTCATCAGCCTTGTGGACCATCCAGGTGACCTGCATCTCCCGCAGCCATTGCTGTACAAGGCGGTGGCATTTGAAGAAGGCTATTTGGTCCATGTAGGCTTTGTAATTTCGGTTCTTCTCCGCAAGTAGGTTGCTGATGTCGGCTTCATTGTCGTCAAAACAGTCCTGGTGTTGACGGCGTGCGGGTCCGAGGACGTCGAGGGCTGTGGACTGGAGGATATTTCGCAAATGACACCATCGTGATTCCACGGTGGCTTTATTATCTGGAGCATGCAGGTCCTCCAGTTTCTGGGCTATTCGGTTACTGAAAACAAAAAAGTGGACAGGCAAATTTAATAAAAAGTATTTAACTTACATGGCGGCCTCTTACCTTGGGGCCTTCGTCGGGGTTGCAGTCGGAGCCTTATCTGAGAGATGACGAGGTGGTGATCTGTCCAACCATCGGCATCGCGGATCGCCTTGGTTACCAGCACGTCCTGTCGATCTCGCCTCCGGACGAGAACATAGTCCAGCAGATGCCAGCGCCGCGACCAAGAGTGCATCTACGTGGCCTTCTCCCGTCTTTGAAGGCGGAAGAAGGCGTTAGTCAGCAGGAGACGGTGTTCCGCAGAAGAAGGAGGCCATTTTCGTTACAAATACCGAGACCGTGGGGACCCAGCACACCCTGCCAGGCAGCGTGGGCCGTCCCGACGCGGGCGTTGAAGTCACCAAGGACAATTAACTTGTCCACCTTCGGCACAGTCACAAGCAAGGCGTGCAGGTCCTCGTGGAATTTGTCCTTCGCCGCATCAGTGCTCATCATTGGGGGAGCGTAGGCGCTGATGATGGTGGCGAACTTGTCTTCCCGAAGAGGCAGGCGAAAGCTATTCAGCCGAGCATGGAAACCCCGCGGCAGACAGGGCAGACGTCCCACGATGTCCCCCCGGATGGCAAGGGTAACACCAGCGTCGCGTCGCTCTGCTTTGGCAGGCCACTCCAGTAGAAGGTGTAGCCGGCACCCATCTCCTCCAGCTGACCCTGCTCAGATACTCGGGTCTCACTGAGAGCAGCAATGTCCACCTTGTAAGGCGTCAGTTTCCGAGCGGCTAGCACTATCCTCCGTTCAGACCGGTTGCTCCTCGGATTGTCTAAAATGGATCGAACATTCCAGGCTGCTAGTGTGAGCGGACTTACGCGAGCAGCCCGAAGAGTGTGGTGCCGGTATGGGGACGGGGGTATTGTTGTTTGTTTTAGTTTTACGACCGCGTGTTTTGTGATTTGTGAACCGCGGCCAACTGCAGAAGACGTGATAGCCAGCATTTGTTTAGGGTACCTTTTCCAGACCCTTTCTACGCGAGGAGGCAAGCAATGCTGTCCCTAAATAGGGCTGTGTGGACATCCCAGATGGCTGCCGTACTCCACTATAGTCACGGTTTTTTAGTGGGAGAGTGATCCAACTAATACCCCATACACACCCTGTTGGCAGTTTAGCGAATATTACGTGGTTTTCTCCCTGTTGTTGAGATACGTCGGCCCCACTGATGAGCCGGACTCCTCGCAGCTATGTTAAACAGCGGTGAAATTCCGGCGAAACAACTGTGTGGGCTTTTAGCTATTACCTACACTGTGAGTATAGTTCCATCTGTAACCACTAAATATTTCGCCATTATCTCGCTGCAGTATTTATAGGGCGTGGTGGCCAGGCAACTAAACAGCTATTATATTTAGTGTTCCTCGTATTTATCATTGAGGGTCGTAGTTAAGGCGATTACTGACTTTAAATTCGTACCCGAGTCGTTAATGACCGTGATTGCGTCACCGTTGTCAATTCTTGGCGTGACGATCGTTCGGCAATTTCGCTAGCTGTCGCCAGGACTGCTAGGCATTCTCCCGCATTCTCCCTGCGTGGCTGGCAATTTTGCCCAGGTAAAATCGCCGCTCAGCATTTGGAACCGAGAGGTCATTGCACTTATTAATTGACTGCGGGCCAGGTAACCATGACTCAAACAGCACACGGCTCACGCGGCTATAAGCTCTTTCGAGAGTTTTGGCCTCATCAAACTTGAAGATGGGGCCGGGTTCCATCACAGGAGCCACAACCTATGATTTAGCGTCCTTCCTCCTCACTGCTGCCGCATGTTCGTTCGTTTGCGTGCGGAGTTGTCTCTCAGTTTCTCCGAAGTAATTGCTTTGTCTGCTACTGCACCAAATTCAGTAAACGACTCCAGACGATTTCTGCCGTGGCAGCGGGTCTTTCGATCTTATTTCTTGGTGCCTGATAGATGCTTCTGGTCGGTGTGCAACTTCAACTCCGGACGGTGTGAGAAGGGGGCTAACGGCTTCCGAGCCGTTCTTCAAGTACGGTAGAGCTCGCAAAAATTTAGAGCTGGTGTGGTTTGGTATCTCGCCTTCGTTGCACATGCAACTGTCGACAAATTATCGTGTGTACATATTTGCTCTGAGCACCCCTCGGAAGTATTGCAATTCGGAAACCTTGTCTTCTGGTTCGCTGCAGTGGGTCGCAACACGCCATTATAGCGCCTATACGCAACTGCGTTCGCAACTGAAGCTCAGTAATTGCGTCGTATTTGTCGCTTTCCTGAGTTTTTTAGGTTTCAGAGAAGCACACTCTTCGATGCAGACAAAAATATCAAGGAAAGCTAGCTGGTCGTTTTTCTTCCTCCTTCGTCGTGCATTTGGATGGTCGGGAAGACGCCGTTGAGATGTCCTTTGAATGCTAGCATCTGATTCCGTTTGACGATGACGAAGGTGTCGTCTACATATCTAGCCCAGAATTTCGGTCTTGGTGTCGGACGACCAGTGATTCCAGCCCCTGCTGGACCTCCTCAGTATCGAGTCCTGAGATCGGTGAACCCGTTGGCATGCCCTTCACTTGTTCTTAGATTCTTCCGTCCAAAAGGTGATGCCATCATCGGAGCCCACTGCACTTGATAGTCCTCGGGGGTGGCCTGGTCATGACACCGCCCGCGCACGAAGATCGCCCCCAACATATGCAGCGCCTCGACCGTCAACCCGCTCCCTAAAGCATAATTGTCGTAATCACCCCGGCCACCCTTCTCGTTCTGCGTCTTCTAGCGCTACTTGTCAAGATAAGGTCACTGTGTTAGTCAAGGCAACTGCCAAGTTAACGCAAACTCGTTTCACCGTCCACCGAACAGGTTCTAAATCCTTTGT
Source organism: Schistocephalus solidus (assembly GCA_017591395.1). NCBI lineage: Eukaryota > Metazoa > Platyhelminthes > Cestoda > Diphyllobothriidea > Diphyllobothriidae > Schistocephalus > Schistocephalus solidus. The sequence goes on from WEDG01000998.1 coordinate 91,978, forward strand.
CCTAGGGTCCCCTGTTGATCAATGTGGGGTGGCGGCTATGTGTAACACTAAGTGTGGTCGAGTCGCTCTTCTATTAGGCCATAGAAATAGGAGTCCCAAATTCTTAACATTTTTGCTCAATAAGCAGTTTAAATGAAAGCAAAGAGAAGAGGATGAATCGCGAATTTTTCTGAAACTGTTCTCAGATTAAGCAGTTATATTTTCTTTTATTTACCGTTAAAAAGTGGTCATTCAGCTGTCGAGTTGATTGTGTGTGAAACCTCATATGAATCATACAGACTTGGTTGGAATGACCAATTCTACCCTAGCTGTCGCCACCTGCCAGTTACACCTCAATCCCAGCAGGACAGTTGACAGTCGGACCCAGTTGATCAGAAAGTATATTTATGTCAAAACGCCTGCCATTTGAGATGGAAGAATATGCAGAGTTATATGGGAGCCAAAACTGCACCTCTCGTGTAAGCTGGTGATTTCTGCTTGCCATCGAAAAGAGGTATAAAACAGAATCAAATTAAGCTTAGACGTGGCTCAATCTGGCTTCTATTACGTTGCGGAGCTTCAACAACATGAGAAGGCTTGCAATTTGAAAGGGCTCTGCTATAGTTATTCGAATAATTACTGCCTGAAATGTTCATCGAAATTCTGAAATATGTTTTCGATGTGGAACGATTTATTTAGTGGACTATTATCTTGTACTCATTTTGTAGCAAATCACGTCTTCTTCAAATTTTATACTCAAAGGAATTCTGCGTTAAGGTTTTGAAAATTATATGCTTATGAGATTTGTAGGACCACACAAACTTGCGCTGCATCTAACGCACTCTCTCCATCTCCCCAACCTGAGCCCGGTGTCATGACAGAGTCAAGAAAACTGGAGATGAGAGAGTGCGCAGGTGGCTGGCGCGGCCGTAGCCGGCCTTGTGCGTGCCACCACCACACCTGGCTCGGATCCACGGAGTGGGGGTGCCGAAAAGGCCGCATTAAGAAGGAGCCATTGCAACCTGACTCTCAGTCCACCAGTCAGCCACTCCACACAAAACACGCATTGGGCTGACCACGCGGTCCGAGTTATCCCGTTCGTTGGCAACATACCAAGCAACGGCTTTTAGCGCACCGTGATAGTTTCAAGCGCGTCAGATTGTTTATAGTGAGGAAAATGCGCTGAGTTTTGACCTCACTCTCTCCCCCACCCCCACAATCAGACCACCGTCCGAGCCAGTGAGTTGTCTGATGTGGGAGTGGGCGCATTGGCTGACGGGTCGGCGTACCCGTTTTCGTGTGCCACAGCTTGACCTGGACCCCATAACGCACACACCAGGATTTACTTAATCAGGGTATATGGAGGAGCCATCGCCGTCTGACTCCCAGTCCACTGGTCAGCCACTCGACGCACACAGCGCATACACTAGCTTGCCCAACCGATGTCCAAAATCAGTCAGTCAGGCCTTCGGCCGACTGCAAGCCTCCATGTGGAATCACCACGGTATTCACCTGAACACAAAACTGAAGATGTACAAGAATGACATCGACGAATGCGTGCTAGCCCTTACATGGAAGTATACAGTATGTAGACTGAAAATCCTGAATGAAAATGTAATGGCAGATTGGGCTCATAATTATTCCGGATTCGATAGATGCAAACATCATAATATTTATTGGCTGACCGAAGTTACTCTCAGAAATATAGAAAGAGAAAGGTCGCCACCGTGAGAGTCAGGATGTACAAGGTTGCGAGGATCATCGATGCAGGTTGCAATATCAGCGATAATAAATCGTTGGTCCGGTGTTATCTTAGGTAACCCAAAAACGACCGATTCTATCCCCACCTAAAATTCTTTTACGGCCACGGCCATGCGCCCTGGCAGCTACGTTCCAGGTTGCTGTCCCTCTCATCAGAGGACGGAGCGAGCTGTATCTGGGAGGCCAATCACATTATTGTGCTCCTAGTCCATTGTTAGTTTTGTCCTTTTAATGAAGATTTTATGTTTAAGGACTGCGATAAGTTATGATGAATGTCAGTAGAGAAAGCTTGACATCTGTCGACAAATTCGCCTACCTAGGAAGTATACTTTTCAGCAACATGAACATTGGCTGCAAAATTACAAATCAGATCTCCAAAGTCACTCGGGTCTTTGGCCGGTAATAGCACTCGGTCTGGACCCGAAGTGGCAATTCCACTGAGGATGCATTGAATCGTTGTTCAGACAGCGCCTTTGTACGCGACAGAGACGGGTAGTATATGTTAACGGAAATTCAACCGTGTCTTAGCTTCAAACTATTAATTAACTATGCTTATAATATCAAGTAGCATGCAGTGAAATCCCAAAATATTCCAGTCACATCACGCTGGCTTTTAAACGAGTTTCTTTCCCACCACCTAAAAAAACACTACGAAATGACTGAATAATTATATGATTTTTTTCAAATTTTTGTTTGATATTCGTATAAATTCAAATATGTTTATAGAAAACTTGCCTAAGCATGCTTCCTTGTACACATGCGAACTTCTTCAAATCTTTCTTTCGCTTAAAGAAAGGGTAGGTTTCAATTTAAAAAATTCATAGTTATGGAATTTATAAGGCCATGAAATTAACATCCACAAAGCATCATATCTAAGCTACGAACGAGTAGATGAATTCTCAAGTGGAAAATAATTACGGTTTTCTAATGTTGATCAAAAAGGTGTTATTCAAAAACAGTTTGCTTGGGGGCCTCACGTCTCCAAGAAGTGGGTGTTGCTTACGTTCTGTGCTAAATTTCACGGCAGATTAGCAAAAGACTTGTTACTGATGAACACTAAATCGAAGAAGACGGAGACGACGACGACGACGACGAAGAAGAAGAAGAAGAAGAAGAAGAAGAAGAAGAAGAAGAAGAAGCATGAGGAGGAGGAAAAGGGTGGGGTTCGTGTAATCGAACAAAAATGTTATTCGGGCAGAATTTCTGTTTCAGTTTCGAATCCAAGATTGTTAATGATAACAGATAGGGGTTGTTAACAACAAAGTGACGTGGGAATTCAAAGGATGCAGCATTTACGCTCAGACATTATTAACATTTAGTATATACCAGTCATCACTGGTATTAATGATTACTATGATAATAACGTGGAAATAAGACGCAGCACCACTGTCAGTCAGACCAGTCTTTATCCACGCGCTCTCTGCCTGCCTTGCTTCTCAGCCCCAGCAAAGTTTAAGGGTCAAATAAGACGAGGGTGGCCACCGCATCTGTTTACCGTACACGCAAGGGAAAACCGCAGGTTTTGCAGCTCGCAAATCACATAATTGTCATCTCTCGCGAGGATTTCAGCCTCATCGGCCTTGAAGAGATAGCCATTTCCCGCGACTTAAGAGCTGATTTCACTCTTTCTCAACATTTATGCCAGTTCGGCCACCCAACCTCTGGGGTAACCTTCCTATTCCTCCGACGCACGTGTTTGTCAGCCCTTGCACTAGATTCCGTAAACGCCTCCAGACGCTACCTACCGTTACAGTGGATTTTTTATTTCCAAACCTGCCACCTGATTTTTGTTTCTGCTATGTGCTCCACCCCAATTCCAAGTGTCGTGCGAAGGCAGGTGACGGCTACCGGGACATTCGTTACCTGCAGAAGCGTCCGTCAACATTAAGTCTCGCCTCTCCCCTTTGAATGCAACGGTAGAGGAAGTTGCGCGGGTTGCCATTCGCTCTGAGTATCTAGTTACTCTAACCCTCCAAGCTTATCTTCCTGTTCCTTGCAATGCGCCGCCTTGCAATGCGCCACCAAGACGTCCTTACACAACTGCGTTGGCGGCTGATTGGATGGTCATTGTTGAAATCCAGTACTTATGTAGTGCATTTCGTTTTAGGTCTCAAAAAGATTCGGGGGAGAGGAGGACCTAAACCAAGCTCAGCTGTTTGGTCTTTTGCTCCTCATTTACAAGTTGTGTGTTTGTGACGCCTGCCTTGTGATGTTATTTCAGTGTCGGTATCTGATACCGTTCCATAATGACAACGGATCACCTATTAGTTGATCCAGGACCAACAACACTGTTGGATTATATTTGATAAATTTTCTTATCACAAAGATAAACACAACGCATCCCTAACTGCGGCAGTGGAATCAGGTCAAACACTGTGGAAAGACGAGATATATGAACCCGGAGGTGCCAACGGATTTGCATGTAACTTTGCCCGTAGGACTTAAGTGGTTTGGGAGTGGAGGCGAATGTGGATAAATGGGAGATTACTGGGCTTGGAGACGCAACTCCAATGGATACTCGCACGTGATTTAGCTCGCCGGCGGAAGACGGTTACCGGAGTTTGGCCACCGTGCACAGCCCGGTTTAGCAGTACCGGAGACGAGGACCGATGTATGATCAGTAGACAGGTTCAGCATGTGTGTCTGGTGAGGAAGGTAAGCGCATTAACGTAGAAGGGACGAACAATGCAGCGATGAACCTTGAGAAACCGTTATATGGCAGCGCGGTACCGTACACATTAAACTCTGAACTCCCCGTTTGCCACCCACAGAAGGAATTCACTTACGCACACAAATTTCCTCGAGCAACGCCACTTTCGGTTTTCAGTCCAAAGCATGACCCAGCACCTGTTCTACGCCGATATTATCATAAGATCTCATTAGTCATACCAGTAAAAGGGTTTCCGTAATTTGAGGCCACGAAGTTTGCATACAGAACCAATAATCCGATAATTCGACTGCCACGAACTACAGATTCCACCTTGTGCTCCATGAAGTGGTCGCAGGCGGGCGATTTGGGATAGGCGTTGTTTCTCATAAAAAAATATAGTCAAACCTGTACCTTTCAAATAACAAATAATTCAATGACTAGGGGTATCAAACATCAACTAAAGCTTAGGCATAACGTAAGGAGTCATTTCTAATGGCGTGATCTTTTTAGGCTGTTGGTAAGAGTCTCATTCAAGTCATAATCCCGGCATTGTGGTTATACAGCAAGTCAACTAGCACTTAAACCTTAAAATACCCCGATAGGACACGGGAATAGAAAACCATCCCGTAGTTCCAGTTGCCTCAAGCTAAATTCCACGGAAATTAGGATTTGAGCTAATATAAAGGTTATTATTAGGGATAACTATAATATTTGGGCCAAGATAGGGTCAGGGTAAAGGCTTAAAGGTAAGGTTCGTTTAAGGGTTAGCGTTTAGGTTCGGATGGGCGTTAGGATTAGGACAAGTGCCCAACTACCATTATTAATATTCCCGATCAAAACCGGCAAGACAACGAGCTCATAGTGCAGTGGGTAGAGCGTTTGACTTCTGCCTAATAAGGTCGCGAGTTCGAGCCTCGGGTGCCGCAGCGCCTGGGGTTGGGTATGGCTGGCTGTTGACGGCTAATAAGCCAGAAATGGCCATTCCAGTCTCCTTTGTCTTTGTCGGTCATGTTATTCTGTCTATATCCTTAGCTGACTTACCGCTGCTGGCTGGGCTTGAGACTGAGCCCCAAGGCACAACGGGACTAGTGAGTCCTGTAACCGATCGGTGAGCGCCCAACTACCATGGTTAATATTCCCGATCGAAACCGGCAAGACAACGAGCTAGTGGCGCAGTGGGTAGAGCGTTGGACTTCTGCTCAACAAGGACGCGAGTTCGAGCCTCGGGCGCCACAGTGCCTGGGGTTGGGTATGACTGGCTGATGATGGCTAATAAGCCAGAAATGGCCATTCCAGTCTCCTTTGTCTTTGTCGGTCATGTTATACTTCCTAGAATTTAGCGTAAATCACCTGCATTATTGGGGAGTTTCTATTCCCACGTCTTGTCAACACTCCTACCAAATGTAAACCATAGCTTAAAAGTTTAATCGAAATGCCTACTTACTGAGTTTAACTTGGCACCAGGCTGTGGCGACAGACATGCTTATATATTAACTGGCAATGCTGAGGTATCCAGCTACTTAAAAGAAATCCAATCTCTTGACACTGCAAAAATAAACCACGGGAGTGTAGTTTAATACTGCCTCTAAGTGTTAGATTAAACGATATGGACTTAAATATAGTCAATGTTTTCTCAAAATATTGGTCAAAATTTAAAGGAAAAAATTCTGACTGTTCTCCTTTCCAGCATTTTAAAATAATGTTGAACCTGATTTAGCTAAACAGTTAATGCGTATTCAAAGGTTTGGCCGATGAGCCAGTATAGTGAGCTCTACAACTAGTTGTTTTTTTAAATGAAGGTAGTCTACTTACTACCGAGGGAACTACGACAGTAGTGTGATCCTAACAAAACCTCAGAAGACCAAGTGGACTAAATGTCATGACTGATTGCCTGAGATATTAATTCACAGAAATAACTTATCTTTATTAATTTTCGTATTCATAGATGCTACGTTCTCCGTTTGCATTGGTGAAACAGACCTCTTCAAAGCATTTCTCTATTGGTTGCCGCGCATGCTGAAATGCTCGGGCTTTTAACAAAACTTCCGTTCACCATCGCCGGGTCATTGCATGTCATTTCTGTTTGCTGCTACAAATGCCATCAGACTACAAACAACCTCTTGCCAGGATGGTGCGCAGTGCTTTTGCTGGAACGATCACCGAATACGGTCGTTCCATTTAGTTCTGAATCTCCAGTTTTGATAGAATGCATGTTGTCATAGAGCTATATTTAAGAACTAGCGCAGGAGGTTTTCATGAAAAACAGGGAATATTTGAAAGGCCATTTCTCTCTCTCTCTCGCTCCTCCTCGATCCCCCAAAATCAGTCCTTCTCTTACTCCAGGTAAGTAAAAAATGAGCGTTGTGCAGTTGAATAAGGCAACCGGTTGATCTTGACATTCTATCACTTGAAACAAGGGCTGGACACAAGACTGGATTATGATTGACTGACGATAACCAATTGGGCAGAAATATCCATCCTAGTTTCCGTGTAACATTTTTGCGCAAAGTATACAAAATTCGGATGGTTTTCTTGGATGCCATAACTTTGAAACCCATCGCATCTAGTAGTATGTTGCATCAGATAGCCTAATACTTACTTTTTGCCCGAACCTGCGCCGGTAATAGACGGTATATTAGTCATTTCCTCTGACAGAGAAAGGCCTTGCAATTAAGAAGTTACTGTCGGGGTACTGCAATTAGCAAGTTGAATCGGAACGCTTCATCTCTTATTTCTACCTCTGGAACAAACCTACTAATTTGGTACAGATTTGTGATTGCATTCGATGTTGCTTGCGTCTGGCCCCCTAACTCTCTGGAGTTTAAGCCTTTGGGAAGGTCGAACCTCAATAAATGCTTCGGTCTTACTAGATTGTTTCCATAGCTAGGCATCTGAGATGCTCGGTCCCAATAGAGCTGGTAGGAAGTGTACACTCCTGGCAGAACCTCGTTCTGCCTTTTTCATCCGCATTATAAGCGAAAGGGTTAACTCTCGAAAGCTTACATAGCCTTGTGATCCCGTACAATACCTTGAAAATAATGGTCTTCCATTAAAAATTATAAGAAATCCAGTAACTGCTTTTAAATCTCATTTCCTCGCATCGTTTTTTTAACGAATGATGCTAAGGGATCGTTGTCATCCATATAAATTCCTAAGGTGTAGAAGGAGCAGTTTTGAAAAGAAGCTGACAGTAAAATATAAGACTCGGGAGCTGAAGCGTATAAACTGATGGGGGGAAAACACATGCACTTTCCGACTTGCAGGGACCATTCGGTATGAGGCTTTTTGTCTTATATAAGCTTGGACACAGATAAAGCATGGTGGACATGACAAATAAGCCAGAAAGGTACGCGGCTACCTGTGTGAATCCTAGACTAGAGCTCTACACGGCCCAACAGAATGCACTTGTATGTCTTGCAGTTAGTGTGGATCATTCAGCACTCCCGTTCTCTGATGGTTTTTTGAGTAAAAAAGTTAATGATTACTTATATGGCCCTCTAAATAGGTCACGGGGATGCTAAATGTTCACTAGGGAAATGCGGTTAGCATATGACTGGTATTTCCTTTTCTATTTGGTCTTCGTAGGGTTATATTTTGCCCAATTGCAGTATCTCAACGGAGATTCTTACTTCTGTCAGACCCACTTGCGAAAAGTCCACTGAAAATTTAACCTTCGCAACCAGCATTTCAGTTCAACCGAGCATGAAACAGCCTAAGTTGACCCTTTCGCAGTGGCTGCTACTGCAGTTAGTCAGTTATACAGGAAAACAGGGTGAACGCCTTTATTAGAGTGTAAGCATCCGGGCTGCAGTGGGTTGGTCACAGAGAAACATGCTGGCGTCTTGCGCTCGCTGGTGCAGCAACCTCCTAACCAAACTACTTTTTGACCTCGAAGGGGCTTGCGTCATATCAGCCCATCAGCACGAGACGATAGCCGACACCACCACCATGACCGCCGTCGTGGCTGCTACTGCTGTTGAAACGCCTACTAGGCCAAGGTGTGAAAAGCAGACTTATTAGCGCCCCGCAGTGACCCCTCAACGAATCCGGGGGACGGCCGTAGCAAAGACCGTTTCACATGCGACTCACTTGTCTTGCCATGACCGCCACAAAGACAAACAAAGGTGGTGTGGACAAAAGTCAACACGCAATGACGACCATTTGCCACTTCATAGACTGAATATTATTATGGTGGAGCATTAGGCGAAGATGAAGGAGGCGTGAAGAGGGGGGAGATAGAAGAATAACGGGTGTGAGAGAGCATGAAGCTAGGGCGAACGTGCGTGTGTGTGTGCGTGGGTGGGAGATGACTGCGGGCGTCGAAACAAGTGGCACCCTCCCTTGCCGGGCAAATGGGCAGGGCACAGTTCTTGTTATATTACCACCCTGATGGAAGGGGGTTTGAAAGGTGAGTCGGAGGTCAAAGCAAACCTATTATGGCGAGGTTCACTGTGAACTTTCATACTTTCTGCAGTAATCAAGCCTTTGCTATACCTGTTCGACGTCATCGGGCCGGCATGCATTATTGAGGATGAGTGCCACATAGTAGTAGGTCATTCGGAGTAGATAATTACGTTGGTCTCATCTCGAGAAAAAAATGGCATGGGAAAAAGGACGAGAGAGCGTACTCAGAGCATTAAAATCATTAGGTCAAATCTCAAGTTGCAGGAAAAAACGAAAGACACCTGTGGGAGCAATCTAGTGTGCACAGGACAGCCGCTCGCCGACATACCTGCTGGAGCAGAATACCGGATCCAGAACACTGAACGGAGAAGTACTTCACCGGGCACCTGTGTCAACGCTTCCCTGTCCTGAACTTTAATCCCTCAATAAACTGCAGATTTTTCTCCTGAAAACACGTGAAACAACAATCAGGAGATTTTTTCACTGTCAGCTCGACCTTCTATTGTATATATATATATATATATATATATATATATATATATATATATATATATATATATATATATATATATATATCGCGTTCATCATCTCCTGAAGAAGACGAAGAAGATGAGGGGGCGAGTTCATGGACCAAATTGTATTTGTACTGACGTTTCGAAAGCCTTCTCGCTTCCATCATCAGAGTAAAGTGCTTGCTGCTCCTGGTGGTCTTGAGTTAGTCAGTCTTGCCGCGTGCCTCGTATTATATCCATGGTGGACGCGTGAACTTTGACCTGCCCGATTGCCGCTGACTTCCTTAGACCTCCCCGAGGCTGAACGCTGGCGGGCTCGCGTGACTGCCGTCCCCTTTGGAGCCGTCGTAGGTTTAGGCAAGGCAGCGTGCCTGTTGTCCTCCCCCACGTCAATCAGCGGACTGAGCAGTCCGCTGAACCATGATTTCGCCTTTGACAAAACAAGGGTGATTGGCCAAGCCAATGAGAAGATGGCCAGATTGGTGCTCGAGAGCTGGTCCTCGACGGGTACACTCAACCGAGCTATAGACTTACATCCCGCCTACCAGGCGCTTCGTACACGGCTCGGATCAGTTCGGCCAGGGCCAATAAGGCAAACGAGCACACGGAACCGAGAGCCCAGGCTCACGGAAAAGCGGGGTGGCGGCCGAAGGTCACATGACCAAAATCAAACACTGCCTCACGAATGCGCCCGTAAAACGGATAACAACTCACGAGAGCAGCAACGACTGCTCAGTCCGCTGATTGACGTGGGGGAGGACAACAGGCACGCTGCCTTGCCTAAACCTACGACGGCTCCAAAGGGGACGGCAGTCACGCGAGCCCGCCAGCGTTCAGCCTCGGGGAGGTCTAAGGAAGTCAGCGGCAATCGGGCAGGTCAAAGTTCACGCGTCCACCATGGATATAATACGAGGCACGCGGCAAGACTGACTAACTCAAGACCACCAGGAGCAGCAAGCACTTTACTCTGATGATGGAAGCGAGAAGGCTTTCGAAACGTCAGTACAAATACAATTTGGTCCATGAACTCGCCCCCTCATCTTCTTCGTCTTCTTCAGGAGATGATGAACGCGATAAGATAACGGGACCTCGAATCTTTACGCATATATATATATATATATATATATATATATATGTATGTATATATTTTGATCTTGCCTGTAAACTGGCAATAAATAAATAAAGAAAGAAAGAAATTACTACTGTTTCGGACAGCAGTGACCACTGACAAAGACACAGCTAATGCTGACTGCGTGAGCGTGAGACAGTGCTGGCAACTACTTTAATAGGCTGAGGGAACAAGTTCAAGTTTTGTACAATTGGTGTGTGCGCATCAGACGTGGTGACCCACCAAGGGGGCACCAGCCGGCCAGCCACCTGTGCCCTCTTCCACCTCCAGTCTTCTTAACTCTGTCACAAAACCGTGCTCAGGCGAGGGAAGGAGAAAATAAGGTCGCTGAAGCGCAAAGCTACTATCACTTAAAAATAATCCACGTAAAAGTCACCGTCCTTGCACCAAACTTCTGTGAAGCATACGGTGGACATCGTCAGACTACGACAGTCGAACTGTGTGTGTGTTTGTGTGTTTGTGTGTGTGTCAACGGGGTGTAGGGGTACTATTTAGGGGTAGCACCACACAGATAGCGTTTGGTCGCTCCATTTGTCTCGTACAGGTGGTGAATGCTCCTGTGGCCGCCTCTAACTGGTACCCCACTCTCACCTGTGGCTCCTCGAAGTTGGGTTCTTCCCAGCAGCCACACCCCGGGCAACCGTCACGACCGGCGGGCTAAACCAGGTGAGGGTCTCCGGTGTTGTGTGTGCCACCACACCCGGTATGTCTGACTCCCGAACTTCCCACCTCCCTCCTCTCAAAAAGTCCTACGGTGGGGGCGACAGCAACCCCCGTAGGCGGCCTAGACTAACTCGGGTCGTTCTTCTGTTAAAACAAAACCGTGACCCATAGTGGAGTTCGGCAGCCGTCTGGGATGTCCGAGCAGCCCTATTTAGGGATAGCACTGCTTGCCTCCTCGCAGAGGAAGGGGCTAGATATGTGCCCTAAAAAATTGCTGGGTCTCACGTCTTCTGCAGCCGGCCGCGGCTCGCAGATCACAAACTACGCGGTCGTAAAACTCAAACAAACAACAATACCCCCCCGTCCCCATCCCCCTCGCCATAATCTCCAGGCTGCTCGGGTGAGTCCACTCACAATAGCAGCCTGGAATGTTCGTTCCCTTTTAGACAATCCTGGGAGCAACCGGCCGGAACGGAGGACGGTGCTAGTCGCTCGGGAACTGGCGCGCTACGAGGTGGACATTGCTGCTCTCAGCGAGACCCGATTCTCTGAAAAGGGTCAGCTGGAGGAGGTGGGGGTCGGCTACACCTTCTTCTGTAGCGGCCGGCCAAAGGCAGAGCGACGCGACGCTGGTGTTGCCTTTGCCATCCGTAATGACGTTATGGGACGTCTGCCCTGTCTGCCGCAGGGTATCAATGATCGCCTGATGAGCCTCCGCCTGCCTCTTTGGGGAGACCAGTTCGCCACCATCATCAGCACCTACGCTCCCCCAATGACGAGCTCTGATGCGGCAAAGGACAAATTCTTCGAGGACCTGCACGCCTTGCTGGCGACTGTGCCGAAAGAGGACAAGTTAATTGTCCTTGGTGAGTTCAATGCCAGCGTCGGGACGGACCACGCTGCCAGACAGGGAGTGCTGGGTTCCCACGTTCACGGAACTGTAACGATAACGGCCTCCTTCTTCTGCGCACGTGTGCGGAACACCGTCTCCTGCTGACCAACACGTTCTTCCGCCTTCCGACGCGGGAGAAGGCCACGTGGATGCACCCCCGTTCGCGGCGCTGGCATCCGCTGGACTATGTTCTCGTCCGGAGGCGAGATCAACAGGACGTGCTGGTAACCAAGGCTTTCCGCGATGCCGATGGTTGGACAGATCACCGCCTCGTCATCTCCCAGATGAGGCTCCGACTGCAACCCCGACGAAGGCCCCAAGGTAAGAGGCCGCCATGTAAATTAAATACTCTTTTAGTAAATTTGCCTGCTCACTGTTTTGATTTCAGCAACCAAATAACCGGGAAACTGGAGGACCTGCATGCTCCAGATGATACCGCTACCGTGGAGACACGATGGTGTCAACTGCGAAATGTCATTCAGTCCACCGCCCTCGATGTCCTCGGACGCGCACGCCGTCGACGCCAGGACTGGTTTGACGAAAATGACGCCGACATAAGCAACTTACTCGCGGAGAAGAATGGACAACACAAAGCCTACATGGACCTTTGGACTGACGCCACCAAAGCAGCCTTCTTCAGATGCCGGCGCATTGTACAGCAACGACTGCGAGAGATGCAGGATGCCTGGATGATCCGAAAGGCTGAGGAAATCCAGGGGTATGCTGACCGCATTGAAGTGAAAAACTTCTTAAAAGCCATCAAGGCCATCTACGACCCGAGTAGCAAGTGGACCGCACCGCTGCTCAGCTCCGACGGCACAACACTGCTGACAGAGAAAGCGCAAATTCTGAAGCGCTGGGCCGAGCACTTCAGAAGTGTCCTGAATTGCTCATCAGCCATCTCCGATGCTGCCATTGACCGGCTCCCTCAAGTGGACACGAACAATGACCTGGATCTGCCGCCTTCCCTACCAAAAACCATCCGGGCCGTGCAGCAGAGTTCCAGCGGTAAAGCACCGGGATCCGACGCAATCCCACCGGAAGTCTACAAGCAAGGTGGGCCCTGGCTGATGGCAGAACTCACAACACTCTTCCAGGAGATGTGGCGCCAAGGACAAGTTCCTCAGGATTTCAAAGATGCGATTATCGTCCATCTCTACAAACGGAAGGGGAACCGACAACTCTGTGATAATCATAGAGGCATCTCGTTGCGCAACATCGGCGGGAAGATCTTCACCCGTCTCCTTCTTAATCGTCTAAACGGTTACCTGGAGCAGGGTCTGCTCCCGGAAAACCAATGTGGCTTCCGCCGACACCGCGGAACAACCGATATGATCTTTGCCACCCGCCAACTACAAGAGAAGTGCCAGGAGATGCGAACTCACCTATACACTACCTTCGTGGGTCTAACGAAAGCCTTTGACACGGTGAATCGGGACGGACTGTGGAAAGTCATGCAGAAATTTGGTGGTCCTGAGTGGTTCACGCACATGGTGCGTCAGCTTCATGACGGGATGACGGTGTGCGTCACTGACAATGGGACGGTATCCGAAAAATTCGCAGTGACAAACGGAGTGAAGCAGGGTTGCGTACTGGCCCCCACCCTCTTCAGTCTCATGTTCTCGGCTATGCCGAACTGACGCCTACCGTGATGAGCAGCCTGGTATCCGTATCGCCTACAGAACTGACGGGCACCTTCTCAACAGTCGGCGTATGCAGGCTCCAACGCGCGTTTCTACGACTACAGTCCATGACTTGCTCTTCGTGGATGACTGCACCCTTAAGACCGTGACGGAGGAGGACATGCAAAGGAGCATGGACCTCTTCGCCGATGGCTGCACCGATTTTGGATTAACAATCAGTACAGCCAAAACGGTTGTCCTGCACCAGTCGCCACCCCGCGCGGAATACAATGCTCCTCGAACCAATGTCAACGGTGCTCAACTTAAAAACGTGGAAACCTTTGCTTATCTAGGAAGCACGATGTCGCGCAACACGAGATTCGATGACGAGTTTGCCAAACGGAGCTCCAAAGCTTGTCAGGCGTTCAGCCGGCTACAGGCCTCCATGTGGAATCGCCACGGTATTCACCTGAACACCAAACTGAAGATGTACAAGGCCGTCGTCTTGACGACACTCCTTTACGGAGCGGAAACCTGGACCGTTTACTCGAACCAAGCCAGGAAGCTGAATCACTTCCATCTCAGCTGCCTCCGCATAATACTGAAGCTGAGATGGCAAGACAGGATCCCGGACACGGAAGTCCTGGAGCGGACCGGAATCCTCGGCATCCACGCCATGCTAAAGTAAGTGCAACTGCGATTGAGTGGCCACCTGGTAAGAATGGACGACGAGCGACTACCCAAACGACGTTTCTACGGAGATGTCGCTACGGGTTCTCGCAGGCAGGGAGGTCAAAAACGACGCTAGAAGGACACTTTGAAGAAATTGCTGAAGCAACTGCAAATCAACTTGGCGACCTGGGAGGACCTCGCCCAGGATAGACCGGCATGAAGAAGATCAGTGAAGACTGGTTCAGCAATCTACGAGGCCAACCGGATCGCCACCGCCAAAGCCAAAAGAGCGGTACGACAGTCATCAGCGCCCCGGACCAACACCGTCAATGCCCCGGCACTGCCAACATGCCCGCGCCGTCAACGCATCTTCCGCATGCGAATCAGCCTGGTAGGACATCGTCGGACGCAATGCATCAACAATCGGACAATTCAAATTTCTACGTAAAATTCTGCCAACCCTCCTTCAGACTCCCACACCCTCACTCCTGGCATCAATTTCATTACTCCCACCATCATAGAGACCACATTAATCTACTCATCGCCTGTTACTCCCAAAGCAAACCACCACTGCCTTCGCCTTCCCTACCACCACCACCACCATCAGCAATGGGGAATCTCTCCTATGCTGTACTCAATGTGACCGCACATACACCTCACGCATCGGCCTGGTCGGTCACTTGCGAATACATCGTACAAAGACCGGTGAGCGAATGCCTGGAGCACCATCACACAGCAGAGATCGTCGCCTCCACTGCCCTCACTATCCTCGCGCACTTACTCATCGTATGGCCCTATTCGGTCACATGTGCATCCATGACAGCGGAATTCACCACAATGCCGACAACACCGATACACCATGCACACCCTCCGCTCCTGACATTCTTAGCACCCCTGACACCCCCACTACCATGAATGACATCCCCCCAGCCTCTACCGATTTCTCCTGCCAACACTGTGCCTGCAACTTCAACTCACGCATCGGCCTGGTCGGTCACCTGCGAATCCATCGCACGGAAGCTGGTGAACCAGTGCCTGGGGCTCCGACATACAGTCGACGCGCCCGCCTTCACTTCCATAACTGCTCTCGCAAATTACACACCGCATGGGCCTATTAGGACACATGCGCCTCCATGACAACCTCCGGTAAACCACCGGAGGCTTAGCTACATCAGCGCACACTACCTACACCAATACATCGACAACGCCCTCACAATCAACATTTACCAGAGTATATCACAGTTTCCTAGAAACCGTGGCTGGGAAGTCTGCCAATCTGACGCTTCCACCAGACTACGACGTCGGATCAGTGTATGTGCTGTGCGTGTTGAGTGGCTTACCAGTGGACTGGGAGTCAGACGGCGATGGCTGCTCCATATCTCCTGAGTTAGTGAATCCTGGTGTGTGCGTTATGGGTGCCAGGTCGTGCAGTGGCGCGCAAAGACGGGTACGCCGATCCGTCAGCCAATGCGCCCACTCCCACCTCAGGCAACTGAACGGCTCGGACAGTGTCTGATGTTCGGGCTTGGTGAGAGAGTGAGGTCGACAGCTCAGTGAATGTTCCTCACTATAAACATTTTGATGCGCTTAAAACGATCACAATGCGTTAAAAGCCGTGGCTTGGAAGGTTGCCAACTGACGGGATAACTCGGACCGCGTAGTCAGCCCAATGTGCGTTTTGTGTGGAGTGGCTGACTGATGGACTGAGAGTCAGGCTGCAATGGCTCCTTCTTGATTTGGTCTTTATGGCACTCCCACTCTGTGGGATCCGAGCCAGGTGTGGTGGTACGCCCAGGGGCGGCTCCGGACGCGCCAACCACCTGCGACCTCTCTCATCTCCGGTCTTCTTGCCTGTGTCGTGATACCGGGCTCAGGTGGGGGAGGAGAAGAGTGTGTGGTTACATTAACCGCCGCGGTTGGAAGGTTACCAACTGACAATTACACACAGACCTCGCAGTTAGTCGAATGTGTGCTGTGTTGAGTGGCTGACTGGTGGTCTGAGAGTCAGGCTGCGATGGCTCCTTCTTAACGTGACCTCTGGCTATCTCACACATGTGAAATGTAAGCCGTTTAACCCCCTTTTGAGTGAAATCCTGGTGCTTGTATTTGGGGGGCCAGGTTGTGTACGTAGTACACGTAGACGAGATCACCAGCAGCTGCGACCACTTCCGCATCAGACAAATGACTGGCTCGGACAGCGGTTTGACTGTGGGCGTGGGGGAGAGAGTGTGGTCAACAGCTCAGCGCATGTTCCTCACTATAAACAATCTGACGCGCTTGAAACTATCACGGTGCGCTAAAAGCCGTGGCTTGGAAGGTTGCCAACTGACGGGATAACTCGGACCGCATGGTCAGTCCAATGTGTGTTTTGTTTGGAGTGGCTGACTGGCGGACTGAGGGTCAGGCTGCAATGGCTCCTTCTTAATGTGGCCTTTATGGCACTCCCACTTCGTGGGATCCGAGCAAGGTGTGGTAGTACGCCCAAGGGCGGCTCCGGCCGTGCTAGCCACCTGCGTCCTCTCAAGCCTCCGGTCTTCTTGACTCTGGCTAGAAACCGGGCTCAGGTGGGGGAGGAGGAGTATGCGGTAGCTGCAGCGAAAGGCTACTATCACTTACAACTAATTCACGCGCAAGTCACCGTCCTTGCACCACCCTGCCGTGGAGCATACGGTGGACATCTTAAGACTACGACGGTCGAAATATCGTGTGTGATTTTTCGTGTGTACGTGGGGTGAAGGGGTACAAGTTAGGGGTAGCACCACACAGATAGCGTTTGGTCGCTCCATTTTTCTCGTACAGGTGGTGAATGCTCCTGTGGCCGTCTCTAACTGGTACCCAACTCTCACCTGTGGCTCCTCAAATTTGGGTTTTTCCCAGCGGCCACACCCCGGGCAACCGTCACAACCGGCGGGCTAAACCAGGTGAGGGTTTTCGGTGTTGTGTGTGCCACCACACCCGGTATGTCTGACTCCCGAACTTCCCACCTCCCTCCTCTCAAAAAGTCCTACGGTGAGGGCGACTGCAACCCCGTAGGCGGCCAAGGCTAACTCGGGTCGTTCTTCTGCTAAAACAAAACCGTGACCCATAGTGGAGTTCGGCAGCCGTCTGGGATGTCCGAGCAGCCCTATTTAAAGACAGTACTGCTTGCCTCCTCGCAGTGGAAGGGGCTAGAAAAGGTGCCTTAAAAAATTGCTGGGTCTCACGTCTTCTGCAGCCGGCCGCGGCTCGCAGATTGCAAAATACGCGGTCGTAAAACTCAAACAAACAACAATACCCCTCGTCCCAATCCCCCTCGCCATACCCTCCAGGCTGCTCGTGTGAGTCCACTCACACTAGCAGCCTGGAATGTTCGTTCCATTTAGACAATCCTAAGAGCAACCAGCTGGAACGGAGGACAGCGCTAGTCGCTTGGGAACTGGCGAGCTACAAGGTGGACATTGCTGCTCTCAGCTAGACCATATTCTCTGAGCAGGGTCAGCTGGAGGAGGTGGGGGTCGGCTACACCTTCTTCTGTAGCGGCCGGCCAAAGGCAGAGCGACGCGATGCTGGTGTTGCCTTTGCCATCCGTAACGACATCGTGGGACGTCTGCCCTGTCTGCCGCAGGGTATCAATGATCGCCTGATGAGCCTCCGCCTGCCTCTTCGGGGAGACCATTTCGCCACCATCATCAGCGCCTACGCTCCCCCAATGACGAGCTCTGATGCGGCGAATTACAAATTCTACGAGGACCTGCACGCCCTGCTGGTGACTGTTTCGAAGGTGGACAAGTTAATTGTCCTTGGTGACTTCAATGCCAGCGTCGGGATGGACCACGCTGCCTGGCAGGGAGTACTGGGTCCCCACGTTCACGGTAGCTGTAACGATAACGGCCTCCTTCTTCTGCGCACGTGTGCGGAACACCGTCTCTTGCTGACCAACACCTTCTTCCGCCTTCCGACGCGGGAGAAGGCCACGTGGATGCACCCTCGGTTGCGGTGCTGGCATCTGCTAGACTATGTTCTCGTCCGGAGGCTAGATCGACAGGACGTGCTGGTAACCAAGGCGACCCGCGATGCCGATGGTTGAACAGATCACCGTCTCGTCATCTCCCAGATGAGGCTCCGACTGTTACCCCGACGAAGGCCCCAAGGTAAGTGGCCGCCAGGTAAGTTTAATACTATTTTATTAAATTTGCCTGCTCACTGTTTTGATTTATGCAACCAAAAAACCGAAAAACTGGAGGACCTGCATGCTCCAGCTGATAATGCTACCGTGGAGACACGATGGTGTCAACTGCGAAATGTCATTCAGTCCACCGCCCTCGATGTCCTCGGACGCGCACGCCGTCGACGCCAGGACTGGTTTGACGAAAATGACGCCGACATAAGCAACTTACTCGCGGAGAAGAATGGACAACACAAAGCCTACATGGACCTTTGGACTGACGCCACCAAAGCAGCCTTCTTCAGATGCCGGCGCATTGTACAGCAACGACTGCGAGAGATGCAGGATGCCTGGATGATCCGAAAGGCTGAGGAAATCCAGGGGTATGCTGACCGCATTGAAGTGAAAAACTTCTTAAAAGCCATCAAGGCCATCTACGACCCGAGTAGCAAGTGGACCGCACCGCTGCTCAGCTCCGACGGCACAACACTGCTGACAGAGAAAGCGCAAATTCTGAAGCGCTGGGCCGAGCACTTCAGAAGTGTCCTGAATTGCTCATCAGCCATCTCCGATGCTGCCATTGACCGGCTCCCTCAAGTGGACACGAACAATGACCTGGATCTGCCGCCTTCCCTACCAAAAACCATCCGGGCCGTGCAGCAGAGTTCCAGCGGTAAAGCACCGGGATCCGACGCAATCCCACCGGAAGTCTACAAGCAAGGTGGGCCCTGGCTGATGGCAGAACTCACAACACTCTTCCAGGAGATGTGGCGCCAAGGACAAGTTCCTCAGGATTTCAAAGATGCGACCATCGTCCATCTCTACAAACGGAAGGGGAACCGACAACTCTGTGATAATCATAGAGGCATCTTGTTGCTCAACATCGGCGGGAAGATCTTCACCCGTCTCCTTCTCAATCGTCTAAACGGTTACCTGGAGCAGGGTCTGCTCCCGGAAAACCAATATGGCTTCCGCCGACACCGCGGAACAACCGATATGATCTTTGCCACCCGCCAACTACAAGAGAAGTGCCAGGAGATGCGAACTCACCTATACACTACCTTCGTGGATCTAACGAAAGCCTTTGACACGGTGAATCGGGACGGACTGTGGAAAGTCATGCAGAAATTTGGTGGTCCTGAGTGGTTCACGCACATGGTGCGTCAGCTTCATGACGGGATGACGGTGTGCGTCACTGACAATGGGACGGTATCCGAAAAATTCGCAGTGACAAACGGAGTGAAGCAGGGTTGCGTACTGGCCCCCACCCTCTTCAGTCTCATGTTCTCGGCTATGCTGAACTGACGCCTACCGTGATGAGCAGCCTGGTATCCGTATCGCCTACAGAACTGACGGGCACCTTCTCAACAGTCGGCGTATGCAGGCTCCAACGCGCGTGTCTACAACTAAAGTCCATGACTTGCTCTTCGTGGACGACTGCGCCCTTAAGACCGTGACGGAGGAGGACATGCAAAGGAGCATGGACCTCTTCGCCGATGGCTGCACCGATTTTGGATTAACAATCAGTACAGCCAAAACGGTTGTCAACACCAGCCGCCACCCAGCGCGGAATACAATGCTCCTCGAATTAATGTCTACGGTGCTCAACTCAAAAACGTGGAAACCTTCGCTTATCTAGGAAGCACGATGTCGCGCAACACGAGATTCGATGACGAGGTTGCCAAACGGAGCTCCAAAGCTTGTCAGGCGTTCAGCCGGCTGCAGGCCTCCATGTGGAATCGCCTTGGTATTCACCTGAACACCAAACTGAAGATGTACAAGGCCGTCGTCTTGACGACAATCCTTTACGGAGCGGAAACCTGGACCGTTTACTCGAACCAAGCCAGGAAGCTGAATCACTTCCATCTCAGCTGCCTCCGCATAATACTGAAGCTGAGATGGCAAGACAGGATCCCGGACACGGAAGTCCTGGAGCGGACCGGAATCCTCGGCATCCACGCCATGCTAGGTAAGTGCAACTGCGATTGAGTGGCCACCTGGTAAGAATGGACGATGAGCGACTACCCAAACGACGTTTCTACGGAGATGTCACTACGGGTTCTCGCAGGCAGGGAGGTCAAAAACGACGCTAGAAGGACACTTTGAAGAAATTGCTGAAGCAACTGCAAATCAACTTGGCGACCTGGGAGGACCTTGCCCAGGATAGACCGGACGAACGCCCCGGGATCCACTTCGCCTACCGGATGGACGGCCAACTCCTCAATCAACGAGGGATGCACTTCCGCTCGCGTGTCTCCACAGCCACCATTCCACGAACTTCTATTCGCTGACGACTGCGCACTCAATACAACGACAGAAGAGGAAATGCAAAGGAACATGGACCTCTTCGCTGCCGCCTGGGAAAACTTCGGACTTTGCATCAACACCGAGAAAACGGTTGTGATGCATTAACCGTCGCCCAACACTCTCTACACCGCAGCTCACATCGATATCAATGGCGCCCAACTTAAATCTGCAGATACCTTCACGTACCTAGACAGCAATCTCTCACATATAACCAAAGTCGACGATGAGATCGCCCTTCAGATCGCTAAAGCCAGCCAATCCTTTGGACGCATGCAAAATGTGGTCTGGAATCGACATGGTCTCTACCTCAGCACCAAACTCAAGATGTACAAAGCTTTAATATTGCCAACGTTGCTGTATGGAACCGAGACGTGGACTATCTACAAAAAGCAGGTGCGGAAGCTCAACCACTTCCACCTCAGCTGTCTCCGCAGAATACTAAAGCTGAGTTGGCAAGACAGGATACCGGACACGGAAGTGTAAGAACGAACAGGCATTCTCAGCATTTACGCTCAGTAGAAACAAATGCAACTTCGCTGGAGCGGTCACCTTGTGCGGATGGATGACGAAAGGCTACCCAAACGAATCTTGTATGGAGATGTCGTCATGGGCTTTCGTCGACAAGGCGGTCAAGTACGACGATACAAAGACACTTTGAAGACCTCTCTGAAGCAATTGCAGATCAACCCGGAGTCCTAGGAGGACCTTGCCCGGAATCGATCGGCTTAGAGGAGAACAGTGAAGACAGCGGCAGCAATCTACGAAGACAACAGGATCACCGTTGCCAAGACCAAAAGAGCGGCACGAAAGTCACCAGCACCCCGGACCAACATCGAAAATGCCCAGACCCTTCCAACATGTCCGCGCTGTCATCGCACCTTCCGCGCGATAATCGGCCTAGTCGAACGTCTTCAGACGCAATGCACCAACAATCCAACAATTCAAAATTATACGTCATCTTCTGCCAACCCTCCTTCAGACCCCCCCACCCTCACTCCTGGCATCAAGTTCATTAGCCCCACCATCATCGATACCGCATCACAATGCTCAGCCCCTGTTACCCTCACTACCGCCACCAACACTACCACCATCAGCGATGGGGGCTCTCTCCAAAACTGTCTTCATTGCGACCGCAAATTCACCTCACGCATCGGCCTGGTCGGTCACTTGCGAATCCATCGTACAGAAACTAGTGAACCAGTGCCTGGAGCTCCAACACACAGCAGAGATCGCCGAATCCACTGCCCTCACTGTCCTCGGGCATTCACTCATCGCATGGCCCTATTCGGTCACATGCGCATCCATGACAGCGGAATTCACCACAATGCCGACAACACCGATACACCATACACAACCTCCGCTCCAACCATTCTTACCGCCACTGCCACCCCCACCACAATGAATGACAACCCCCCCCCCCCCAGCCTTTTCCGAACTACGACTGTCGAACTGTCGAGTTGCATTGTGCTCCTTAAATGGTCCGTGTGGCAAATGCGCTGAACCAACACGGGGGGCCAAATCAGAGTATGGCTGGCGTTATTATTATGTGGGATGTGGTCCCATAATAAATGTCGATCATGGGGTTGCTCGTGCCCAACTTGGGCACGCTTATGTGCAGGCTCATGCTTTAACGTTCCGTGGGAATTGCTTCATCTGCACCCGATCATGCCTCCGGTCTTCTTGACTATGTCTTGACACCGGGCACAGGCGGGTAAGGGAAGAGAGATTGTGGTAGATGCAGAACAAGTCTACTATCACTTCAAACTAATTTGCGCCCAATTCACCGTTCCTGCACCAGCATGCTGTGGAGCATACGATAAACATCGTCGGATTAGGACGGTAGAACTGATGTGTTGCACTTCCTGTACCTGAGGGGTGTCGCGCCTAGTGACCCATGTTGCATCGGCCGAGGAGTGAAGTGTTCAAGTGGCGCTTAGGCAACTGCCACTATTGTTTGTCCGAGCGGAAGTCGGCCAATTGGCTGCAGTTCATCGAGTCTCCAACCGCTCACTGCCTCACTGACTTTGAGGCAGTGGGCCTTGAACAAGTACGCCTGATATAGAAATTTTGGCTGTCGGCAAGAGACCCTCTGGTGTTTGGCCAACACTATCAATTTCTTTTTTGTGGAGAGAGGCAAAGGGTTGCTTGTAAGCAAAATAAGTATTTCTGGCCAGTTACTCGGTCCCGCAGGGCTATAAAAATTACTTTGTTCATGTAATGACTCAGTGATGTATTTGTCTTTAACACAGCGAATGAAACACAACTAACTTAAATCAACAATGTGGTACCATCGAATAACCCGTACGTCCAATCAAAATGAAAACAGGAGCTGGGTTTTCTTTATGGTACTATTCACAAATAATCATGATGTAAACCTCTACAGTGAATACTCGTACACAACTAGTAAGCTGGCCGAATTCAAACGTCTGACTCCGGAAAACAACACATCAGATCACAAGCATGCGAAGCAACCGCGTACAGGAAGGACCTTAAGAAACACAAGTCTCCAGTGTCAAGGTCAAATTAAAGTAATTGTCCAAACAAACAAGTCCAGTTCAGGTAACAAGGGAAAAAGAAAGAAGGTTGCAATGACCATGCGAATAATTCAAAAGACAAACTGGGCGAAATTCCAAACTTGTTCGACAGAGGATTTGCGTCAGTAGTTTTCACTGGTCATGCCTTCCTATTTTACGATAGAAACAGATCCAATTGATCTCGGCGCTCAAGTATGTGATGAACTGTACGCTGCCCATAAAACGGGTCACGCGACAGATAAGCTAGATCAGCTCAGGATACGACAGGTGTTATTGGGGATGCGCAACCATGCCGAATACCACAAATGGGGTTGTGGTGGCACACCAAGGCGCAAGCTCACGCTACGCCCTCCACCGGTGCCCGATATCGTCTCCCATCCTCTTTATTTTGTCTTGACACCCAATTCAGAGATATGGGGAAGCGATTTTATGGTAGGTACAGCGCAAGTCTCGTATCAATATAACCTAATTCACGCATAAGTCATAGTCTCTGCACCCACTCTGTCGGAAAGGATGGTCGAACTGTGCATGAAATTTTCTACTGCTTTCTGACAAGCTAAGTGGCGAATAATTAATTGCCAAACTTTACGTTGACCTAGCATTTTCAGCAATGCCTCGAAACAGAAGGACTCATCAAATCGACCCGAAGGTTGTGCGTAGCGCCTCCTAAGCGGGATGCAGGTCTGTGGATCTGCTACGTGTGCCAGTCGGGAACCAACTTTCAAGCAGCAATCTGGTCACCTTATCACTCGCTCAGCCGATTACCCTTGCTTTCTCAAACGCAAACTGTGATTTTTCTGTTCTTCCTGGCCATAACCCATAGGCAGTTTATGCTTTTGGTTGATTGCAAGCTAGTGTTCATACAATCTTGTGACAAGGTGTTTGCCCGTTTCACAAACATACCTCATATCATAGGTTTGGCATGGTACGCTTTGGAACACTGCTGATGGTTCTGTTACTGGTAGCGGGTCTCTGTCTGTTTGTCGAATCCGGCTTATGGGCAACACCGACCCCGAGGGATTTTAGGATTTTTGCCATCACTTATGATACGTTCTTCACATAAAGGATTGCGAGCCAAAACTTGGATTATTCCATTTGACCATTCAAGCGAAAATGCAAGTCCCAGGAAGTAATTGAAAAGAAGTAGACGCGATCGTGGGGACAAGAACTTTATTGGCCTGACTTTTCTGATTCCAGCTCGGACCCATCTACAGAGACAGCATCAGATATGGGTAATTCTTACACAGAGAGTTGCAGTATTTATAGGATGCAGTCGCTATGCTACTGTATACCTATAACAATTAAGGGTTCTCCCTTCATCGATAGATGCCTTCGTGTGCACTAATGGCTCGATGGCCAGCATGAAGGTTGTGAGCCGCTGAGATTTCATCACGCGCGTTGGAGGTTGGTCAGATTCCAAGTCGAACCTATCTTCAAGGACGGTATCACATACGGGTAATTCGTACACAAGGATTTGCAGTGTTTATAAGATGCAGTCGCTGTGCCACTGCATGCCTATGACAATTACTATATCCTCCTTCATCGAGGATGGCTGTTCATTGGTGTACTTTTTGTTTGATGGCTGGCATGCGGGTCGCAACACTTGGATTTGCAGTCGCACACAGACCAGAGGCAACCATTCGGCGTCAAGTAATAAGATAAAATGACCCACTGCTGTGGCAAGAAGCATCTGGAGTTGTTTATCGGATCTGGTGCAGTTGTGGGCAAAGCAAATACATCGGTGAAACTGGAAGACTGCTTCGGACGCGAATTTTCGAATACTTGGCAGCAGTGCGGCGAAATGATGCTAATTCTCAAGTGGCGCCTCATTCGGTGAAAACTGGCCAAAAATTCACGTTCGATGAGGCCGAAATTATTTTGAGAGGTGATAATCGCTTGAGCCGCGAGTTGCTTGAATTACGTTTTACAGGCCCAGTCTAGTAACAAGTGCAATGACCTCCCCACCCATATTTAGTGTTCAGTTTGGCCAACGCACTCAGCCACTCGAAGAGCGCTCAGGTGAACGCATTTTCCAACGCCAATGCCAGTGAGCCAGATGGCCGAGCAATCATCACACTAACCTCAACCATGGGCGATGAAAATTCAGCGAATAACGACCCGCATGCTGGCCATCGAACAATAAGCGCAGCAGAGGACGGTCATCCTCAATGAAGGGGGAGTCGTTAATTGTCATTGGCATGTAGTAGCATAGGGACTGCATCCAATAATTACTGCAACTCCTTGTTTATGCAGTACCCGTATGTGATCCTCTCCCTGAAGATGGGTACGAGTTGAAATCCGAAACGTCAGGTGAATAAAGTTTTTTTCCCAACGATCTCGTAAGCTTCTTCTCAGTGTCCGGACTTTTCGAAATCAGACAGAATTTCCTCGTTAGAGGTGAGTGTCGTACCACGCCTCATAGTATTTATTGGGGAGGATGGTTATGTCAATGTCGAGGACAGGAAGGCAGGGGACGCTTGGGTTTCAGCACGCATCGCCCACATACGCACATGGAGCATTTCTGTAGAGGATAGGGGGAGAGGACTGACGGAATGTCGTTACTGTACGTGTCTCGTATCGGAGGCTGGTTTTTAGACGCTGTTGAGCATCGCACGCATCCCGATTGACTTTGGTTGTCTCCCTCTCTTGCTATTTTCGTTTGTGTTCCTTGTATGCCGGGATGGGGGCTGTTGCAATGGTAGTGACAACTGCATATTCGTTGGGTTCGGGTTGTGGTTCAGCTACAAGCTTGTCCGGCTCAGGTTATCGTTTGGCCTATGTTCCCCCCTGCTCGTTCGTTGGTTGAACTGCATCCGAAGGGCTGGGTAGACTGAAGGAATGGGTACACAACGGTGGGTGTAAGTTGTAACTGTCTGTCAGGCTCAAAATATTTCCCTGGCTATACAATCATTTGCTGGACTCAGAATTTTGACATTCTGTAACATGCACCTGTGTCCAGAATCTGTGCATATTTCCCTAACCAAACCAATGTGTTCATCCTCAAAAGTACCCTCATATTTTTCCTTAATAAGGGTCCCTTGTCATTTGCAAGTCTCTCTAATGTAATTAGTTTTGCAGAAGTTACACTGGAATCTATAGATTATGTTTGTCGTCTTACCTCCTCAAAGGGTGTCTTAGGTCTCCTGAGTAGATGTAGTAGTAGTAGTAGTAGTAGTAGAGCTAATATCGGCATGCCATCTGACTCCATTTTTTATTCTCTTTGTCGTTTGTTTGGTCATTCATGTTTTTACCTATGTCATCGGTAAACCGAGTAACAGGCTACCACACGAAGTAACTAGTTAAAACATGCCATCTGCAACCAATCTGGCGCCAGTGACTTAATTGGCCTTTCTTACACGATGGAGATCAGCATCATCATGCTTTTGAAGTTCGAGTGGTTTGTGGTGAATCTGCTTTGATTGATGAGGTGAATGTGGGGACGTTTCAAATGGCAGCTCGGAATTCGAATGTGAGAAAGTAATGCGAACATTTTAAAGACGATGGCCAATGATAGAATTACTCATTTTGGTTCTCTTTTGATTGTCTTCTAGCTCCTCAAGTTATAAGACCACTACTACTGCTTTTGGAGCGAACGCCGAAGATGAAGGTACTGTGTAAACATTTACATAGATAATTATTTAAAATTGAAAAGCGCAGTCAGCAAACATATGTTTTTGGTAATTCATCATCGGGCCGGTACCATTACAAGGGAAATGAAACCACGAGATGTTAACAGAGTTTAAAAACTTTTAATCGCTCATGTTGATTGCTTGCACGCCGCCTACATGGCGAGGTTGATATGTAGAGATCATTGGGACCGTGTGAAGGGCGGGAGGTAGAGTCGAGTATGGGGGTAGAACATCACTGTCAAGTACGTGGAGTGCACAACTGCCGTCAGGGGATGGGGACGTCGTGTGAACACTACCTATAGTGTTTCTCGACCACGGAAGGGAGAGCGCCTGTACGAGCATCTTCTGATAGCACATGGCTGAGTTTGTAAGCCGTATGGTCACTGCCTCGGCTGTCGCAAGCACTCGTTGGCATACGCCTGTAGAAAAGTTGGCTGGTGTCTGATAGACAACCTAAAAGGATTCTTTAGGGTCAACACGGTGATTAGTATCAACTTGATGCGCAAGAATGGAACTCCCGATTGATCTAGTTTCTCCTTTGCCTAACCAGGCAGGTATGTGTTCACGTACCCTCTTTTCCAGGTGCCTCGTTGTACGGCCAATGTATCACTCTCCACAGGAGCAAGTGAATGAGTAAATACACATTGAGGTGACCCTCAACGGGAGTTGGTCTTTACCTCCTACGCGTAGGAGGGGAGATCTCGTAAAGAATACCCGTAGGTTCACCGCGGGGAACGCGCTCGTCATGGCTAACTTCAGGCGTTGTCTTAAACGTTCGCTGGTTGTATCCCCTAGGAAGGGCAGTCTTATGAATACGTCTTTATTTTCCGCAGTTAAGGTGATGAACTTTGTGGTGCGTTCCCCAATATTTCGCAGGATGCATTTTTTTCGTGAATCGTATCCTGCAACTGCTGGAGCTCTGTTTCAACCATTTCAGCGGAGTAGTTGCATCGCACCCTAGCTGCCAGTCCCTGGACTAAATTTCCCTTTATGTTCAGGGGAACAAATCTGTGAAAATTGATGGAATTTCCCGTTTAGGTTTTCTTTCGGAATACCCTACGTTTAATAGATCGATCCTCTTGCCTTTGTAGAAGGACATAAAGGAACGCAATTTCATCACCCACCTCAAACTTTGCAGAAAGTTGAGCAAGGGGTGCGCACCTTTAAACTTCTGTACAAGGGCGTTGGTGTCTGTGTTTTGATCCACCAAGCAGGTGTCGTCCACGTACCGACCATAAAAGTCAAGTTCAGTGATGATATCCTTAAGACTCGTCTTCTGGATCTTGCCCATGAAAACATTTGCGAAAAATGGTCCAAGTGGTGAACCCCTCGCTACACCGTTTATCTGTCTGTATAACGGGCCATTGCATCAGGTCAGAAGTTCTCTCAGGGTTTTCACGGTCACACCTATTTGGTATTTCATGTCCCAAATAACGTCGCAGAGGAAGTCTATTGTTTCTGTCACGGGTACGTTTGTAAACAGTGATGATACATCTTACGAGAGCATCTTCCGTCCACCAAAGTCCTTATTCTTTAAAGCGTTAATAAACTCAAAGTTGTCTTTCAGACTTTGAGGAAATAGGTAAATTTCCAGCAGCTCAAACTTTTCTATCTGCCATTTTTTAATGAGTGAGTTTCGCATATCCAAGATTGGGCGCAGAGGTAATCCCTGTTTGTGAATCTTTGGAAGACCGTACATTCTGGGTATCCTTGTGCCTACAGGCATCAGTTTTTCAAATTCTTTGTCAGACAAAAGGCCTTCTTTATGGAGGTCTTGGGGGACTGTCATCAACTGACCCTCAATGGCCTCAGTCCGATCCTTGTCGTTCTCGGTTTTGTAGAACTTGGTACGATCCGACAATATTTCTTCGACTTTCGTAACATAATCTGCCCTGTCCATCAAAACTACTCCTGAACCCTTGTCCAACCCGGTTAGTATCACACTTTCGTTTTAACTAAACTCCAGAAGAATATCGAGATGCGCTCTTGTTAAAGGGCCTTTCTTCTATGGAGCCCTCCGTAGATACGGTTGTCAACAGTTAACCAGAGTCGACTTAAGATAATAAAATTTCATGGGTTCAATAGGTTTCAGCTCGGCAGTCTGACTAAAGAGACTCTCGAATTGGATTTCTAACTCTACATGCTTCAGCATCCGCCTTGCACTGCAAGACTTAGGGCCTAGAAATATTACCTCTAATAGAGTCATGTCAAGGCGTACTTAAGAATAGTTATGGACGCACCGTCTGATTGTTCGGAAGGGCGGTCTGCGCTTTCACTGGTTGGATCTTTTGTAGGAGTTTAGTCCACCTGGCCTCTATTCTTTTACTTCTGACCGTTTGCATATAGTCTTCCAATGCCAGTCTTTCAAAATTTTCAAGACGGGAGAGTACCGCAGCACACTGGCAGAGGTTCCGCAGTAGTTACTCAATTCCAGCGTTAACTGTCTCAAGGTGGCTTTTTGCATGCCTTTTAAGTGTGGCTAAGGAAACGGTGATATGATTACGTCGTTAGGTTTTCCAGTAATGTCTCGGATATTCACCTTGACCCATACATCCCCATAAGAATTTGGCCATGACGTTTGCCTCTGCAAATCTAGTGTCAAACTTCAGGAATCCATTGAGTTTCTTTAACATCGAGGGATAGTTGGACTGTTTAAGTTCTGCGAAAATTCAACTGTTAGCATGGTTCTGCGAAAATTCCCAGCTAGGGTGCGACGCATCTACTCCGCTGAAACGGTTGAAACAGAGCTCCAGCAGTTGCAGGATACGATTCACGAAAAAAATGCATCCTGCGAAATATTGGGGAACGCACCACAAAGTTCATCACCTTAACTGCGGAAAATAAAGACGTATTCATAAGACTGCCCTTCCTAGGGGATACAACCAGCGAACTTTTAAGACAACGCCGGAAGTTAGCCATGACGAGCGCGTTCCCCGCGGTGAACCTACGGGTATTCTTTACGAGATCTCCCCTCCTACGCGTAGGAGGTAAAGACCGACTCCCGTTGAGGGTCACCTCAATGTGTATTTACTCATTCACTTGCTCCTGTGGAGAGTGATACATTGGCCGTACAACGAGGCACCTGGAAAAGAGGGTACGTGAACACATACCTGCCTGGTTAGGCAAAGGAGAAACTAGATCAATCGGGAGTTCCATTCTTGCGCATCTAGTTGATACTAATCACCGTGTTGACCCTAAAGAATCCTTTTAGGTTGTCTACCAGACACCAGCCAACTTTTCTACAGGCGTATGCCAACGAGTGCTTGCGACAGCCGAGGCAGTGGCCATACGGCTTACAAACTCAGCCATGTGCTATCAGAAGATGCTCGTACAGGCGCTCTCCCTTCCGTGGTCGAGAAACACTATAGGTAGTGTTCACACGACGTCCCCATCCCCTGACGGCAGTTGTGCACTCCACGTACTTGACAGTGATGTTCTACCCCCATACTCGACTCTACCTCCCGCCCTTCACACGGTCCCAATGATCTCTACATATCAACCTCGCCATGTAGGCGGCGTGCAAGCAATCAACATGAGCGATTAAAAGTTTTTAAACTCTGTTAAGATCTCGCGGTTTCATTTCCCTTGTAATGGTACCGACCCGATGATGAATTACCGAAAAACATATGTTTGCTGACTTCACTTTTCAATCACAACAAGCTAATTTTTTCAGAACTTAAAGAATTCTTTAAAAGTAACATGTTGGGGAAGTTCCCAGTAGAAAAGTACGGAAAATTGGTGTCACTACAGTTATACATAGTGCATTCACGCAATTCTCCTTGTTATCTAGGAAATTTGTATAAACTAGCTTTTTAAACATCTGTGAAATTGTGAAATTTGCAAAACAACCTGCATGTATGCTTGTCTAAGTAACTGAATTTTCCTAACGGAACAAATTTGCACATTTGCTGAAGTTTCAAAGAGCTTGGTAGGTTCTTCATTTTCAAAGCTGTTGATGGGGAAAATCGGTTGGAACTTAAGGACTGGCCGAGTTAGCCGACTTTGGGTCGATTGGTGGCTTTCTTCTTTCGCTGTCGCAGTTTTTTGATGAATGGTTGTAGAGCTTGAGGGCCGCTGGTGTTACGCATCATCAACTCGATGGATGATGCTTGTAACTCTGTATCGTTTTCGCTTATGGTCATCCTGTCTTGGTCATTACGTAGGCGATAACGCAGGACTTCATAAGTCGCAGAACGGTCTATATGCCTGGTGATTGAATGTGCATCACAATACCATGCCTCCAGTGCTTGTCGTTCTCTTTTGAGGTACCTCGGCCTAAGATGTTCGCTCCTCGAGCGTCAAAAATCTGGCCTGTTTCTCTCAAATGTGTTGTATGCTGCGAGTTCGGATCTGACCTCTGAGACGCCAGAATGTGTCCATATAGACAGATCTGTAGTTTTCGTCCAGTTTCGCCGACGTAATTACAGTACCTGTCATTACAACATATTTGACAGACAACAGTTGAGGTCTCGAAAGAGTGCATTCTGTCCTTAGGTTTCACCACACGGTCCCGAGTTGCTGCCTAGGGTCAATGGGCTAGGCCTACTCCGGTGGTATGTAACAGTCGACAGACTGCTCCAGACATTCGTTTTCTATAGCAAATGCCCCCCCCCAGACTTTTGGCTGCTGCTCTGTTGGCCGTCGCCTGTTCACTTGGCGTTTGCTTTGCTTGCGAAAATAGCTTCGGTAACCAGTACCTCGGAAGAAGTCATTAAGATATTCTCGCTCAGCTACTTTTCCGCTGACGTGTTGCAATGTGGTTCATCTCTTTAGAATAGGTCGCTGGCATAGCTGCGTTTTTGAGACGGGTGGTGAGCACTGTTGAAGTGTAGTATTTCCGTTGTGGTGATGGCTCTTGAAATAAAGTATTTAGCATTTTCCTAGTTGTCTATCGGCGCACAAGAATTGCAAGGAAACGAAGTTCGTTGTTTGAATAAAATGATGTTTTTTCACATTTCGGTCCTAGCAACACCGAAAACAGTAGCTTCTGTCAATCAGTTCTTTAAAGAGGAGAGGCTTTTGACATTAGAGCCAGATTTATCCAAGGTATCCTTTGAGAATGTTTCACTTTTCATTTCCATTCAGCATCAAATAGTGACGAACGCTGTGAAAAACTTCTATCTGAACGCTACGAAGAGAGGGACAAAATGCTAAAGCCCGAAAACCTGTATGACATCGCCTCAAAACCTATTTGACATTTGGTGGACAAATATACAGTGTGTTACATATCCCATACAAAGTGCCGAAATTTCGAATGATTTATAATCAGTCGCAAACTGGCACCCAAACATGTACGAAAACTTTAAAATAATAAAGAACAACCCTATCCAAATTTATAATTTAAGGGAAAAAGTGAAAGTCATATTCTTCGTTGAGAAATACTAAATTTTCCGCAAAGGTTAGTGTCAGATCTTCCTTGAAATATCGGTGAATACTTCACAATTTTCAGGGTTTTGAAGCGATTGGCCACATGTTTAGATTTCGTTCCATACGTTTATCAAAACCTTCAAATTAAGTGGTGAGTTTTTGGATATTATTTCTGATGCAGCTGGCCGTTTGCGTCATATTTGTAGATTCACCTAAATATGAAAACTAATGAACGAGAAAAACCAATGTCCGCAACAAATTTGGCAATTAATATGCTCAAATGAATAAAAAAGTTTTATATTGAGACAACTCATTAAAAAGCGCTTTAATTAGCCGTTGAGCTGGTGAATATATGCGCTTATAATTTTTTTTTCACGGGCAAGTCAAGGTACAAATGTGAAAGTTTGACCATTTTTTCGACTTTCATGAAAATCAGTGATACATTTTCCGCTAAAGATGAAGAAATCAATTTTCTCTTCATATTGCAATATTGTTTGCCATATTTGTTAACTTAAATGCTTCTTTATAAGATCAGAAATTAACGAAAGAGTGGTCGAATATATACTACGATTTTCCGATAAATGTTAATCTTCTGTCAATTGCATTTCTAGAACCCGGGTAAGCCGAAATTATATTTTACAAAAAGTATATTATCGCATGCTTCCAATTCAGTATAGGTTGTTCTGGGCTTCCATCTCCACAGTGTCCTGTACGTGTTTTGTTCATGTTCCCAATTTTCGGTTTAGTAAAACAAAATACTGGTAAACAAGTGTAGTATTGCAGTTTGTGGCAAAAAATGTCAAAATTTGCAAACCAAATTCTTAAGGCTGAATTCCTTTCCTGTTTCTGGAAAACAATTTGATACCTTACACTTGTCATCACATGCTTTTAATTTAATTAAGATCATTTTTTACGGTTCTAGAAGGGGTTTATTTGAAACTTTTATTTTTTATATTAATGGTCATTTATAGCACATAGCACAAAATCAATAGGTTTTGTGATATTAAGTAGTATGGGAAATTTCCTGGATATCTGGCAACCTCCGATTTCACTCAAATCCTGCCTGTTTCCCTTAAATATATAAGATTGTCCGTTCAATGCTCTTTATAAAAAGGGCTCTCTTAGCATCAAACCCGCTAAATAAACCAGAATAAGAAGAACAAATATACGCTAAACTACTCACTCAAATTTCAATCGCACATTGCATGAGTCAGCTCATCAACTGTATGAACAAACTAACGATACTCCCATTTGGTCCCCTCGGCCTGATTGCAGAATTTATCCTGTAACGGATAGAACACTTGGCATTCACCAACTATCAAACAAAGTTCTCGGCTTGCTATTTCGATGTCACTCTTGTTATTATCAAAGTATCTGACACTGGGCAACTCATAGGTTTAACGAACGCGGTTGATCAAAATATCCAATTCATGATGTAAGCTGAAAAATTCAACAAGCTTTCTTTCCTCGATGTCCTAGTGCGCCGGTATGCAACTGGGCAAACACTAACTGCGGTATTCAAAAAACCTTCGGTGCAAAGCAAGTACAATACTTCAAGCATAATCACCCCATATCTCACAAACGTATTTGCACCCGGACTCTATTCCACAGAGTTTAAATATATTGCAGTACACCAGTTCCCTTGAAACATCTTCGAATAATTATGAGGATTCATCAACAGTTGCAATTCTCCATTGTAGGGTGGGGCCCTATTTTGAATGTGCTCTGAAAACGATAAATGGTTAAAATTAGGTTATAAAGACCTATAAAACCCTCAAAAACACCGAAAAATATAATTTTCGGAGCAAAATAACTTGGAATTTCGATGGGAAATACAACCCCTCACACGAACTCTCACCCACAGAAGCCGTGAAAGAAGAGCCTCCTTGACCTGAAGAGGGGAAGTCAAAGAATTTGTTAATCATTTCAATTATTTAAGCAATACCACACAGCTAATTTATCATTAGTGAGTGCTCGTACTACTGTTTTTCTATTAAAGATTTGTGCTTTGCATATGTTTTTGTTCTCTCTCTCTTCCTTTCTAATAGGTAACTCGTAAACATATTTTGGCCACTTATTATTTCATTTTATTTATTTATATAAACTTAAACTGATTAAATACTTGTACCTTCTACGTACAGTACCTGCAAGTCATTTTATCGAATTGACATGTACTTCGTCAGATGATTTCTGCAGCACATTAAATTTACCTAGTTTACCTTTCTGACAACGAAAAAGAAAGCATTAGCAAGTAAGCATACAATCCCTTTCGCCCCTTGTTTTAATCATACCGTGAGTGCAAAATAAAACAACAGCCAATGAATTAGCATGGAGATTAAATTAGCATCCCGAACTGTAAATGCAGTGTTGTGAAGAATATTCAGGAGATGATAAAGTAGTCTTGTTGTGTCAATCATTTATTTCTTCCTTATATGTAATGTATTAAACTAACATCCAAAGGAGCGTAAAATCCTCAGGTACCATTATTTGGGTCATATTTAAGGTATACACTCTATAAATAAACCAGCTTCATGACTCCAACCTTCCTCCTGTTTCGCGACGGCTTCTAGGACCTAACCTTGTGAAGTCCTATAGTGGTGTCGAAGAAGCAGAACAGCTAGTTGAGCATTCTTTGGGCTGCAAGGCACAAGATGCACTGCCATGTGCATGGGTGAGTTCCACTTACGGCGAGTACAGGATGTAATCGGTGGCGAACCCCTTTGCCCTACTGCATTCTCATCAATGCGGCTTGTTCTACATCGCCTCTGGTTCTAATTAACGGTGTTCTGCACGTTGACGAGCTAAATTAGTCAGGGTATCCCAGGGCTGCCTGTCTACAGGTTCAATATGCCCTCCTTAATCC
Organism: Schistocephalus solidus; assembly: GCA_017591395.1. Lineage (NCBI taxonomy): Eukaryota > Metazoa > Platyhelminthes > Cestoda > Diphyllobothriidea > Diphyllobothriidae > Schistocephalus > Schistocephalus solidus. The sequence goes on from WEDG01000998.1 coordinate 127,106, forward strand.
CTATTCTCCTCCACCTCCAAGGCAATAAAGTCTTGCAGAAAAAAGTACCGTAGGCACTTCTGGTTACTTTAGATCGTGAGTGACAGCGAGTGACCAATCTCACGCAAATTTAAACAAATGTTTGAAATGAGTTTGGGGTTAAGAAGGATTATTTAGTGGAGTTGTCATATTTTCTATTGTACAGAAAAAAAGGAAACAATATTACGGACACAGCAGGATGCCGGCCTTTGAGTGTAGTACTTTTCGGTTGCCTGCAAAAAAGTACTTGGTTAAAATATGTACTTTACTAGTATACATTTTTATATTTTATTTTGATGCCCATATAAATTTAAGTATGTTTTACAGAAAACATGAGCAAAAATATTTTTCTTTTAGTCAGTTGCTCGAAAATTACATTTTTTGATAATTTATTCAAAGGAAGGGTATATTTAGGTTGTAAAAAAGTTTTCCAATTCCCGAATATTTTTGAGCTTGATCTGTCGTTTCGATTACACTAAGGGTTTCCAGTCTACAAGCTACGTGCATTCCGGGTAAAGAAAACCGTAGATTTCACTTTTCCTCTAAAAAGATAGCGCATATTTTTTTAATAAAAAAACGTTTGCAGTGGATGTGGACTGCGTTATATACTTCATGAAAGGCATTGCTGAACGTGCTGATACAAAATTGATCGAATGACCATTGTACGGGCTCAAAAATCTCATAAATTGAACCTTTTTAAAACTAAAAGCTAGGCTTTTCTCGGGATCCAAAATCTAAAACAGAAGTGATAAGCTGTCACCTGATCACAAGAACGGATATTATGTGCATGCTTCTTATAAATTATACATAAATTTATAAGAGCAGTGAAAATCGATATAAAAATGCATATAATTTAAGTGGTGATTTTTTACAAGGTACTTTCTTTGCAGATGGCTCAAAAGCAGTGCATTCAAAAGCTGACATCCTGCCGTGCCCAAAATAGTTAATATTACAAGCCCACTTAAATAATCCTTCGAAATTGTAAACGCATTTCGGAATTTTGGTTTACTTTGCATGACATCGGTCACTCAGTGTATAATTATGTAACACCTGACCTGATTCAACTGCCACACTTAGGGATGCGTCGTCTACATTCTCATGAAAAGAAAATTTCGCAAAATAGAGCTAAAAGTATTGGCTTGTGATGATACATCTGTCATGATCGAAGGGGGAAGATGGCGAATCTCAACGAACATCTGAACGCTGTCCAACATAATATACTAGTTGCAATATAGAGGGAGCATAAACCCCCCAACTAGGCTTGATTAATATCCTTACCGCAGAAGTATTTTGGTGGCCTAAATATCAAAAATTTTCATAAATATGATGCAAGTACTGCAGTATATAAGCAATCACTAAATTAACCACGGATGCAGTTGCTTAGGGGCGTTCTTTTGGCAGGCTGAGACACACTGCCATGACTAGAAAGATATGTTTCGCGAAGTACAACAACTTCGAAGTTTGCATAGAGCAAATTACTACCCTCGTCACCTGCTCAATCGGTGCATTCAAACGGAAAGGACGGGGCACACTTCACCGCTCCCAAGTGTTGGCGGGTGCTTCTTAATGTGGCCTTTATGGCACTCCCACTCAGTTGGGATCCGAGCCGCCCCTCTCTTATGCTGTTGTGTTCTTATTTGGTGTTGGAGTACAGTGCGTGCGCTTGCGCCCTCTCCCATCTCCGGTCTTCTTGACTCGGTCTTGACACCGGATCCAGGTTGGGGAGTGGAACAGAGAGTGAGGCGGACGCATCTCAAGTCTATTCTCACTTTAATCCAGCGTGATTCATCGTCATTGCACCACCCTGATGTGGAGCATATGGTGGACATCATCGAACACAACGGTCGAACTGACGTCGAAAACGTTCCGGTAGGCGGCAACCGGCTTCTCTCGTCACTTGTAATTGGAGTTGAGGACAGACCGATGACAAACCATGAGGCATCGAGGTAGGAGGAAAAACATCAACAGCCACACTAGGGAACGTCTAGAATCATTTACTGATTCTAGTGCAACTGCAGGCAAAACACGTCTGTCGCAGAAACAGGCAGATTACCACAGAAGCCGGGTGCCCACACAGGCATCATCAGTGGGAGGCAATAACGTCAGTTCTGAAGTCACGGTACAGACGACGAGACACTGTCACGCCTCCAAGGCCTACGAGGCCAAAATCTTTGACAGTCGTGTGAGCCACGAGTTACTTGACTTATGGTTCTCCATAAACAGACGCGGTGGTCTCCGACCTCTTTATTCGGCGGTAAAACCTTGCTGGGGCAGAGAAAAGAGGCAGGTAGAGTGTGTGTGTTTTGAGTGACTGTACTTTTAAGCCAAATTTCATAGTAATTATCACGGTAGTTGGCAGATGGTGACTTTAACATGTGAAAAAGCCATTTTCACCACTAGTACGATCAGCTGCGATGAGAGTGAGAGGGAGAGGACACTTCTAATGTTGCGAAGTGTGTGGCCGTGTGAAGACCGCATCGTATAAACAATGCACTCCAGGCGGTACCACATAAATCACTCTTGTCCTCTCTGTTGACGGATTCGAGTGTGAATCCGAGACTTCAGGTAAATAACAGTTTTATTTCAGAAATTGAATCACTTTCAGAAGCATACTTTTTGTCTTGTATTGATAATAATGCTGATCGTGTATTCTGAACTTCAAGTGCCTTGAAACAAAGTATACGAAACAAAAAGCATTCCTCCCCCACCCCTACTGAACCACCTTCAAAAGAGGCATTGCTAACTCTGGCAGTCTGGGGTATGGTTTCCTTTTAAACAAACAAATGGCCGGCTGAACCGGAAGGAAAACAGACCTGGTCGCCCTCGTGCTGGCTCGAGACAGGTCAGGTATTGGGGATCTTTGTGCATCCCCTTCTCTGGACAAGACCTATCGCAACAGCTGAAGTTCTTAGGGAAGATCCTAGCCACTAATGAGAGAAGAGAAGACGTGAGACGCCTTGTGAAAGGATAGTGTATTCTGTACAGAACTATCGAAGAAAAGGGTTGAAGAAGTTGGCAGCCCGAGGAGAGCACGTCCGACCGCGAGGATGGCGTTCGAAGTGTGAGACCGTGTGAAGCCCTCACAGGGCATCCAACCAGGTCATGTGTGAGTCAGCCCTGAGTGTGATTGGCCGGTGTGCACAGCCAGGGGACCAGTGCAACTGGATGTAATCGGGAGAGGTTTCAACATGCGCACGGAGTTCGGTCAAGACTGACCCACTGAGTGAAACAAATGCGGTGTTCGTCTCTTCTGGAGTGGTCGTTGGAATTGCCTTCACTACCAAAAACAGCATTGCAATATAAGTCTCATGCTTCCCACCGGAATCAAGTAGAATCTCAGGAGCATGAGGTTCCCATTCTCCGCAGATAAATTTATTCCGATTATTAGCGCATGCGCGCTCTCCGAATGACAAAACGTTACAGCGTTAAACAGAAGTTCTACGAACATCTGGACATCCTCCTAACGAATAAGACGAACGCTTACACAGTAATTGTCCTCAGGTCGGTAGCAGCAACAACATTAACGATACCTTCTTTTACAGGCATGCACGGAACACAATTTTCTTTTCACCAACAACTTCCTTCTCCCAAAGGTTGAGAAAATAATATGGGCACATCCGCGTTAGAGGCATTGGTGACTGACGAGGTACGTCCTTGCCAAGAGGCGAGATCAGCGCGGTATGCACTGCAGAGGCTACCGTCTTAGCGTCTTGACGATGGGGAGGTAACTTCAACCCTGCAGACTGCAGCAAGTCTTCGGGTACCGACGTAATGACAATCGAAATCTACAGAAGCAATTGTCTCCGATTCGTAAACACTCTCTCCGGAGATGCAAAAAGCAGGTCAAACTGTGCAGTGTTTCTAGAACTCCGCGGTTGCTCTCCGACTTCAACTAAGGGAACAGCGCAAGGATGTGACAAAAAACACAAGATCTTCCTCCTTCAGCATCGTGGGCGCTATTACGCTATTGAGTTGTTTGAGCTTAGCGAAACAGCATGAAATCCCGAACCGCAAACCACCGCCTTGATCTGAGCACGACCGTCTACATCGTAAATTGTGAAGAATTCTGGGAAATTTTGTCGAAATTCAGTTATAGGGAAAAAATGTGCAAGCAGATGCACGAAGATATATCGTTCGTCCCAAACGGGTAACCAGATTATGGCTGGCTGATGACAGCTTATATGCCAGAAATAACCATTCCGGTCTCCCTTATTTTTTTGGTAATGTTATTCAGTGTTAGAAGTATATGTGCTACCACCTATGAATTTTTTCCCGCGCCCTTCAACTTCTTGCTTTCGAATATGTTGATGGGCGCCTATTGGTCTGGAATCAACCCAAATTGTTGAGGGACACCTCCTTTTCGTTTGAAACATGCCTCCATAAACAAGAATATCCGAGGTCAGTGTCCGCAACCCCTCACGCTGAACACAACAACGGAGCGCAGACCCACCTGCCCCTTTACTTCAAACTGAACGTAATTAATACGGGGACCATTAACCAACTGACGTGAGCCGAGGGTTGCAACAAACCCAGGCTAAGGCTCGAGCGCACTCGTTTCGCAGTTCTAGACACACCTGTTAATTACTATTGCAATATACGGCAAAAGTGAAAAAATATTGCAAGTTAGATAGTAAAGGATGCTTTGTATGGCCACCTAATCAGGGTACACTCCACCCCTTAAGGTACGTGTCCTTGCAAGACATTTCGGGGAGGATAAATATTCCCGTGGCTTAGCCCTAAAATAGAAATAGACTGTAACTCTACTCTTAACCATAGCCGAACCCTAAACCTAAACCCTACCGGTGATGCGAACACAAACCTTAAATCTTAACATACTCCTGACCCTTACCCTAAACTTAACCATAACACTTACCTTAAGCCTAAACCGAAGTTTTCCGGAGTTTTGCGCAAGGCCACATGAATTGCGGGTGGTTCCTATTTCCATGTTCTGCGTAGACGGCCATAAAAATCATTCTAACCGCCACATATTCCAAGTCAGTCTGGCTTTTGGCAGGCTGCGCCATCCTCCTCAACTCAAAATTGGGGTAGGACACAGGAATCAGAACTCTTGTAATACGGGTGATCTTGCGCTGAATTCCAGGGAGATTAGGATAAAGCTTGAGATGAGGGTTAGCGTTAAGAAACGGGAATATTTACCCTTTCAGGCATTTTACGTATGACCACCTGTATTACGGGGAGTGCAATTCCAACTGTGTAATTATTAATCAGCTAACAGCACAATTATTTAAAAAATAATTATGTACTTGTATACTAATGATCGCCAGTTGATAGTTTGTGAATAGTACGCAGTAATACTGCAGTAGCTTATGGATTTTAGCTCAAATATTCATAGGAAGTTTTTGATCAAGCCTTAAAATGTCCATTTTGAAGGATTTACTCCACATTCGCGACTTAATTTCCTCAGAAGTCAAAGAAGACAGGACTCCTATTCTCTTGTCTTAGCGAAATTGATAACGGACAGTGCTGTGGCACTTACTATGTTCACATACAGTACAGAATCCTGTGAAGTTTATGAAAGCCGATTGTGAACCGAACCCAAGTCACCTGTGCTGCCTTCTTTGTGTGTTGAAGGTTAAGTCGTGGGAACGGGTGTTTAACACCCAGGTTCTTAACTTGTTTATCACGCTCAACGGTTGTGATTACCGATTCATTTCCAGTCGTAAAAGAATGGGTACGTGGTGAGGATACATATTCATTAGGACACGTAGTTGAGGCCTGGCGGTTTCTAGGCATATGCGCATACCGGACAGCGACGAACAAAGCACAACACGTTCCTCGTGCGAAACAGATCACCAACGTTGTAAGGACGGGTGAAACTTCGTATGTGAGAACGTGCACAGTTCACTGCCACGTTTTTGTGAAATTTGGTCATGTGGAGTGGGGAATCAGCATGCTGGTGGCATGCGATAGACAGGGGCTAGGCGCCAAGACAACCACCGTACCAAATGTCAGCTGCATTTGGCCGATGTTCAAAAACAGCTCGGTGAGGCATTAGGGAGAGAAGGAAGACTAAAATCGATTGCGGAATATTCATCCTCATGGTAAACCAGCACCTCCCTCATTTTAATAATTTTGCCGCAACTGAGTCTGTTATGACGCCGTAAAAGTCGTTGCTGGCATAAGTTGGTCCTCCTTTGGAGAGCGGGTCAGAATGCAATGACTCCTTCTCCATGTGGCCTTTATAACAGCTCTCATTTCTGTGAATTCAAGGCCCATGCATAGCGTACACACAACGAAGACGACACCCCCCACGTTGCATCAACCACTGCGTCCAATCTCATCAAAGCTCCGCTCGGATCGCACCGATCGACGCAGGTTGAAAAACGCGAAGAGAGAATGAAGCCAATCTAGCGCTGAGCACCCCCAATATAAACAACTAGGCCTATTTTGATGCGAGCAAGACGTGCTGACATTTGAGCCTTTGAAAGTTTTCAACTCACGGAATAAGCCAGTCTTATCGACGCCTGGGGGTCGGATTCCAATAACACCCTCTCCTCCTCCTCCTCCTCCTCATCCTCCTCCTCCTCCTCCTCCTCCTCCTCCTCCTTTATCTCGCCTTTAAGGCACTGCCATATCTGAGACCCCTGAATGGAACCTGTTGCAGGTGGAGCTATTAACCAGATCGTGTGTGACGGTTTAATTTGTCGGTTACTGTGCCTATACCCGCCTCTTGTCACCTTGAAATTGTCTCGCCATCGAATTAAAATGAAGGCAAGAAAAGGGACTGAGGTGGGTGCAACGCATGCTCGCTCGCAATTTGCGACTGTGCCAACCGTGTGGGACATTGATCCTTCTGATCTCTTTTTTCTTACGGACAATGACTTCGACTTTCCTGCGTATGAGTTTCTATCTCATCATCGGAGACTTACCCTTTTTCACTACTTTTACGTCCCCTTCACCTCCACTATCTCGCATATCGAGTGCGTTCCATTGCAGCGTGTGTGCAATCTACCCATCGGTTAGGCAGAAGCAACCGTCTCGTCAGAATTCCAGTGCGCGTGATAAAGTAAACTTTCTCTCGACGAACCACCCACCGCACTGGTGACAGTTTATTCTTTGTTTGATAACTACTCTGCATGTTTATAAACAGGAGGACGAATCGGAGTAACTGATGGTCGTGGCTGTGGGGGCCCTCCCGCAGGCATGTCTGAGATGCGTTTACTCAATGCCACCCACTATGGAGCTTTGATGTTAAGGCACGACTGCTAACGAGTTAGGTTTTCTAGTGCTGCTACAGTCATCCCAGTTGGGAAAAGTTTCATCAATGATCGTAGTCTTTTTGTTGTTCTGACTGTTTGTTGATGATATTTGGGATTTTGCCGACGCCAAGCTGTCTAAAGGGCCAACTGTACCGTAAGCTGGGTGGGTAATTTGACACAAGGGTGATTAAACTCACGGCTCCTACCAATGGGGCCTCGCCACTCAGGTGGTTAGAGTGTTGGCTGTACTGAATTTTTCAAATCTGCCAAATATTTTCTAACAGATAAGTTGGCAGGTAGTCAAGTCCGAATTTCTTGCTTAAAATCAAAATTCTCCGATATGAAGACATAGCTAACTGAAGATCATTGAAGTATGTGCGTGGCCTTAGTGAGAGTTTGCAGAAGGATTGGAAACGCATAAGTTTACACAGGGACTTAATTCCACGCAGGTATTCAACGCATATCGCTATGGCAGTCTCAGCTAAGTACTGTAATCTACTCGAAGAGACATTTCGAAATTTCCGTTTAAATTTCAGGTCATATGCTAGTTACTGTACCTATGGTAATTCGGTGAAACCAACAATTTCCTTACATTTAAATATTATTAAATGATGGATTTGGGCTAAATTGTTTGAGGTTAAATAGTTATAAAATACAAAAGATTGCATCATTTATTTTAATAAAATGGACGAGAGAAGGTCATATATAAATTGAAGCCTACCAATCTCATGCTATTGAGGAGATTCGTTCAGGTAGTTCAAGTTTTCTTCTAGGTGGCTAACCGGGATGAAGACCACTTTTCCAGCACAACTGCCAGCTTACAATCAGGCAACCTGAACTGCATTAACTGAAGGCTCTATTGTTAACCGAAAAGGGATAGGCTTTATCATCAGTAGCTAGTTCTGATGAGCCGTATTTATGCACTTTCGCATGCTTATTTTCCTACTTAAATGCAGAGCACATTGATGTACAACATTGTTTGCAGTCCGTGCGAACACCCGTGAACTTCAATTTACGCTCTTTTCAAAAGCACAGTAGACTGGTTTATTAGGCAGTCGGTTTGGGTAGACAACCGCCCGCAGGTGAAGGGAAAGAAAGAATGCATCTATCTTCAGACCGGGGTTGATGGCCTCCACAGTGTTCTGCGCTCTGCTACTGCTTAAAACACGGATGTACCCTGTCGGTGTCAATGTCATCGCGCTACCCTGGAATGAAGCTGACGTGCTGCGTTCGCAGATGAAAGCGGCCCGTCAGAATGCGGAATACTGTAGCGACTGTCTTGGAGCTGTGAGCATAAAGACTTATTCTCTTTAGACCACCCACATTCAACTTTTACAGGTGCTGAACATGCCTATGGTCGCAAGGTACGCACATAGACTTATGCAAAAAGTGAAAGCAGTTTTTTTAAAATTAGCAGTAATAAGTGGGAGAATTTCTCCCCCTTCTGTAAGTCCTACTTAACAGAACGCCTGACGGAACAATTCGTAGAAGTTTATTTCATAAAACAACGTGGACAGGTCAATACACGAATTTCTATAGTTTTGTCCCACTTAGAAACGTAGCCTAGTCTGTTGCCTCACCAACCGAGCTAGGAGAATAGGTACTCCTGATACACTGGAGGATCAACTCACCCTTATAAAAAACTGCGAGAAAATGAATTTCCCGAGAAGTTTATCAATAAATATAAGGAGGAACGTCCCTCAAAATCATACGTGCCAACGGCTGAGAAGAAGGACTTGTTTCTCGCATTGCCTTTTCGAGAGGATCCGGCGAGCTAACTTATATATCGTTGCTTAAACGCTGCTATCGCGCGCACTTATCCAGCCGCTAAGATAAGTCTAGTGTTCTCAAGCACTCCACTTCTTTGCCTTGAAGGCCAGGGAAGACTGTTCTTTCAGCCCTCTTTAATGTGCATCCACGCCTTCACTTTTGCCTCTGGGGCAGGTTATATTGGACGAACAACCAGGCGCCTATCCAAGCTGATGCGCGAGAACCATCCTGTCTGGCAAAACCGACGCATAGTAAAATCCATCTCTAGCGCAATCGTGGCTAACTTCGTTGACAGCGGTCACCGTGTAGGCATCAACCAAGCATTCCCTGTCATCAATGAAGTACCGACGAAACACTCCAAGTTCCTGTGTCAGCGGATACTTACGACGGCAGAGGCAGTGGCAGTATGGTTAACCAACCCAGTCTTATTCTCGCAAAAAGGGTTTAAAGTGACCTTAAGACTCCCTTGGCCGAAGACGATATCATCATGCGTGTTCACATCTTCTACGTCGCACTACAGCGACGAAGCAGAAACCCAGCTAAGAGTCGAACACCTCCTTGCCCCTCCCCCTCCCCTCCCTCCGTCCTGTGATAGGACTAGACTATAACCTCTGACCGCTCATCCCCCTCAACCTTCACCCCATACTTACTGTTTATTGAGTTACTCTACCCTCCCTTATATTACTGTAAAGGCCTGATGATGAATAATCGAAGGCGTACATTCGCCAAACTTGAATTCTTAAATAAAAAGACTTTTTTTTCCCTTTCTGAGTGCAGCGACAGTAATACAGTCATGCTAAAGAACAGACACCGGTTTACGGGGAGACCTTTAAGGCAGTTCTGCTAAGGCTGAAATTATTTGGCTTCCGTAAAAACGCAGCAGTTATCTGAGTCCTCTGAAAGGCGCGATGGTCCCATGAGCCCTGTGGAATCCTCGCAAAGCAGCTTAGAACATACGGACAGGCATCTACATCAAACTTTGCTGCTGAAGGAAAATAAGGTTAGGGTAAGGTTCAGGTTTAAGTTTACGGTTAAGGTTAGCGTTAAGGTAAGTTAGGGGTGGTGGTAACTGCATGGTTTAGTTTAAGATTAAGGCAACGTTGTAGGTTCATCTTGAAGGAGCACACAGATCATTCGTCTTCCGTGTTGGAATACTGCACGTCTCGCCAGCTCTGTGTTTACCGGAGGTTTGTATGAGATACATTTTGGATATGCATTATTGTCTAGACACCTGTGCAGGAACCGAATCTGTGCATAAGTAAAGCCTCTCGAAGGGTAAATGTTTTCCATTGTGAGGCCGATTGGAGAGCGTCATGCCCAACTAAATTGCCGATGCCATCGAAAATGCGAATCCCAAGAAGTCATCGAGAAAAGTATACGCGATCGTTGAGACATAGAATTTATTCGCCTGACGTTTCTTATTTCAGCTCAACCCCATTTTCAGAGACAGCACCCTATTTGACACCCTCTGAAGAAGGATTCAAGCTGGAATCCGAAACGTCAGGTGAATAAATTCGTTGTCTCAGCAGTCACGTCTACCTCTTCTAGGTTAAGGTTTATGTTAGGGCTATTGTTCGGGTTAGACACGGATATACTCATCATTCCTATAAGTATGTGCAGGCCCAAGTTCCTTACTAGGGTGCGTACACTAAGTGGACACATTTTTCACGATTTCAAATTTTGAATAAACGCATAATGTGATACGAACACCCTAAGTGAACTTGCTCGTTCGTATATCGGGATGCGGAAACCACAGCCCTGTCAGAAGGCTGATTACTGGCTCTATGGGTTATGCTATATTGTCAGTTTAGGACGCAGTGCTGAAGCTACGGATAACGTGAGAACAAAAGCAGGCCGAAACTTCGAAAGCTTGGTGGGCTTGGTACAAACATCAAGCAAGAACTAACGTGGTCTGCAGAGTCGGTTGACCCTGCAGTGATCGATTTTTACTGCATGTTGGCCACGTTTGTTTGTTGGGGGTTCCCGCAGGTGAGACAGCAGGCCAATCAGTCACTAGGAGGACCAACTATCCTTCGCCGCGGTTGATTACTAACGGGACAGGTCACTAACGCCGCTTTGGAAGCTTTCAAGCAATCACTAAGAGTTAGGTCAACAAATGCGTGACAAAGATAAATCCACCGAAAGATGGGTTAAAAAAAACTTGAAGTTCTGTTTCGCTTTTGGGCATCAACATACCTGACGATAGACAGCTGAGCAAACGAAGCGAGATAAGAATGTGTCCCACGTGTTTTTCTCAAGTCGTTAGACCATCCCTCGAAGCATAACGTAACACTTCAAAAATCTGCGTCTCTAGTACATCGCTAAAATCATTGTGGTTCAATAAATTAAAACAGTAGATCCTTCTTCAAGATCATTATAAAGGAGGAAGATGTACAATTTCTACACATGTAGCTACTAAATCTGAGATTTTTAAGACCATGAAATGCCCATTTATAAGGCATCGTATCTTTGCATGTATTAATGATGCTCGTAAAGTATACGGTTATAGGTGCGTTCTTCTCGATAGCCCATAGATATGTATCATTTTGTTTATATGGAAACCCCGAATGCAAGTGAAGCAGTAATCCGGCTGCAAAATTAAGCAGGAGTTGATAAAATTTATTAAATTGGACAGGTACCATTTCTGCAAGTACTAAACCTTAAGAAGACGTATTTTTATACAAAATAGGTACATTAATCATATTGTTAGGTGTTTTCTATAAAATATGTTTGAACGTACCAGGGTGTTGGAAGTACATGAAAAATTTATACTAATTAAATTGCCACGTTTTACGGAGTATAGTTTTTGAAGGCGGCCGGCTCAAAAGTCGGCATCCTGACGTGACGGAAGTATCTTGATATAATGACATTTGACAATTAGGTCATTTTTCGGATAGAAAACACGTTTCAGAACTTCAGTTAACATTTCAAGAGATAGCACATCTACTGTTAATTGCAGATGTAACGCACCACAGCCTCGACAGGGTTGTTTGAATAAACCGAGGGCTTGCTGCGGGATCCAGGATAGGAATAGTATACCTGCTTGTCGGTGAAGATAACTGGTATCCGTAGCTGCTTGAATCCCATCCAGCGGCAACACCTTCATGGTCCATCTCAGCGGTTGCCCACAGCGCAGCATCTCCCTGTTTTCTTCTATTATCCACTGTTCGGTTATATCATAAGCTCTTCGTGTTGATATTAAAACTCTCACGTACATTTAAAATCATTTCTATTTTATTCGTCTGTATGCTCGCTGTGGCTTCACAAACAATCCCGATCAGGTATTTATACGTCAGAATCTATTCCAAGCGCTCTTAATTAACCGGTGTACGTGTCATCCTTGGTGGATATACAGGGAAACGTATTTTGCATATATGACAAAATTCGTAACAACAATAGACCGAAATAATTGAAAAAAGGATCCGCAAACAATGGTAGTTGATTTTGGATGCGGCTCATGGGTGGACCGCCTGAGGAATCTATTTTAACAAACCAAGAACTCGAAATACTTTTTCATATTGAACCGGTATTAAATCAGCAACGAATACAGTCGAGCTTTGGTGTCAGCAGGGAGTTAGGGGCCACAGCTACCCATGACTAGCTGGAGGCCGCGAGAAATTTAGACCCCTCTAAAAATGTTTATACCTACTTATTTTAATGTTCCAGCCAAAACATACCTTAAACTAGCATCCTAAAACACTTTATTGTTAGTTAAAAATTAGCTTATAGCATCACCCTAAAAATATATGGCTTAAAGCTACACGTAATCCCATCTACAATTGTTTATCTTGCCAGGTCAAATAATAATTAATTTACTCCGGTATGCAACACGGCACATTTAACATTATTATTTGAAAATTATTGAATACTTTATTCATAAAAGTGAATTAAATTCCAAAAATAAGTAACAATAATAAATGAATATTTTGAGATAGGCTCCACGGAAAAGAAATCCAAGGATTGGTGGGTGTCAACTGTATTTCCATTTACGTACTCACTCAGCGGATTGCTATTTTTACTGGATAGGGCTCACATAGTCTTCAGTAGCCCAATGCATCCATGAGAAATATGAGACGATGACAGAAAGGATTAACTACTACAGTAAATGTCTTTCCACATGTTTTTTTGCAAATATATCAGGTGTAACTGACTAGTTTCACTTGGTACAAGGTCGTCATACTAAAAAGCATGCATTCTGACGACTTCAGACGCGTTTCTCTAGGTTTACATACTGCCTTGTCACGGAACCTTTCCCTAACTGTCTACGAAGGCATCACGTACATGTGACTTTGCGCTATAGTTTCTTTAAGAATCTCAATAGAAACACCTTCTACCAATAGATTTTCAAAAAATAGGTTTTTGTGTGCATAGTTTTTAAAGTTCAGTATATTCTGGTCTCAAAACGTTCACTAACCAGTATATTTTGTGACGAAACCTACGGTATTGCATTTATCCATGTCAATTGACATATAGGTTTCAATAAAACTTTTTAATAGTTGATCTATGCCAATAGAAGAGTGTGTAATATTTGCATCATGAGGTTCTTTCAGCGGAGGGCAATGCCTGAGTGTTGCAAAACAGATTTGAGGCCTTTGGAACGCCACAATCAATCGACACTACTGTATACTGATCTGGTACCCTGTGTCTAAGATGTTTGTTTAAATTGAAAAAGCCTGTTCATCCCTGGTGCACTCGATTGAACCGGCTGCTATACTGCAGAAAATGGATCTTCCATGGTGTATGACAAACTCCAACGACTTAGAGCTTAAGTCTCTAAATCCGCTGACATTCTAGTGGAGTTCTTTGCAAAATAGTACCAATCTCTCTTGTGACTGGGCGTGTACCTTAAAGAGACATGAGCTCCTCACCGCTTATAGCAGAGAGAGAGACTTATCCCGCGGCCGCAGCCAAAAAAGGTACTTGTATACATAGAGTTGGGTACATCAAAGAATGACTACGGTGCCCTCAACAGCACCTGCAATTGCGCATGTGTATGTGGATTGTTGACACCGTGTGTTGGCAAGGGCCTAGTACAGCAGCTGTCGCTTCTTAATTTGGTTCGTTATATATTTTGGTGTCGAATCATCTGTGCAATTGAGGGGACTTGTATTGCCTTCTTGTTTGGAGACCTTCACGGGTAACGCTTATATGCAACTTCCTAAACAGGTATATGCGTCTCACTTAACGCACTTTCCCTGCGGTCGCCAGGCGTTGTGTCTATGCAACTGCTTCCTTCAAGGGGGATAGGAGATATATCATCCGTTATTTCTCGAGGACGAGATGGGGATGAGTACGGTTGCATAATGTCTCCTCGACCGGAGCGTTATTTAGCAACAAACACTTAAAATGTGAGTTCTTTTCAACTCGAGGCTGCTTTGAGGTTGTGTGCGGGAAAGTTGGAACGAACAACTTTTTCTCGGTCTCAGAAACGGAACTAAAGCGAATTTTACGGTAGTTGACCAGGAGGTACTTACTTTGCTCGAATTGCCTGTGTTGAACAAATCTAGAATACTTTTATGAAAATTTAGGGGAATATGGGAGTGAGAAAATGATTTTTAGTTACAGATTTTCGCTACCTTTGCTTTGTCCATCCTACGAGGCAGTAACACATGCTTAGGGGAAAGCACTAATTTTCATAACTGCTCGCAGCCTGGAGTGGTCGGTTCAGGCTTACTAGCCGGCCAAATCGTACATGCTGGCACATCCAAGGTGTTGACGCGCGTTTAGGGTTCCATTGAACATCTGCGTCCAACCGTATATATCGACTTGAGTTGCTGGAGTCCACTCCTGTTGGCTGAGACCGAGGAGCTGTAATTTCACACGCAAGTGATGCTCGGTGACCCAGAACCGGACCAAGTGTGACGGCTGTTACGTCAACAATAGCTAAACCAGTGTGCTTAATCATTTTCGATATCACCCTTCCATGAATGATTGCTCCTTGCCATATAGCAACCTGAATAGACTCTGAATAGACTCTCACAAAGCAAACAGGTTTGCTTGAAGACAATCAGAAGCAGTTAGGAGCAGTATAGTCATGCATGAAATTTTCCGCATCTAATTCCCTTCACCTCGACGCAGCTCTTCCTGGCTATAATTACTTGACTTCAATATTCCCCACGTCCCCCTGGTAAGGAAATATGAAAAATTCTTGATTTCTCTTGTTACCCATACGTTTTACTTGACTAAGTCACAATTCAAGTGTGCTGGCCTGATGATAGCTTTTTGAAATCAAAAGCCTGCTTGACAAATTGTCTTCAGAACCCTTCTATCAGAATTATCCCTACTTTAAAATGACAATGTTCCATTTTCATTTCCTAATCATATTAGACCTGTGGACACCAATTTCACATGGCTCGTGATCTGTAACAAAATTATTAGGGTAAGGTTATCGAAATGAAGAAAATTGGACCAACCCGGGACGATTTAGTCCGAATTATGCTCACTAGACGGGAAGCTGTCCAAAAATCAATCAAAAAGTTTGCATAGGCTCCTATTCCTCCATATAGCTGACCCTGAGCAGTCAGTCTTAAATGTTCTGTCCAACAACTTAATTGAGGACAGTTAAGCAGGTCGACGAAGCCATTGGTGGAGATCCTAGGCAGGTCTGATGTTTGTACTGGGTAATCGGAACATTTCCAAGGCCTAAAAGGCTTGAATCATTTCCCGAGTATGGGATTTTTCCTCTACGTTTTCAACTGAAGTCTTTTTATGATAACTTACCTTCGTCATGATTCTTCCCTGGTAATAAATAAAGGCAACATAATTGGTATAATTTAAAGGTCCTAGACAACGCAAACGAGAACGCACAAATATACGAACCTGTAATAATTTCAGCTTTCTAGCAATAGGCAAGACTAATGTAAGAGAAACCAGAAAACATGGTCAAAGATCAACCTGCAATCCAATAACGAAACTAAATCCGTGCTCACTTCATATCCTTATCATTCCATACGGAAGATGGATAACAGAAGGGTAAACGTCTAGTCAGAGGGGACGAAAGCCTAGCCTGTCCTAAGAAATGATCTTTAAGGCATGCCGTGTCTTTCACAGCTTTAGCCAAATAGCCACGCGAAACTTCCTGCACAACAAACAGATCGCGAAAACACGTGTCTGACAGCCACGCTTCTCGGATTCACCTGTGCCTGCAATGGCCGGCTCCGTCGTTCACCTCAACGGTGTCAAGTCTGATAATGTTGGCCGTCTGGTCCACGCGGGATTCCACCTACAGCACCGCCATTGACCATACCACTAGCAATGCGGATTTACACCCAGCACGTCCCCAGTGCGATCGCACCTTCACATCACGCACTGACCTGGTTAACCACTTCCGAAGAAATCGCATTCAAATGGCGAGTCTGTATCTGGAGCCTTGACATGCACCAGTTATACACATCTCAGCAGTCCACAATGTCCCAGAAGAGTGCTAAATTCACCGCAGTATCACTCTGACCGATTTTTCCCATCACCAACACTACAACCTCCCCCATCACCATCGTCACTAGCTCGGTAGTCGCAGTCCCAGTATGTTTTACTGCCATCGCACATTTGCAGTACGCTTCGGCCTGCTCTGTCCCTAGCAAATCCCTTGCTCTAAGACTGGCAAAGCAGTGCCAGGAACCCCAACACATGCGTCGCCTCAGCTCACCTGCCCACACGGTCCCAGTGCATGCGATCATCTTATGGGAGTATTCGGCCGTAAACGCCTCCATGAAAACCGTCGATAAAACATCGCATTCCAAACTCCTCCATAAAACCTCGCCTTACCAACCTACACGTCCCCATGTCAAGTTTAAACGCCCTCCAAACCATGCGCCACACCTCCATGACATGCATGTGGTCTCACTCGCCATTTTCGATATGACCGCACAACGGTAAATTTCAAGACATGTGCATCCACTGTGAACGGGGCAGATTTTCTTGGTGTATCCTGATACATAAATTGGTGACCAGGTCATTTTTGACACGGGTAGACGGGCTGTGTATATTTTTCAGGTACTACGCCTGTGCGCCCTTCAAATCTTCTTGCCATTGTTACGCCACTGAAGAACGGAGGATGGGGGGAGAAGACAGTGCGGTAGATGCATCGCAAGTCTGTCTAATTATAAAATCAGTCACACCCAAGTCCACGGAGCATACCGTGGACATCGTTATTCGCGACGGTTAACTTATCAAAATCAAACTTCTGCGTGTGTAGTCAGTGTTCGTTTGTCCAAGTCTATAACGGTTGGCCAGTTTGTTTGACGCATTTGTTCCCATTGCAGCTGCATTTTAGTTGCCTTAATAAGCTACATTATCTTGCCTACGGATGGGGTTTTGTGGGTACGTCACCTCTCAGTAAGGTTTTTTATTAGGCACGTGACCAACTCTTAATCCTTCTGGTGCACAAAATCTAATAGAGACATTCGAGCCAACCACATGGGAAGTTTTGCTTCACCGTTTCCGTCATTCGATTTCGCCGCGTATTCTCGTACCTATGGACAGTTATCGGGACTGACTGGTACTGTCTTGCTTGAGAAATGGTCTGCAGTAGTGCGCTACACTCCCTCGTAAGGCACGCTTATACATCCCCGTTTCTGTTACAGTCGGTAATTATTACTATATTCTAGTCAATGAAGCTCAATCTTTAATCTTCTTTACAACGTTTTGACACCGGCGAGGACATCTATGAAGATCTTAGTAACCTAGGTGTCCTATTTTTATGGAAAAGTTTTTCAAATATGGATCCTGAGGACGTTAGGCTACTAAGCAGACTAGCTTGTTTTCAGGTCAACTGGGGATGCCTTTTATGGCCACCTAAATAGAATACGGGAAAAGGAACCATCTGTAATATATGTGGCTTTGCACTGAATTCGAAGGAAATTACGTGTTAAATTAAGGTGAGGGTTAAATTTCAGTTAAGGGTTAGGTTTAAGTTCGAGTTTAAGATCAGAGTTGAGGGTTTAGGTTTGGGGTAGGCATGGGTTATGATTAGGGTGATATTTAAGTTTTGTGTTAGGGTTAGTGTTAGCGTTAAGACATGGGTATATTTACCTTTCCAGAAATTTATTGAAAAAGCACCTATTTTAAGTGGGTGGGTGATTCCTATTCCTATGACCGCTTGGGTGACCATACATGGCATTCCCACCGCCATGCTCTGTTTATTTCAGAAATGTACTAATTTTTTAATATCCTCCCTGTGATCTGATAGATACCTCACCTTTTCCGCTTAATGAGCGTAATCAGCTGTAGATTGGTACTCAAACATTCTTTTGTCTTTGTTTTTGAGTCAAAAAGTTGAAAATCCACTCAAAACACTCTCTTGCATCTTGGGTTTCCAAATGTTCCTGTATGTGTATTGGCTATCTGATATCCTGATCTAAAGTGGCTGAATCAGAATGAAAAAAACCTGATTTGGTTATAACCAGGAGATGATCTGGTTGCAAAAAAAGAAATCTGTCATATACGGAACGTTTGATATTGCTTCTGTTCCAGAACCAGTAAAAATATCTCAATGATATCCTCCGGTTCGTCAAGATTACTAGTTTCTAGTAGTCATACAGATACCATCGTCCAGCACTAAAGGAACAACTAACTGGTGAATGAGAACTTTTTACATATGTCTGCTGAGAACGTCCGATCAGTGATGAGCTAAAAGTTATTTTATGCTTTTGCTGAGAACCATTATTATATTCTATGCAAATTGGGATCAATTTTCTTCGGAAAGCATAGGAGTAGAGGCGTAGTAGTTGGAAATAAAGTTGGCTATTAGGGAGAGGGAGGTTTTGATACCACGCATTTTTGGGCTGTTGACCTTCAGTGTTTGGGCTACGTAACGAAAGTCAATGAGAGGTGTCCATATTTAAGCAAACTTGTCTAAAGATGGTGTATATTCGATGTGCTCAATTATGCAATTAGAGTCCAACCCATTTACTGATACTTCCACATTACCAGTTCCCACTAAGCGGGGCAGTTATTGTGCTAAGGCGGTCGACATTCACGCACAGAAACGTGGCATAGTCGTGCCGAGACTTGCTGCAAAATGATTTTGAAAGTCCGCATACATTTGCCTTTACCCGCCAAGATGGTCTTAACTAGTTGACCTGTGATTTCCCCGCCTGACGAGGGTCCAATATTGTGACTCTTTAAGCCAGGCCTTAGGTTCATATTCCTGCATAGCTTATCCTCTGCGCTCTCCACACTTCAACCACCGATTACACCAAAGCCTGAGAAGTCCTCTCCCGTACATAGGCAATTACAACCGGCCTTGGTCGATCGGAGTGCAAACTGGTACGTCCCCCTCCATCCACCTGAATGTTCGACCCACAAAAATACATCAACTACCATAACGCGATAAAGCAGGAGGAGGGGGGAATAGCACTGATGGTGTTCGGCTGTTCAAAAACACCAGAGATCCTGTTTGGATTTATTTATTCGCTACTTGTGCATGAGAACGAACCGAGCAGGACAGACGCGCACACCCTTTGCCTCCTCCCTTCATCCCCTCAATACAAGTCCATTTTGTGGGCCGGAACGCTCAAACGTAGAAGTGCGAACAAGAGAGAGATAGAGAGAGAGAGAGAGAGAATATCGGCTATAAAAGCGTTTTTCCTATAAGCGTGAGATTGCTTACCACTAAGAAGTGCACCTGCACTTCCAGCCACGGTTCGCGGACAGAATGCGCTGGCACAGAGTAACTGGCTTCCAATAGGTGTTCCATGGCCCAAACGTGCCGCAAGTACGTAGGAACAGTTTAACGTAAATGCATCAACGCAGGAGCGGTTTTGTGCCAAGCTTACTCGGAGTATTACTGTGTCATCGGCATTGGTAGCAGAACCTTACTTACAAGATGGTATCAAATTGTAACAGGACGGGTTTGTATTAAAGAATACTTGATATGACCCAGAAATGGATACTCCGATATTACAGGTGGCCTTATGCTTAACTCCAATGGAGGGAGGTAAGGGTTAAGGTTTAGGACGCGAGAAGGAGAATTTGGCGCATGGCCACCTAGCCACGTGTCAAAACCGACTAATTTTGCTCAAAAGGATCCAGAGTTCAATCTTACGGGCTCTCTTTATATACGCTTAAATTACTTAGCCGCCCTTTTGTTAGATTGTGATGCGCACATGACCGGTTTTTATGGTAGTCGCTTTTACTGTTGCTAGCAGTGCCTTAGGGTAGTTATGTGAGCCCTCATAAATCACGTGGAACGCATGACTGGGGTCCATAAGATGCCCAGAATCAACAGCATGTACGTGAATATCGCTGGTTATAATCGTAATTTCGTCTTTTCCCAGTCATGCCCGGAGGTTTTTTCGTATTCTTTTGAAAGGCACCGGCCTAGGCGAACCATATAACTTGATACACAGGAGCCATTTAAGGAGTACCTACATCGCTTGCTTGAGGTGATGGGGATACTAGTTAGGGGGCATCACACAGGTAACATTAGGTCGCTTCATTTGTCTCACGCAGGTAGTGAATGCTCCTGCGACCGCCTCTAACTGGTACCCAACTCTCACCTATGGCTCCTCATAGCTGGGCTCTTCCCAGCGGCCACACCCCGGGCAACCGTCACGACCGGCGGGTTAAACCTGGTGAGGGTCTCCGGTGCTGTGTGTGCCTCCACACACGGTATGTCTGACTACCAAACTTCCCACCACTTCCCCTCCCCATCTCAAAATTCCTACGGCAATCGCGACAACAATCCTGTAGTCGGCCCAGGCTAACTCGGGTTGCTGTCCCACTTAAACAAAACCGTGACCCATAATGGAGTTCAGCAGCCGTCTAGGATATCTAAGCAGCCCTATTTATGACAGAATTGCTTGCCTCTCGCGGAGGAAGGGGCTAGTAAATGTGCCCTTAAAAATGCTGGGTATCACGTATTCTGCAGCCAGCCGCGGCTCACAGCTCGCAAAATATGCGGTCGCAAAGCTCAAACAAACAACAATACCCCGTCCTCATCCCCGCGCCATACTCCCCGGGCTGTTCTGGTAAGTCCGCTCGCACTAGCGACCTGGAATAATCGTTCCGTTTTAGAAAATCCCAGGAGCAACCAACCGGAACGGAGGTTGGCGCTAGTAACTCGGGAACTGGCGTGCTACAAGGTAGACATTGCTGCTCTCCGCGAGACCCGATTCTCTGAAAAGGGTCAGCTGGACGAGATGGGTGCCGGCTACACCTTCTTATGGAGCGGCCGGCCAAAGACAGAGCAATGTACGCTGGTGTGGCCTTTGCCCTCAGGAGGACGTTGTGGGCCGTCTGCCCTGTCTGCCGCAGGGTATCAATGATCGCCTGATGAGTCTCCGCCTGCCTCCTCGGGCAGACAAGTTCGCCACCAGCATTAGCACCTATGCTCCCCCAATGACGAGCCCTGATGCTGAGAATGACACATTGTACGAGGACCTGCATTCCCTACAAGCGACTGTGCGAGAGGCGGATAAGTTAATTGTCCTTGGTGACTTCAACGCCCGCCTCGACACAGACCCCGCTGTCTGACAGAGAGTGCTGGGTCCCCACAGTCTCGTTAGCTGTAATGATAACAACCTTCTTCTTCTTCTTCTTCTTCTTCTTCTTCTTCTTCTTCTTCTTCTTCTGCGAACGTGTGCGGAACACCCTCTCCTGCTGACCAACACCTTCTTCCGCCTTCTGACGCAGGAGAAGGCCACGTGGATGCACTCTCGGTCGCGGCGCTGGTAGCTGCTTGACGATGTTCTCGTCCGGCGGCGAGATTGACAGGACGTGCTGGAAACCAAGGCATTTCTCGATGCCGATGGTTGGATGGATCACCACCTCACCAGCTCCAAGATGAGGCTCCGACATCAACCCCAACGAAGGTCCCAAGGTAAGTGACCGCCAGGTAAGTTAAATACTCTTTTGTTAAATTTGCATGTCAACCGATTTGATTTCAGCATCCAAATAACAGAGAAACTGGAGAACCTGCATGCTCCAGGTAATAACCCCAACTTGGAGACACGATGGGGTCAACTGCGAAATGTCATCCAGTCCACCGCCCTCGAAGTCCTCGTGCACACACGCCGTCAACACCAGGACTTGTTTGACGACAAGGACGCTGACATCAGCAATCTACACGCGGAGAAGAGATGACTACACAAAGCCTACATGGACCTTCGGACTGACGCCACCTAAGCAGCCTTCTTCAGATGCAGGCGCGTTGTACAGCAATGACTGCGAGAGATGCAGGATGCCTGGATCATCCGCAAGGCTGAGGAAATCCAAGGGTATGCAGACCGCAATGAAATTAAAAAGTTCTTCAAGGCCATTAAGGTCATCTATGGCCCCTGCATCAAGGGAGCCACATGGCTGCGCAGCTCTGTGGGCACAACACTTCTGACAGAGAAATCCCAAATTCTGAATGACTGGACAGAGCACTTCAGAAGTGTCCTTAACTGCTCATCAGCCATCTCAGATGCTGCCACTGACCGGCTCCCTCAAGTGGACACGAACAATGACCTGGATCTGCTGCTTTCCCGGGCCACGCAACAGATTTCAAGCGGGAAAGCACTGGGATCCGACGCAATCCCACCGAAATTCTACAAGCACGGTGGGCCCCGGCTGATGGCAGAACTCACAACACTCTTCCAGGAGATTTGGCGCCAAGGACAAGTTCCTCAGGATTTCAAAGATGCGACCATCGCCCATCTATACAAACGGATGGGGAACCGGCAACTCTGTGATAATCACAGAGGCATCTCGTTGCTCAACATTGCCAGGACGATCGTCGCCCGTATCCTTCTCAGTCGTCTGAACGGTCACCTAGAGCAGGGCCTGCACCCGGAACGACAATGTGGCTTCCGCCGACACCGCGGGACAACCGATATGATCTTTGCCGCCCGCAGCTACGAGAGAAGTGCCAGGAGATTCGATCTCACCTTAACACTACCTTCGTGGATCTGACGAAAGTCTTTAACGAAGTTAACACTACAAATTCCCAAGTCCTGCCAACGTGCCCACGCTGTCAACGCACATTCCACGCGTGAATTGGCCTGGTCGGACATCTTCAAACACAATGCAACAACAAAACCACAAGAGCAATTTCTGCCACATCCGCTTCAGACCCTACGATAATGACCTCCCCAATCACTGATAACAACTTCATCCATGCCACGCCGGCCACGGTCACCGACACTATCCTCCGTCCTCCACCCTCTGCGCCGATCACGGCGACGAACACCACTTGCCCCACTCCCACCACCTCATTAGCCACCTCCGACTACCTGCCACCTGCTACCTCAATCGCCACCATCGCCCCCAGTACCAGCGAGGAGGACTCGGTACTAACCTGTCCTCATTACGATCGCACATTAACCTCACACATTGCACTGGTTGGTCACTTGCGAATCCATCGCACAGGGACTGGCGAACTAGTGCCTGGAGCACCAACGCTGCAGAGACCGCGGCCTCCAATGCCCTCACTGTCCAGGCGCATTCACTCATCACATAGGCTTGATCGGTCACATGCGCATCCACGTACGCGGAATCTACCACAATGCCAACACACCTTGCGCACCCATCGACACTTTCAATATTCCGCACTGCCCACGTAATTCAAACACCGCATGGGCCTATAAGGTCACATGCGTCTCCATTAAAACCTGCCGGCTATACCACAACGCTAAGTCTCTTCTCATCAGCCTCTCCACTTCACATGATCACACTCAACACCAAAAAACATACTCTCAGTCTGCATAACTGTTTGAGAGGCAAATAGGACCATCGGCTCCTTCTCCATGTGTCTCCCATGCTGCATGTGTGATCTGAGCTTGAGAATATCATGATACAATAAGCGCCGTGGGTTGGAAGGTTGCTAACTGACAATTACACTTAGACCTAACAGTCAGTCCAATGTGTGTTGTGTGGAGTGGCTGACTGGTGGTCTGAGAAACAGGCTGCGATCGTCCCTTCTTAACGTGCCCTCTGGCTATCTCACACATGTGAGGTGTGAGCCATTTAACCCCATGTTGTGTGAAATCCTGGTGCTTGTGTTTTGGGGGCCAAGTTGTGTACGCAATACGCGTAGACTAGGTCACCAGCAGATGCACCCACTTCCACATCAGAAAACTGACCGGCTTGGGCGGTGGTCTGATTGTGGGTGGTGAAGAGAGTAAGGTCGATGGCTAAGAGCATTTTCCTCACTATAAACAATCTGATGCGCTTGAAACCTTCACTGTGCTCTAAAAGCCGTGGCTTGGAAGGTTGCCAACTGATGGGATAACTCGGACCGCGTGGTCAGCCCAATTGTGTGTTTTGTGTGTAGTGGCTGACTGGCCGACTGAGAGTCAGGCTGCAATGGCTCCTTCTTAATGTGACCTTTATGGCACTCCCACGCTGTGGGATCCGAGGCAGGTGTGGTGGTATGCCCAGGAGCAGCTCCGGCCGCGCCAGCCA
The DNA here is from genome assembly GCA_017591395.1 of Schistocephalus solidus. Lineage (NCBI taxonomy): Eukaryota > Metazoa > Platyhelminthes > Cestoda > Diphyllobothriidea > Diphyllobothriidae > Schistocephalus > Schistocephalus solidus. The sequence continues at coordinate 151,498 of WEDG01000998.1, forward strand.
CCTGCACCCTCCCCCGCCTACAGTCTTCTTGACTCTGTAATGACACCGGGTTCAGATGGGGAAGGAGAGAGTTCGGTAGCTGCGGCACAAGGCTCTTTTTACTTAAATCTAATCTATCCGTAAGTCACCATCCCTGCACCACCCTTCTGTGGAGCATACGGTAGACATCGTCGGACTACGACGGTCGAACTGTCCTACATGGCTTAAAGTAGGGTTTGTAGAGAATAGTATTCGAATCCTTGCTGCTGGGAAGGTTGGCGAGGCAGCTTGATCGATGCGTCTTCTTTGAAGTCCATGCACAGTGTCACCTTGAAAGGGAACTTTGAAGAACAGAAATTTCTTTTCGCTCAGTCACTGTGGTCGTATTTTTCTGGTCGCTGGACAGTATAAATTCAATAAACCTGGAAACAGACCGTGTATCTTGCTAAACTCTTCCTCGATGCTATCTGCCTAACAAAGTTTTCTAGAGTTGATTTCCACAAGGTTCAGTTTATGGACCGACCCTGGTTCCTCGTTTATAAATGATTCTGTACAGGAATTGGACTGCGATTTGCTCGATGTTTGCGGACGATGTGAAAATCTGGAAAGTCATCTACAATTCTGCTGACGATGACAACTTCCAAAAAATCTTTTGAATTAGAAAATTGGTCTCGCAGATGACTCATATCCTTCAATTTGAGCATATGTGCCCTATTTCGTATGGAAAATCCAAATCAGGTCGCTGATATGCGACCCTAATGTCTGAAAGCAATGCCACTCCGACAAGCAGAAACACAGAAAAATCTCGGTTTTTGGATGGCAGCCAACCTAAGGCCTGCTACGCTATGTTAAAAGGGCGGTTAAAGTGGTAACTGTAATGCTAAACGCAATCAAGTTGGTATTTACAGTTTTTGATGTGGACTGCTTTTCTACAGCCTGTGGTACGCGATCCAGGCCTAAGGAGCCTGAACGCAGCAAGATTAAAATCTACTCGAAAGGGGTGCAGAGACGGTATTTGACTTGCCTATGACCTTAGGATCTGTGTTAGTTTAGTAGGACGTACTGGTGGACTGGGCATGGGATAAAAGTGATGGTATTTTCTTGGGATCCTCAAGTTTAACCCTGGTCGTGTTCCATACATAGTTAAATAACTATTTTATTTTAAACGCCCAAAACAAACATTGCAGTGAGGTTAAATATATATAATGTAGGCCATGGTGTTCTATGGGAGCGGCCGGTTATAGAGTGGAATTCATAAAAATTTTAATAGATAGTACGCAGAGTTGATCAAATCCATCGTTATTTTGCCCTTTCAAAACAGTCATTAATATTTTTTTAATGGTGAGCTCAGGATGAAGTAGTTAAAAAATCCTACAGTGAACTTGAAGTAAGAGTTCAGGGAGAAGCCACTTTCATAAAAAAAGTTGCAGAAACAAACTGCTTCGTGAAGGGATATGGAGGAGCAGCGTAGTTCAATTCTAAGCATAGGATGAAACTATAAAAGGCATTCCAGTAAGTGAGTATGAATGTGTCAAAATAGTGCGCTCAGGGGATGCTAATTCGTAGGATAACCGAGGAAGAACCGAAAATAACGTGATGCCTCAACATCTCAGTAGCGGGGATGGAATTTGGAGGTTGGTTTGAAGCAAACAAAACGGAGGCGAGTTAGACCTTGTGCGTCAACAGGACGTCGATTATTTGCCTGAGGTATGGGTTATGGAGACGTCGATGGTTTTTTGGGGAAACGATGAATTTAAATGTAATTTTCAGGTTGTCTCCTTAATTCCCAATGATTTTTTCCTGAGGTCGTGGAGAAAGCTGCTCGGAAAAAAAAAGTTAATCGATGTATTTTTAACAGGAATGCACAGTCTTCACTTAAAAGCTGACAGATTATTTCACAACCAAATATCGATTGGCAGTTTATTCCAAAGGAAACTATACTTAGAAGAAAAAAAAACAAAGAGCGTTTAGAAGTAGAGGCCACGGGAGGACGTATAATCAGTGAAGAATTACGTTGGTTGTACGGGTGACTAATGGGGTAAGGGCTGCAATCAGGGAAAAATTTGAATTATTGTTAAGGCAGAAGAGGATATAGAAGTCAGCTTCCAGTCTCCGAACCCAGAAAAATTTTAGATTATTTAATGGCATCTATTCGCGTAGAAATTATTTTGAAGTGTCTGATGTAAGAGTTTTCTTGTAAATGCTTTTTCACATTTTCAATTTTTCAATGACTGAATTCGTTCAGTAAACCAAACATTGAGCAGCAATTTTGAAGAATGGGAAGGACAGGCATTCGAAAAAGTATTAATTTAATTTCAGCAAGATAGAAATTATAAGAAATAAAGCCACAAATCTAGGCAGCTTTGGCCGTAATACAATCGGCGTGAGATGAGAGATCTAAATTACTGGTGAAGCTTAAGCCTAAGTCCTTGATGATGGAACATTCAGTCATAGGGGTGCCTCGAAAAATAACTGCTTATGGTAGCCTTTCAGGCCCAAAACACATTTACTGACAATCAGAAGGTGAGAATTACATTTGAAACGTTGAGCTTCATGCGTTGACTTGCATAGTTGGAATGTAGATTTAGAGAAGGAATACATGCATTTGGGATCGTTAGCCTAAATAAAAATTGAACTTGTTTAACTGCAGACGATATATCATTGCTGTAAAACAAAAACAAAATATGAACGAGTACGGTACCCTGGAGGACACCGTTTAGAAAAGAGGTCTCTGTTGAAAATGAGAACCCCAACAAGAGCTTTTATTTCCAAGTATGAGGTCAATAAGAGGAATACGAAGTCCTGGATCTTTCAGTTTAACAATGAGTTGCCTGTGACACTATCGAATGCTTTCTAAGATCGAAATATCTAAAAACCACAGGTATATGCTAAGTAGGAAGAGAAGTTAAAAGATTAAGAAAATATATGTGGCGTGTTTCACAAGAACAATCGGGTAAAAAACTAGGTTCGGAAGAGCTAAGAAGTTTATAAAATATGTAAAAATCTGTATTGGTTATGGAAATTTGTTTTTCAAGCGCAATAATTTTTAACATCGGAAGGAGAGCCAGATTTAAAGACTGGCAATACTGAGAAGAATTTGCTCAGCAAAGGGGGAAAATCTTTTAACTGCTTAATAAGAAAGTTTCGGATAGCGTCAGTGTCAACTAAATTTGAATTATTGAGTTAGCTTATTTGTTTCTGAATATTTTAGGAACAAAATTAATGGTAATGAACAACACATAACATGACAGAGGAATTGATTGGATGGGATTAGATTCAAAGGTAAAATTGTTGGAGAAGAATGAATTTCTCAATTCTGCTTTGCCCAAATTCTCTGTTATCAAATTATTGCTGCAATCACGTAAAGGTAACATGTGTTTGTGAGACTTGGCAGACGAATGGAGACAGAAGATTTGAGCAAAATATTTGGAAGGAATCGCATCGATATGTGCTAGAGACTCCCTATGCCTATTTTGCCTGAGCCTCAGTTTGAACATAATTCAAATGTTTGCGCGATCCTTAAGTGGACCGATAATGAACTTATGCATAGATCCTTAAGTTTCTTTCGTAATTTTTTAAAGTCGGACTCGAAGAAAGTGGGGCACAGGGGAAGAAGCAGCATTTGATTTAAGCACCTTTCGTGGAATGAAAGCAACGAAGCATTTTGTCAGGCCCTGCAATATATCGTGGAAAAAACTTGGATCACTATTTTAAAAAATGTTTGGTCAATCTAGAGTGCGTGTAAAATTATTAACTAAATCCTTGTTTACATGAGCAAAGTCAAACTAGGTACGTATTACATCTGGCTTTACGGGGGAGACGAGAAAAGAACAAGGAATTAATGCGTGACCTCTTGTAAAAAGGTCTCAGTGGGGACTAAATCTTATATACTGCCGTTTCTATTCGCTGAGCTGACCAGATTTGAACATGTTTGAAAAGTGAATAGTGTCCAACAACTTCTGAAATTTTTCCTGAGATGTACTTTTATTCGAGTAAATGTCTGGCAATAAATTTGACTTCAAATGGAAACTCGGCAACTTTTGCAGAGTTCACAGAGCTGGCTTTCATTGCCAGAATAATAATGAAGATTATACACACAGCGAATTGCCATTTTATATTGTGTGGGAAGGATGACTGAAACTAAACAAATATTTTCAGAAAACGAAGAAATGCTCAGATTAAAAGGGGAATGTACAAGTGAGGATCTTACATAAAACAGAAAACCACTGCCATGTTTTTTTTAGCTAGGTCTTGTCTGAAAAACTAAAAGTATCTATTGTAAGAATCGAGTTCGAAATAAGAGCCTGAACCCAAGATTCTGTTATGCATAAAACATCTGGGTCAAGCTCAAAAGCTACGGCTCTTAGCTCACTCATCTTTTTGACGATTGATCTCGCATTGAGTGAAACTATCCTGACTGAAACGCGGGATACGCTCATTACTCATTACAAAAAAGGAAGATTTGATGGTTGAGGAGTAAACTGCAGGCAGAAAGTAAAATTGCTGTGGTCTACACCTTTTTAGAGCCGTTATTTTCAGTTATATTAGGATTATCATGGTGCGTTGCCTCCATAGAAAAGAAGGCTATTTTGAAGGTTCGAAATAAAAGGTCTAAAAATAAAATGTTGATGGATTGTAGCATAATATGGGGGAATTAGATTTGAAAGTTAAACAAATGGTTTTGAAAAACGTTTAGCATAATGAGCAAGCTTGATTATTTGAGGAGTTGGGGAGGTCGTTGAGTTGGGATAATTACTGATATGAGTATTGGCATGTATTGTTGATGCTACAGCGCTAGCATGTTTTCCAGTCGTAATGAAAAATTGGACAAATGACAAATCCTAATGGAAATGGGGTTAGGAATAGATTTTGATTTCCAAGGTAGATTGCTAGGCTTACTAGATTGCAAAGCTGAAATCGCTGTGGTTTGCCAGGAATGGGAATGGGCACTAGTCTGTGTCTATTAAAACGGCATTTATCGTTTGAGCGATTACCGCTTCTTGGAGCTTTTATAGGGGGTGTGAAGTTTCCCTTTAATCAGGGATAGTGTGCTCAGGCTATGTGTCAGATTTAACAAAAACTGCCAGAGATTCAGAGGAACGCTAATTAACAGCAGCTAGGGGGGCGAAACTCAGATACAATTTTGGGTGGTATAGGATTCGATGCAGGCTTCTTTTTGCTACTGATGGAAAAACTCGACGTTCCATTGGAGTTTTGTCGCTGCAAATAAAAAGCTTATTTCCCTTCAGTTATTGAGCTGAATGCTCATGCTGAGGGAAAATAAAGTCACGTTCTATCGACAAAAAACAATTTGACCAAAATGGATGGGTTTTGGCTACGAAAGGCCAGCCTCTTAACTTCTGCGATTTTAAAATTAAAACCACAGGAGTAAAGGAAATGAAAAGTGACATCCAAGTGTTGTTGTTTTTGGAACATTTTTCAAAATAAAATTAAAACTAAGTTTTGCCTCTCACAGGCTTCGAGATAAACAACTTCGATGAATGATACTAGTTACTCATATTGCTGTGATGTGATTGTGGACATTTTGCCTTCATAACGTGCACCAATAATAGAGAAAAAGTGACTCATATTGAAAAGTAAATTTTTTTCATTTCCGATGGTCCCAAAGTTAGGTATTTTTCATATTTACAGTAGTTTTCCGTCGAGGAATGTGCATGCTGTTATTGTTTAAATTGCGTCGATGAGTTGTTTGAGGTTTTATATTAAAGAATAAAATTGCATATTTTCTGGTATCACTATTACGAACAGCAAATCTGTCACTTCAAACGTTTATGTTTACTAATAGGATACTTTTTACACAAAACAAGGCGACTAAAAATTTTATCGGCAATAAAATGTAACCATGAAAAAATTGGAATCAATGATGCGGCTTAGTAGGGTGAGATCAATGCCAATAGAGATTTTCAAGCAGTTGGTATGTCGACAATAACAGTGGTTACTGTAGACAACTTATTAGGAGATCAAATGTATTTCTAAAATTTTCACTTAAGATAAACATATATGCTTGAGGAAACTTCCTATATAAATGGAAACAACTAAGGAAGAAAGCGGCTTTTTCAGTTGAAGATGTATGACGTTGTATATTTTCATCTGTTGATAAGGACGAACACCACAGATAAGTGCCGGGGATTAAGGTTAAAAATACTGATAAGTTAAGCAAATGGCAAAGAAATCTTGATAAATTGAAAAGCTCACTTAGCTTTGAAAATCGAGCTGCGTGCCCTCGACTTGGGATTGAGACTGCGAGACCGCCGGTGACATCGGATGCAACTTGTTCGACATGATAAATGGACCCAATGAAAAATTTGATATTCATCGAGTACAATTTCCACATTCATTACTTCAGTCGGTAACCAGGTCTTTGTACTGCAAATGACATCCGGCTACAGATCTGCTACCCATGATTTGTGCTCATTCAGCTTCTGAAGCAAATTCTGTGCATGCATACAAAGAAAGCGGTGTTTCATCCGAATAGATTTTCGAGCGAGTTTTGGATCAAATATACAGGAACTTATCTGTGGTCTGTACAATAAAATGTTCAATTTTGAGTTAACTGATGATCGATCGAATTGTAAGTCGATGTGTTGATCGTCAGGTAAGCCACTTGAGTTTACTATACATAACTATCTACTATATTTGTTTGAGTAGACTTGGTTTTGTTTATTAGTTCGTTGATTTCTCCCAATCCAAATAGTTTCCTTCTCTCCATAGCGTACCTTTCATCTACGGATTCTTTGGTAACGCTAAGCTGCACTTTTTATGTCCATACCGATCAAAAACCACGTGCTTTAAGTATCACATGTCGTTTAGACGTCAGTTTGCCTTTGTTAGAGTACAAACGTTGCGTCTTCTGGGCATCTGCTAACGGTTTCCTCCTACTCACGCGAACGTCTTGATTTACTCACATTATTGTAAACACTAAATTTACCTCATTACATCCCCTACACGGAAACCTTTAGTAAACGGCGATTACGCGTCAGCGTACCCTGCGAAACACGGGTCCTTAGTCGTTTACTCGGTTTCCCTGTCGTTGCCATTCGATATAGCAGCTGAAGTCGAAACATTTCATTGCACGCCTCCCACAGTAACTTTAAGTAAACGCGTACGTGTTTGTACTTTCTCATTCATTAGTGCTGTTGAGTATACATTTGGCTGCAGACTTTATCATTTCACTGCTGTTGTATGGCAGACTCTAGTGTCCTCCTCATGTTCCTTTGCTCTCATTCTGCTCATAAATGCCAGCATAATTTTCATTATTTTCCGTAAAGTTAAGAGGCTATTTTCAAAAAATGAGCCTGTTCTTAGAGCTCTTCGTCTTTTACACTTATCGCATCCGAACATAAATTCATTCGTATGCTGCTTCAATACTTGTTGCCACATTAACCATCCACATCTGCACTTTACAACAATTAGATGGAGGCCTACTAATTGGCATTGTTGTGTCACCTTGTCCGAATTTATAACTTCCGTTATTTCTTTGGCTTTAATTATATATTCTCTTTGTGGTATCCTCTTTTCTTGTTAGTTTGTGCCCTTGGTCTACAATTCAAACGGAAAATACATAATCTTTGCCTCTTAATCAATCCACAAACATTTTCTTACTTGTTAATATCCCTTAAATACAACTTCCTTACATTTTCTATAAATTTTCCCACTACATTATATAGTTACATTGTTTTGCGACAAAATCGCATTACCTTTACTTTACAATACTGTTCGTTTACACACATCAATATTTTTATTTAAATTTTCACAACAGATTAGTCAATTAATTTACTTTAGGGATACATAAATGTTCTCATACTTACGTTTCCTTATGGTTTTATTGTTCATTTGCTTGCAATGCCATTGCTTCTCAAGCGTCCATATGCATCTCATCACCTGACAGTGATTTCTCACAATTGGTCTAATTGGCACGTACTGCTCCTCTTTCCCGTTGTTTGTTTGCCAATTTGTTCCTGACCTGCCGCAATTTTTCCGTGGTGGTTTTTTAAAATTCCATATGGTTATTTTTGTTTATTTTTTAATGCTCGCGCTCATATTCCTTGCTATATATAGGTAAGGGTGAACTTGTTTGATGTACATTAAGTTACTTTTATGCTTAACTCTTTTTATTGCTCTGATTATCATTTGTTGTGCCCCATCCGTAAAACCCCTATTACCACTGATCCCATATTATACGAGTCTGGGGTTAATAGAGACATCGGTGGCTTACATATCCTAACGTTGCCGATCTTCATTTTCAGACAAGAGCGTTCTATTTATCATTTGGTTGTTCACTACACTTAGCGTTATTGGTTGCCTCTGAAGGAATGGCCTCTGAGAAGTTTGCTGGTTCTTGCACCTGACGATTATTGCTGAATATTTCGCCTGATACATCCAGTCCCCTATGTGGGCTCAAATCTACAGGCAGTTGGTGGGTTGGATGATCGGTGTGGTTGCAGTCAATTTCACTGGATGATCCCATAAAATTGAGAGCCCTTTTTATTATTTCGTTCTGTGAATAGTCCTATGTTAAAATTGAGAAGTTCAGTCAGAAAACATGTGATTTCGGTAATTCTTCATTTGGACGATACAGTTACAAGGGCAATTAAAATATGAGAGCTTTACAGGTTTTTTTAAGCGTTTATTTGTTGAGGTCGATCGTTCCCATGCCGTCTGCATGGTGAGTTTGTCGTGTTGAACTGATTGGGACTGGGAAAGGAGGGAAAGGTGAAGGTGTGAGCGATTTGTTGAGGTCAAGTAAAGATGAACATCATTGTCAAGTGCCCGTCGTTGGTCATGGAAGAGAGAGCGCCTGGGTTAGCGGCTTCTAACAGCACAGCGCTGGTTTCGCTAGCCATATAGCTACTGCCTCGGCTGTAGCTTGCACCCGTTGGCATAGGCCTTTAGAGAAGACGGCTGGCGTGCGGTAAACAACTTGAAAGGATTCTTTGGGATCAACTCGCTGATCAGCATCGACTAGATGGGCAAGAATAGAAATGGAGATCAATATAGTTTCACCTATGCCAGGCCAGGCAGATCCCATTCCCCTAAACCCAATGACCTCAAATCACTGACCTCGCAATGTAAGTGGCGTGGGATTGCTTGATATTTACAAGTAGAGGCTTATAAATCCTGTCAACGCCACATTTTTATTATTTTGTTTTATTCTATTTTTAAGTTTATTCTTCCCTCACTCTGACGTCTTTTCAATTTTCTTTCTAGTGTCCCCATATTCATCTGACCGGTGGGAGCTTATTCTGGCTGAAAAAATACTCCAAGATGGTTTTTTAGCGGCCGAAGACTTCGAGGTTTGCACACACACACACGGGCGAGTAACGCACCTGTAGTCGTTATTAGACGATGCGCGTATTGAACAGGGTCTCTAAGCACCATGACGATCACTCAAACGCAACAGTCATTAGAAGGAACGGTAGAAATGTTGGAAATGGATTCTACTATACAGAAGGATATAAAGGTATGAAAGGGAACAATAGAAAATAAAAAGGGAGCGTTACATGATGCGATATCCCTTTTGGAGTGGGGGGAATTACGTCATGTCTGTTGGATAACCGGTGGGGAGTGCAACGCTGTGGGCAACTGCAGGGTCGGGACGAGGGGATGCTGACATTGAACGGAGGGTAGCGATACGATGAGCGGCGACGGTACTAGTGGGGATGGGGGTCAGCGTTCGAGAGTGGAAGGGGGCACCGGCATCTTCACCGACATTCCATCACTCCATCCCCATCCGGGATCCGCGCGAAAAAGTGCTTCCAGTCCATTCAAACAATTCAGTCGGAACTGTAGTTCGTTACATGGCCTCCCTCTGAAATGCAGCACTGTCCTCAGTGCTGTGTGGGTCGGTTTGGTAGGTGTGGAAGTGTGTGCTCCTCTCCATCCCACCGCTGCCACCAATGTAGCGACCAAGAATGTCAAAGATAGCACACACTGTGGAGTATATCACTAGGACAATCTGTAGCCATATAACGTCGGCAGAATCGTTACACACTTCATCATGCACACATGTATAGATAGCAGGAGAGAATAAGTTTATAACGTAAGGTATCTATGTTGACAGTAACAAATTGTAGAAAGTAAAAGAGAAATATAAAGATACAAGCGAATACTGGGGACTTATACAATCGATCCGCTTGGAGTGGGAGGTGGTCACGAATGATCAGTTAGATACCGGTGGGGAGTGCAGTGCTGTTCGCAAAGGCGGGTGAGGGTCGTGGAGATGCTGACGGTCAGGGACTTTCGAAACGGTACGATGGCGGTAACGAGGGGAGATGTCAGCGGTAGGGAAAGAAGGAACACCGGCCATCTTCACAGACCATCGATCACACCATTCCCATCCGGGATCCGCGCGAAAAGTGTAACCAGTCCATTCAAATAATTCAGTCGGAACTGTGTTTCGTTACAGGTTGTTTTTATTGTCATGACTTTCGAGGCAACATTCCACCTACCCGCTGTTCGCTTCCCAGGATGACATTTAACTGTCTTGGTTGCACCTCCTGCTTCATTGCTAACCAGAGGGCATTTTTGGAAGATCTTTTAGATTTTGAACACCACACCAGCTACTTGAGTGCCATTCACAGTAAATTTTAGAATGTCAACAGATCCTGTTTTGCCTCTTTTGAGGTGTTTCAACGGTAGCCTCAGGGACTTCCTGAACTACCAGACAAAATAATAATAATAATTGTATTTAATGCCAGTTTACAGGCGTTATCAGATGAAATATCGAGTGGGGATCAGGCTGGCAGTGAAAAACTCCGGAATAAATAAATAAATTGTATATTTAAGGCCCAGAGAGCCCCGTCATTTCAAACTGAGTATCGCGGTATAAATAAATACAAAGTGGATAATTGCTGCACTATGTGAGCAGCCATATTTACAGCAGAAATGAATATATATTATTATCAGTGGGTTTTCGTAACGTATGTTATTCAGGAGAAAAAAACTGTTGCCTGTGGGATGATAGCAGTCCACATCGTGGAAGGGCTAACACAAGTGCAGTTTGATTGCAGTCTCTCTGGCTTTTATGGGAACCGCGATTCTGCTCCAGGCAAGAGTGCACCCGTGGACGTTTGCTAGCTGTCTGCCTAATAAGTCACTGGATCTAAGCTACAGAGACGGTGCCATCGCGCTGAAGATAAGACATGAGAGCGAGATCAGATGCCACGCACTCCATCGAACCGGAAAAAAGATTCTACCATGTCGGCACCCATGATTCTTGGAAGTTGTTCTGAATGCAAAAAACTAGTAATTGTTCTCTTAAACGAAGAATAACCTCACATGAATTTTATATTCTGGGGTAGTTTATTCCACATGACTATGGGTTTTACCGAAAAGACCCGACAATGCTTAACTGTACGAGCTATTGAAGAAATAAAAAGACATTGCGATGACTGCTGCGCCGGCATGGTAAAGCTGCCTCACAGTGGTAAGGGGATTAAAGGCATTACTATTCAAAAGCTTAAACAGTAAAAAGAGTCCCTTTTGTAATCGGCTTAACCCTACTTAATCAATTTTTACAAGCCCACAGCATTCTTTATGTGTCACATTACGGTGATCCGACGATAAAACACTTTACTAAAGAAGGGCTGGACCGTATCTATTTTCTTCCGTTCACTTGCGCACAGATTGCTAAAAAGAAACGAGCAGTATTCCAAGCCAGGCCTAACTTACATTTTATAAAGGCAAATTCTTATATCCATTGTGTTAAAATTTCAGACGAAAAACCCGGTAGTTCTGCATGCTTTGGAGATAAGCAGGGCACAAGGCACTGAAAGATTAAGACCATTGGAATGTGAGATTCCCAGATGCTTAACAATTCCAGGCACATTTAGGTCGTGACCATCTATGCTTAGTTGAGGCTGATGGTCGTCGCCAACGAACAGAACGGAGAATTTGCATCAAGAGAGTGAAGGGTGCCATGTGCACCACCACTGTGCAGCACCACCTCAAGATCGTTTTTTAATAGTTCGAGCATGGTGTCGCGATCTGCCGACCTGTATCGATAGGCAACTTTTAAATTGTCAGTATACCTAAAGGGCCTACCATTCCGAAATAAACCTGGTATATCATGGTCAAAAAGACAAAATAAGAGCTGGTCAAGCACACTATCCTAAATAACTCCACTCATCACACGTGCGGGGTTGGATATAACAATGGAGATCTTAACATGTGTGTGAGAGCTCAGGTAAGAAGATATAAATTTCTGAAGTTTAAAACTATAACGAAAGAGAAGAGTTTTAGGAGAAGAAGGGTAGGGTCAACACGATCAAAGGCCTTAGTAATATTGAAATAGACTATGTAAAGTACAAAACCATTGCCCCTAGATTTTAGGACGTGATCATAGAAAGAAAGCCGACAGGTGTCACAAGACCTTGTTTTGAGGAACCCATTCTGGGCCGCACTCAGTAGGTTATTTTCCGTTAAATGATACAGCATCTTATCGTTGATCAAGTTCTCCAAGATTTTCGAAGCTGCTGACAGTGTGCTGAGTGTCCGAAAGTCGTCAACTGACGCAGCTACACCGCGTTCGGGGATAGGTAGAATGTGCTATTCCTTCCACACACTGGGGAAGGTTTCACGTTCCAGTTCTAGATTAACTATCTTACACAGAAGGGACGGGATAATATCATTAGCATGCGCTTTTAGAATACTGACGGGGCCGCCATCTGGTCCAGGACTACAAGATTGACGAAAACATCGAATGGCTACGGTTACGGCCCACAGGGTAAAAGTTATGATGTCGAGGACGGCACCGATCCAACCTCCCGATGCTCGGAAGGGTAGCAACTGAATTTTCAAGAAATGTTCTGGACAAGAAAACGTTAAAACTATCAGCCGTCAATTTTTCATCAATTATAGGATTGCCAACGGCGTCTTAAAGGCTGGGTTGCCTTGTTTTTCTATGGGTTGTTATTGGGCGTTTAAAAATTTCACGATCTGTAACGAGCAGTGTTCGACATATTTGACGTCATCGGCTATCCTCTTTTCTTTGGATAGCCTCTTAGCCTGCTCTAAAATACGTCAAATCAAGGGCAGAACGAAAATGTCTTTTTGCAGATGGAATCAACGAGAGAGTTTACGTAACCTACGGTGAAAAGATAAAGGGAGATAAACCTGATCCATGATATAAATTATTTTCTTACGGGGAAAAAACGGAAAATAAGGGGATCCAAAACTTCGTAGAACATACTGGTACAGGTATTTACATCCTGACATAGAAAGCAATCAGACTAGTGGTGGGAATTGAGAGGTATCAATAATTCTGCCAAAAGGGCTGATCGGAAATCAGAGTAAAAGCTTTATTTTGGAAAACAATTCATCGGTTTTGAATTGTAGTGTAGAAACAATCACGTCATTGTCTGAGCTCCAAAATGGGCCTAAGGAAGACACTCAGAGGCAAACAAGCTCTAAAATAAATAAATAAATAAATAAATTGTACATAGAAGGCCCAAAACACCTGTCATTTCAAACATATTATCGCGGTATAAATAAATACGAAGTGTATAATTGCTGCAATATGTGAGCAGCCATATTAACAGCAGAAATGAACAATATGGTAAGCATGTCCGATTCAGAACGATTTGCCCTTTTTAAAACAACAGTTAAAAATATTTAACATATACGGTGAACTAGAAAAGAAGCAGTACAAAAAAACTCCTACGGTTAAATCGGAGGCTAGTTCGGGGAGCCGCCAATTCAAAAAATATTAGGAGAAAAAAACTGCTCCACTAAAACATTAATAGCTAGATGAAATGGGATATTACTGTGATGTTGCTGACAACGTATGAGGGTTCAGAAAGCTCCTTGTCGTGTGAGAGACAATATAGCAGTTAGAGCTACTGTTTGTAACCACCAGTGGAGGTGAGAGAGGACGAAATCATCGTGGACACCAGGGTCAAAACGAAGAGGGGACAGTAGAGATCATGAGATCATCGTTGAGATGCGACCTTGCCGACTGCATAGTCCACCAATCAAAGAGGCAAAACCATCAGAACCCGCCTAGATCATCAACTGAACCTGGAGACCATCGTCGGGGTAGCAAAATCGGAGGAAAGAATCAAGATTATCAAGAGTTGGCGATGCTAGTTTAAAAGGGAGGGGGGCGAAAAAGTGAATGCAAAGATTGACTCTGCAGAGGATGATGGAAATATAATTAGAGACCAATATAATATCAAGGGAGCTGCCTCAAATACCAGGAAGACCCTTTACGAAATCAAAAATTTGCGAGTTTGAGAAGGAAACAGACAATAAGGACTTTATATCTTCCGAAGTTAAATGTTTGTGTAATTTGTTTTCAAAATAGCTAATGTGGACGACAACCTAATTTGCATTGGAAGATTATTCCATATGAAAGCATATTTCTTTGGAGGCAAAAAACTGAGAACGATTAGTTGTGGAGCTAAGGGGTGGTGAAATGATCATGGAGGAATTACGAGTGGAATAGGGTCGATCTACTGGAGCGAGAGCGTTAATTCGTGGGAGATTTGGGCTAGAGTTAACGCGAAACAGGAAGCAGAGACCGGCTTCGAGTTTTCTAACCCACAGAAGTTTAATGTTTGCTAACTTGCATCTATCCGTATAAGAGACACTGGATCCAGGAAGAGAAAATAGTCTTCGAGTAAAAACCCTCTGAACTTTTTCAATCTTACTGCGGTCAGAGGCGTTCATCAGCCCAAAGAGGGGACAGCAGTATTCTAGGATAGGAAGAACAAACATGCGGTACAGGTTTAACTTTATTTCCAGAAGGAAAAAATTATGTGATATAAAACCACATATCTGTGCAGCCTTTGCAGAAATTCGATCTGCATGAGGCGATAATGCTAGCTTATTCGTGTAACTTAGACTTAAATCTTTTACGGTTGATCGTTCTAAAAGTGTACTATTTTGAAATACGAGGGGTCCAGGAAGCTTGGCGGGGCCAAAACACATGAAACTACTCTTGGATCAAGAAAACTCCATCTGCCAAGTACAGCTCCAACGTGAGAGCAAAAATAGATCAGTGTTGATTTTATCAACGCAACTATTATCAGTTACTTAAGAAAATGAATAAATGCACTTGAGATCGTCAGCGTGAACGAAATTTTGTGAATTTGTGAGTAAAGCTGAAATTTTGTTTATGTACAGAATAAAGAGAAGGGGACCTATAACCGTGCCTTGAAAAGCACCACTCGTGATCGGTTGAGCCGTCGAGTAGCTATTACCTACTAAGACCTTCTGGCTGTGGTTAGACAAGTAGAAACAAATGAAGTCAAGGAGAGGACGTCGGATGCCAAGAGCTTCCAGTTTCACCAGAAGACGTCTGTGTGGTACCTTGTCAAAGGTTTTGCTCAGGTCAAAGTAGATCACAACCACTAACTTTTGCTCAGAGGATTTGATCAAGTATGCTTGATCGTCGGGTAGGGAAGGCAACAACCTGATTCCACCTGCCGATATCCACGACCTTGAGTAAGTCCTCGAACTTTATGGAGCCGGAAGGTGGAAACCATTGAATTTCAGGAAGGTTGAAATCACCTGCAATCAAGAAATACTTAAAATTTAACATATGGCTATATCGGGCTTTCTCTTACAAATGACAGTTTGAATCATAGACTTTGTGACTGCCTTTTATTAATGTATCCAAACTGCTCTCCAACGGTGAGCCTGGTAGTTGATTTTCAAACATCGCTTCGTAACTTTCAAACAGTGCAATATCTTCTGACAATCCGTTGGCTCAAATATCTTCCGAAGAGCCTGAATTTGAGCTCATGGCATCTAGGTCTGTCGATCACTTACGCGTATCTCTGGTACACACCTTTCACGCCTTTAATTCGCTAGCTCCCGTGACGCGTTCAACTGTCCCTTGATGGACGAGTATAAGGCCTGCTGCCGACGCTCTTTTGCGGTTTTGGTGATAGCTTCTGATTCCCGGTTGTCGATTTTCCAGGGACTGTTAATCTCTGATTTATCTTTGTACAGACCGACTCTGTAGGCCCCAGATTTGCCCAACCTGGGAAATGCAAGTGCTGGTTTGATTCATGCCTGCTTTTTTATCCGTCACCTGTATTTCAGTTGACTCAGAGGTCTGTTCTAAGTACTTTGTTCGTTTATCTTTTTATTTCGCTTAATATTGTGTCCATCGATCTTCACAATGTCTTTTAGATATTTATAGTCCGGCTCATTGATGTTTTCAAACCCGTTTGCATTGTGAATAGCCAAATAGCCAAAATAGCCAAAAAATGACTTTGGGCATTGGTATACAGAAATTTAAGTATGCAACACTCGACAGAGCCAAACTCCGTTTGTCTTGAGTTTGCCAATGCTAATTTGCTGCGGCCATCATGAGCATAGGCTGGTTCCATAGCAATGTTCAGAACGCAAAATTGCTCTGGAACCAGCCAATGCTCATGATGGCAGCGGCAAATTAGCGTGGGCAAACTCAAGACAAGCGAAATTTGGCTCTGCCGAGTGTTGCATACTTAAATTTCTGTATACCAACGCCCAAAATCTGTTAACGAAGCCCGACGACATGAGAATTCAGGTAGCCGTTCTGTCTCTCGATATTATAGCAATCACAGAAACATGGCTGTCACCGAACATCAGCGGTTTTGACGTAGCCTTATCCGGGTACCAGTTGTTCAGGAGAGACCGCACCCACCGCCAGGGCGGAGGAGATGCGATGCATGGTAAAAGAAATTTCACAGTGTGTGAAATGACAGAGAAGATTAGCAATGATATTGAGCTAGTTGGCTGAAAATAAAGACGCAGGGATCGCAGTCCCTTGAAGTCATGACTCTCTACCGACCACCGGGGACAGAAACCGACGCTGATACTTGTTTGTTGGAGAACATAAAGGAGATGAGTAGTCGACCTGATGTTGTTCTCATGAGTGACTTCAATGCACCTAGCATTCGATGGAACGATCTGCAGACGCAGTGCCCAAAGTTATCCTTCGATCACCGTCTGTTAAAGTCAACGTTTAAAAATCTTCTCACACAACATGTATTTGTTTCAACGAGAGCGCATGGAGGACAACAGACTAATTGTTTAGATCTCGTCTTCACTAAAGATCCTGACAGTATAGACGAGGAACACTGCCTATCTCCACTTGGTCGAAGTGATCATGCAGTACTTTCATGGAGTATGGTTTATATTCCGTGCCATCTTCCATGAATGAAACCAGGCCCAATCTATGGCAAGGAGATTTTGCAAGATGAGAGCTGAGGCATCACGGATAGACTGGGATCTTCGCTTCTCCGGGAATGTCCTTGAGGACTGGAATTTATTTAAGGAGTGGCTGTTGAACCTATTAAAATGCCACTGTTTGCCATGAAAACTTAGGATATCTAACAGACCACAGTGGCTAACGAGGGATCTAAAAAGACAGATTAACAGTAAAGTAAGGCTTTGGAAGACATTTTGCCGATCCAATGAAAATTTAACCTTGCAAGCATACAAAACTCAAAGGAAAAAGGTTAAAAGCTTGATCTTCAAAATCCGACGGGATTATGCGATGGATTTGATCCAGTGAGCAGTTTACAATCCCAAATTGCTCTACAGCTATGTAAGAAAAAACACACGTAAGAGGAACCCGAAACGATGACGGTTTCGAGATATCAGAAATTAAAAACAAAGCTAAACACTTTTCCCAGTTCTTTCAGTCGGTTTTCACCAGAGAAGCTTTTTTTATTCCATCTAGGTACGAGATTGTGGGAGCGCCAATTATTCAGAATATACTCTTTCGAGAAGAGGCGGTCTTTGAAGAACTAAAACGTCTGAAGGCATGCAAATCCCCTGGCCCCGACGAGATTCCAGCAAAGCATCTCCTCGAACTTGCTCGAGAGCTGGCCAAGCCGCTATCCTTTCTGTGCCAGAAATCGTTTGATACGGGAATTCTTCCTACTGACTGGAAAACAGCCAACATTACACCGCTTCACAAAAGCGGTAGTCATGCATCTGCTCTAAACTACAGGCCTGTCAGCCTGACCTCAATCTGTTGCAATGTTATGGAGAAGGTTGTCAAAAAGGAATTGATGATTTAGGTAGAAACCCGTAACCTCTTATCAACTGCACAAAACGGCTTTCGTAGGGGAAGATCGTGTGTTCCGAACTTACTTTATATGATGCATAGCGGGACAAAAGCACTTGACGCAAAAAACACTGTGCATGTGGCCTACATTGATTTCAAGAAGGCCTTCGATAGTGTTCCGCGCCATCGTCTCCTTTAAAAGTTTAGAATGTTTGGTATTGGAGGCAAAATTCTTACATGGATCAAGAATTTTCTCATTGGTCCTTCCCAAGTGGTCTGTGTAAGCGGATCGCGATCAAAGCGCACAGTCATTGAGAGTGGAGTCCCACAAGGTTCAGTGCTTGGACCGATCCTATTTCTCTTGTTCATTAATGATTGTGTACAGGAATTGGACTTTGAATTTGCTATCTTTGCGCACGATATAGTAATCTGGAAAAAATCCACAATGCAGTTTTCGATGAAGACTGCTTTTGTAAGGTCTTTGGTACGTTTGTAAGGCCACATCTTTAATGTACGATCCAAGCCTGGCGACCGTGGACCCAACAGGACTAAAAATGCTCGAAAGGGTGGAGCGTGAGCCACAAATGTAGTAAGAGGTCAAGGTGAACTGCCAAATGAGATTTGCCTTAATTACCTACAAACTCTATCCTTTGAGTTATAGGCAATTGCGCGGTGACTTGATACAAACATTCCGTATCGTGCGTGGCATGGATTGCAGCCTTCTATATGATGAGGTTTTACAACTAAGGTGCGTCGTTTGAAATTGGTTTTGAATTTCAAGTCCCTCGAGCCTACGAGTTTTTAGTCTCTACCTCAGTGTAGAAGACATGGTGCTGGAAAATTATTAAAGAAATGTCTATATATTCCCCTGAGATTGTAAATTGCGACTTGGACGTAAGGTATCTGAGGCTTGAAAAAAAACGAAAAATTCTACTGCTGAGGATTCTTCTCTGCCCCAGGATTGATCTCAACTGGAATTGATAGCAACGATCTTTGCTGATTTCTGAAACTCACGCTGACTGTGTGCTCCCAGCATCTGCTTTCAATCGCGGAAAGGGCTCAAACCAAAGGCTGAGTCCAGAAGGCAACATGTACACTACATTGGATCAGACGTGCGTTTAAAATATTCCCCCCTGATCTATTCGGAAAAGTCTATGGCGCCTTTGTGAGACCACATTTAGATTACGGAGTACCAGCTTGGATACCGTGGATGAAGAAAGATGTTGACCTCCTCGAACAGGTGCAACGGAGAGCATCGAAGATGGTTGACGGTCTTAAGACTTTACCGTACCAAGAAAGATTGAAAAAGCTTGACTTATTTCCTCTTTCCTACAGGCACTTACGGTGTAGCCTGCTCTGGACATTCCGGATTATCCGGGGCCATGATTCCACCCTGAGATCGGAGGATTTCTTCGACTTTGCCTGCACAACTCATCTGCGTGGTCATCCTTACAAGGTTAATAGCGAACGCACGCGATTGAACCTCAGAAAGTTTTTCTTTCAGCCAACGAGTGGTTCGACCTTGGAACTCGTTACCAAGTGAGATGGTTACCTCTGAAAGCATTATTGATTTTTAAAAAGAAGGCTTGATTGCATTGTATTTGACAAAAGACGACTGTCACAGCCGGATTTCTTAAAACCAGCCTTTTAAAATCTTTCGGGCTCTACTTTTTCTTCCACAATGTTTCGCTTATGGCTGTGAAAACGCATTTGAAGTTATGTTATGCTTTGACTCAAACATTTTAAAATGTACAACATTTTATATTGACTGTACACATGCAATGATAACCTAACATTAATAGGGTCATCAAGGGCAATGCCTGTAACCCTTCAAAATATACATATATATATATTCTTATTGTTGAATATTCTAACTGACTCTCTGTTAATTTTGTGGCAATTCAAACATGCAAAACTCAAGTTCCTTAAGTTAATTGTCACAAAAAATTGGTCCACGACCTAGTTTTGAATTTGTGCCACGAAATCGCTTGGGAGCGTCTATCGGTGCCTCTACCCACTTAGCCATATTGGCAGAGGATTTTGTTAAGCAAGTTAATAATAAGCAGAAAAACAATTGGAACTATCGTTTTTCTACTATTTGTTCACCTCCCACTAAACGGGGTAAAAGTTTAGCAAATTTAACTAATGTAGCTTACGAAGACGAAACTTGTATGAGGTGTTTCAGCCTCCAGCAGAAATTCTCAGGGATGGAGCAGAAAATAAGTAATCTAAGACAAGAAATAGATAATTTAGCAAAAGCTATATTTGCGAAAATGTTAAAAAAGCTCCTGTTCGTAATAAACCCACCACAAAGCAAAATTCGTATTCACATAAAACTTTTTCAAGCTTACATACAAGTCACATTAAACATATCGCGATTGCTGAACCCGGTAAACCAGAGGAATTTTCGCTACTTCCAAAGGGAGCCCCATCTAGTCCTTGCTCCACTCCACCAGTACTTAGTTCGGTAGCATCAGCACTAATCTGGCTTTACTGCCCATCGCTACATCACTGGTAGACGTTGCACCAACATGCGATGTTGAAGAGGTTGGCAAGTTTGTAAAGCCAAAGAGGAAAAGGTCTAAGAAGAGCAACTCGTGCAGGGATTTGGCTCCAGCCTGCAAAACACCCGGCTCATCTGGACCTATTGGGCCAAGTGAATTTGTTACCAGTAATCATTCAGCTGAAAGATCTGAGTTACAAACGGGCCCTCGATTGTGTCGAAAATATAATGTAGTCATTAAAGGGGTCCCGGAGTCAGATTAAATTATTCCAAAGGAGCGAGTTAAACAGGACTTGGATCTTCTTCAATTGTATGCAAAAACGATGCTAACGGACGGTGATTTCATCCAAATTCTCAAGGCATATAGAATAGGGAAGGCTTTTTCATCACCCGAATCAACTCCTCGACCAAAACCTATTAAAATCATCCTGGAAAATGAAGCACAGGCACAGCTCCGGCTACAGAGAAAAGCAACCCTACGGGGCCTGCATTCTGAAGTTTTTTTCAACCGGAATATGGACTGAAAGAGCGAATGAAAATGAGACAGTTACAAATAGAACTGGAAACACGAAGGGCCAATGGCGAGACACATCTCCAAATAAGAAAAGGATAAATTGTTCAAGTGAAAAGAGCATTTCTTTGGCCGAAGGCAGTCACTCTGACAGCCTAGCTGTCCCGTTTCAGAAACCGAAAACGTCCGCTTAAAATAATTGTCCTTAATGCCAGATCTCTGCTTAATAAGATGCCTTTGCTCCAGACTCTGGTTTTCATCCACCACCCTGACATTGTAATAATTACAGAGACATGGGCAACACCCTGTGTATCCGCCTCTGATCTCAATATTCTAGGGTATGATTATATTCGTAACGATCGACACGACGGCCGTGGCGGTGGAAGCTGCATCTAGTTTAAGCAGCCACTTACTTTTCTGCCGTTGGATTATCGAAAATTTACGGCAGTAAAAGAGAGCTGTTTGCTCCGAGTATTTCTAAAAGATAACTACTCTTTGCTCGTTGATTGTGTCTATCGTGCTCAAAACGCAAGCGAGGATTACGATCATCATCTCTCACAGGCATATCCTGCCACAGTTTACCTAAATCTGAAGTACTGCTTAATTGCAGGTAACTTTAATCTTCCTGAAGTTCAGTGGTTTCCACCTTTCGGTCCTGCAAAGTTCGAAAACTTGCTTAAGGCCATAGATACTGGCATGTGGGAACAGGTAGTTGATTTCCCACCAGAGGATCAAACATACTTTATCTCATTCTCTACAGAGGTTGTCAGCCATTGTCAGATTCACATTTTGACCCACTTGGGAGTTCAGACCATGCTATAGTTCTTTCTTCGCTAGAAATCTAAGCTAATGAAACGTTTTCTAAAAAATATAGATTAACATGATTTCCGTTCAGCAAATATGGGGAATTACTAACACATCTTAATTCCCACGATTGGACTAACTTATTTCTATGTTTGGATGTGAATGTTTGTACTGATACATTCTACCAAGTTCTAGGTCCACTCATTCCGCGTTTTGTTCCCCGTAAGAAAATAATTAATGTCAAGGATGAAGTCTACCTCCCTTTATCGTTCCGCCATAGACCGCGTAGACTCTCACGTCGTTATCATCTTCTAAATGACACTTCCGTCTTGCCTTTGATCCAACAAATCTTTGAACAGGCAAAGAGGCTCTCAGACGAAAAACGACTAGCTGAAGAGGTTTGATTTGACAAAACCCTTCG
Organism: Schistocephalus solidus; assembly: GCA_017591395.1. Taxonomy (NCBI): domain Eukaryota; kingdom Metazoa; phylum Platyhelminthes; class Cestoda; order Diphyllobothriidea; family Diphyllobothriidae; genus Schistocephalus; species Schistocephalus solidus. The sequence goes on from WEDG01000998.1 coordinate 173,741, forward strand.
CTAAATGTTGCAAAACTCTTTTTGTGCACAATAAAAGCGCAGAGAAAAACTCAGTACTCTGTACTTCGAGATGCTTTTGGAAACCCTATAGCTGACGCTGAGTTGACGACTGATAGCTTCAATGCGTTCTTGTACAGAACTTTTAGTGAACATTCGGTCGCCCCTTTCAAAATATCCGGGTAAGGACCGGTACCATCCTTGAAAACATAACCTTTACCCTCTGTGACGTGACCGTAGCCATTCGGCGTTCTCGTCAATCTTACAGTCCTGGACCAGATGGCGTCCCGGTCAGCATTCTAAAGGCAAATGCAAACGATATAATTCCGTCACTTCTCTATAAGATATTTTATCTTGGACAGTTTGAAAACCGTTAACACTTCGCTTGTTCTGATCCTGATATTTAAGCCGCAACTGCACGTACGTAATTGCTCTCTGGAATTTTTGGGAATTTTTCTTGTACCGAATTTCCTCACAAAACGACATCAAATTGGAATTTGTTTATCAACTTCGTCGACTTGATAAAAACAGTCTCTACAACAATAAATACTGACAACCGCTCAGTGAACCAAAAGTGCAAACCCATTGAAAATCTGAAGTTACCCACGACCTTTGACCTCTAAAAACGGCTGAGTCGTTCATGAATATTTTTCCTATCATTTATTGTTTTTTTCCAAGCGGTTTTGAACGAATAGGTGCATTTATTGTTCATATTGTTTCTATTGCGGCAAAATTGGACTTCCGTTTGAAATTTGCTCGTCTCTAAGCTTTTTATTTTTGGCCAATAATTTGTTCATAAAGTCAGGACTCAACGAAATAAGTTGTCATTGGAGCACATATTGTCTTTATTATCAGGATCAGCCTATAATTGTTTATAGATAGTGTGATATTCAGGCACACAAAAATTTATATCGGAATCTTGAAAAATAAGCTTACTCGGCTTTAAGTCAATTTCAAGTCAATTTAAGTCGCTTTATTGAATAAAGTAGCTTTCGCCCTTGAGCTGCCTTTTTACATGCAAAAATGTCAATAGTACAAACGTTTACAGTGATATATCTGACAAATGAAAATTAAAGGTCATCGATATGTGTGGGCCAGGCGCAACCTGCCACTGTTTACACAATCTTCATTATATTGACAATAGATTTTCAGAAAATGAGTAATAGGGAGCTCAAGGGCGAAAGCCTTCTTCTCTCAATAAAGTGACTTAAAGTGACTTAAAGTGAGTTACTCCGGTTCTAAGTGGTGTCCCCCAAGGCTCGGTATTAGGGCCGTTACTCTTCTTAGTGTACATCAATGACTGTGTCGACGACCTGGATTGCAGCGCCATCATGTTTGCAGATGATTACCAGTACTTCATCAGTGGTCACCAAACTCCAGGAGGTAAATATTCTAAAGGACTTGAGTATATGGATAACACCAACCCTCAAACCATCGTCGCACTGTGCGAATATCGCAAAAATAGCTATGTGCATCTTAGGCGCAATCAGGAGGTCCTTCGTTAATTTTTGACGGAGAGCTTTTTGGACGCGTGTTTGGAACATTTATCCGGCCGGTGTTGGAATATTGCGTTCAGGTGTGGCGCCCTTGGACGAAACATGACTACGCTCTGCTGGAGAAAGTTCAACGGAGGGCAACGAAACTAGTCAGTGGATTGGAATGCCTACCCCTATGGGGGCCGCCTAGAAAGACTTAAAATTTTTCCTCTCTTATAGGCAATACAGAGGGGATATGATCTAAGCCTTCAAACTGGTCAGAGGATTTGATTGTGCTCTTCAGATAGCCAACTTTTTTTGAATTGGCAAACATGACAAGTCTCCGAGGACACACATACCAACTGAAAAGAAAAACACGCCAAACTTGAATTGCGGGCCAACTTCTTTTCCCCAACGGGTGATTGTAGAATGGAACAAACTGCCAGCTTCGGTTGTTATGGCTGAAAGCGTTGAAATGTTTAAAAGAAGACTTGATGCATTTTTACTTGATGGACATATATTGAGTCGACATCAATAATCGATATGCTTAAACGACTATCGCCATGTACCATTTGCTTGTTTTGCTAGCGTCTATCTGTAAATAGGGTTTTCCAAGGCTCTGCCTATCTCCCTTATATATACTGAATTAAACTGAATTATGATGTTAAATTGTGGAGGGTCATCAGATCAGATTTCGATAGGCACGCACTTCAAGAGGATCTCAACCATCTTAGCAGCTGGTCTGCTCATTGGCTCTTTAATTTTAATGTTTGGAAGTGTGAGGTCCTAAGACTGCGTACCAAAAGGACCAGTGAGGAGGATAATTCCTACCAATACATTCTCAATGGGCAGCCCCTTTCAATTGTTGAGGAACAGAAGGACCTCGGTGTTCTAATAAACTCCTCACTTAAACCAGCTTCACAGTGTTTAAAGGCAGCTAAACGCGCTACACAGGTCTAATTTGCGCTCAGACATGGATTTGTGCAGATTAATACAGAACTCTTCCGAAAAACCTACGGGGTATTTGTTTGCTCTCACTTTGAATTTGCCATCCAGGCCTGGCGTCCGTGGTTTAAGAAGGATTATCTACAGCTGGAACGAGTGTAGGCGAGGGCTACGAAGATGGTCAAGAATCTTAGTCATCTGCCTTACGAAGCCAGACTGGTTGAATTTGATTTGTTTCCTCTAAATTACAGGCAACTACGCGGTGACCTCATCCAAACTTACCGGATTGTCAGAGGCCGCGATTGTGCCCTAGAATTTGCTGACTTCTTCGAATTGGCTGGGACGGAACATCTGCGGGGTCATCCCTTTAAACTGCAGAGGAAGTTTGTCCACAAGTAAGTCCGTCGGAACGCCTTTTCGCAGAGGTTCGTTGGAGCATGGAACGGACTCCCTGACGAGGTGGTCCTTTCAGAAACTGTTGACACATTAAAATTCAAACTAGATACTCATTTTCTGAGAAACGTTTTTCAATATAATGAAGATTGTGTAAACAGTGGCAGGATGCGCCTGGCCCACACATTTCGATGACCCTACATTTTCATTTGTCAGATATATCACTGTAAACGTTTGTACTATTGACATTTTTCCATTTAAAAAGGGAGCTCAAGGGCGAAAGCCTACTTCTCTCAATAAAGTGACTTAAAGTGACTTAATTTTCAAGTTTTGTTCCCCTTCGTATTGACGTTTTTTCATTCCTACTACCAGTATCCTCATTTTCATCTGATCGGTGGGAGAGTAATCCAGCTGAAAAAGAAAATTCCACGATGATTATTTCGTAGTGGGGACTTTCAAGAGAGCAATAGATCTTCCTGCTGTTTGCTCCCCAAGACGACTTTTAATGGTCTTGGTCGAAGCTCATGTGTTTCATTTCTAACGAGAGGCCCCAATCGAAAGATCTTTTTGATTTTGACTATCACACCAATTTCTTGCGTATCATTCAATAAATTTTGGAATGTCAGCAGATCCTGTTTTACTCTTTCTTTTGGCGTTTCCCCAGTAGGCTCTGAGACTCCCCTGAATTACCAGACAAAAATGATCTGTCAGGAAAAACTCGTTTCTGCATCCCTGCTTTCTTTCAGTGATGGAAGGTTGAATCATGCCTTTGTTCCAGTCTTTACTACTGTGTTAAAATTAGTCTTCATTTGTGAGCCTGCTGGTTGATATGCAGACATCTCTATGGATCTTTCAAACAGCGTATTTCTCCTGACACTGCGTTTGCTCTAATAGCACCCGGGAAGCCTGAATTTGGGTTTGTGGCATCCAGGTCTGTCGATAAGTCGCATGCCTCTTTTCTGCCATTACTTTGCTGGCTATCATACCCTGCTCCATTGTAGTTAGATGGACATGTATAGAGCATGCTGCTGTCGCTCGTCCATGGCATTAAAGATACCTTACGATTACTGTTTTTCGACTTTTCAGAGACCGTCGATCGCTGATTTATTTTTGTGCAGTCGGATTCTATGTGCACCATATTTTCCGAACCTGGGGAAATGCAAGACATAATTTCATCCACACTTATTTGCTTGATGGTCAGCTGTATTTCAACTGACTCAGTTGTTTGTTTTAATGACTTCGTTCTTATTCTCTTTTTGTTTCGCTTGATGTTGTGTCTATTGTACTCTACCGTTTCCGTGCGATGATTATGGTCTAGCTGGCTGATGTTTTTCAACTCATTTGCTTCGTGTTTCGGTTAGTTAATTTTGTTATGTTTTATGAGGACTGATATTATTTCCGATAGGAGATCAAGGTCTCCTTCTAATCTCAAAACTCTGGTTGTGAGTCCTCGGCATCCATCACAGTGTGCCAGCACTTTACTGTTTAGCTTAGTTTTGGTAATGTTCAGTAGTGCACTGCTTTCTTCAATATTGCTGCTTGGTGGCTCTTCTCGGTCTGCTGAGTGACTTAAGTATTTCTGGTAAGTTTATGTCACATGAAATCGAAAACGGTTTAAAAAGGTAGGAGAGATCATTATTTTTGGAAGATATAATGTTTTTGTCCGCTGGCTTCTTGGGCGTGGCCGAGCGGTCAAGAGAATCGGTCGCTAATCGAGAGGTTGGTGTTTCAAATTCTGAACGAAGCGGTGAATAATTTTCTCTCGTCGTCGGGTCGTGAACATTTGCGTTTCCCATGCCAGCAAGATCTCTACAAGGATGCATTAAGTTTTAACGAGCAGCTTAAATTATCAAGCGAATCGTTTACTGAGCACAATAAGAAGTGCTTTTCGGACCGAATTCACTATCGAATATTAATACGAAGCAAAGAATGATGCAGCCTTTGAAGTTAGTTTGCCAGTGGTTCTCCGTTCCTTTCTGATGTAGACACATTTCCTGGCAAGGGACTGTTTTCTGAATCCCGTAGGAGGCAGGATCCAAAGTAAAAACCTACTCCGGTTCTAATTGGTGTCCCCCAAGGCTCGGTATTAGGGCCGTTACTCTTCTTAGGGAACATCAACGACTGTGTCGACGACCTAGATTGCAGCGCCATCATGTTTGCAGATGATGTAAATTGTTGAGGGTCATCAGATCTGATTCCGATAGGCATGCACTTCAAGCAGATCTCAACCGCCTTAGCAGCTGGTCTGCTCGTTGGCTCTTTAATTTTAATGTTGGGAAGTTTGTGGTCCTAAGACTGCGTACCAGAAGGACCAGTTAGGAGGATGATTCCTACCAATACATTCTCAATGGGCAGCCCCTTTCAATTGTTGAGGAACAGAATGACCTTGGTGTTCTAATAAACCTCTCACTCAAACCATCTTCACAGTGTTTAAAGGCAGCTAAACGCGCTACATAGGTCTTATTTGCGTTCAGACGTGGATTTGTGCAGATTGATAAGGAACTCTTTCGAAAAACCTGCAGGGTATTTGTTTGATCTCACTTATAATATGCCGTCCAGGCCTGGCGTCCGTGGTTTAAGAAGGATTATCTACAGCTGGAACGAATGCAGGTGAGGGCTACGAAGATGGTCAAGAATCTTAGTCCTCTGCCTTACGAAGCCAGACTGTTTGAACTTGATTTGTTTCCTCTAAATTACAGGCAACTACGCGGTGACCTCATCCAAACCCACCGGATTGTCAGAGGCCGCGATTGTGCCCTAGAATTTGCTGACTTCTTCGAATTGGCTTGGACGGAACATCTGCGGGGTCATCCCTTTAAACTGCAGATGAAGTTTGTCCACACGGAAGTCCGTCGGAACGCCTTTACGCAGAGGGTCGTTAGAGCATGGAACGGACTCCCTGACGAGGTGGTCCTTTCAGAAACTGTTGACACATTTAAACTCAAACTAGATACCAATTTTTCTGAAAAACTATTGTCAATATAATGAAGATTGTGTAAACAGTGGCAGGTTGCACCTGGCCCACACATATCGATGACCTTTAATTTTTATTTGTCAGATATATCACTGTAAACGTTTGTACTATTGACAATTTTGCATATGAATAGGGAGCTCAAGGGCGAAAGCCTTCTTCTCGCAATAAAGTGACTTAAAGTGACTTAAAGTGAGTTACTCCGGTTCTGAGTGGTGTCCCCCAAGGCTCGGTATTAGGGCCGTTACTCTTCTTAGTGTACATCAATGACTGTGTCGACGACCTGGATTGCAAACAGTCTGGCTTCGTAAGGCAGATAACTAAGATTCTTGACCATCTTCGTAGCCTCACCTGCATTCGTTCCAGCTGTAGATAATCCTTCTTAAACCACGGAGGCCAGGCCTGGACGGCATATTCTAAGTGAGATCAAACAAATACCCTGCAGGTTTTTCGGAAGAGTTCCTTATCAATCTGCACAAATCCACGTCTGAACGCAAATAAGACCTATGTAGCGCGTTTAGCTGCCTTTAAACACTGTGAAGATGGTTTGAGTGAGAGGTTTATTAGAACACCGAGGTCATTCTGTTCCTCAACAATTGAAAGGGGCTGCCCATTGAGAATGTATTGGTAGGAATCATCCTCCTAACTGGTCCTTCTGGTACGCAGTCTTAGGACCACAAACTTCCCAACATTAAAATTAAAGAGCCAACGAGCAGACCAGCTGCTAAGGCGGTTGAGATCTGCTTGAAGTGCATGCCTATCGGAATCAGATCTGATGACCCTCAACAATTTACATCATCTGCAAACATGATGGCGCTGCAATCTAGGTCGTCGACACAGTCGTTGATGTTCCCTAAGAAGAGTAACGGCCCTAATACCGAGCCTTGGGGGACACCAATTAGAACCGGAGTAGGTTTTTACTTTGGATCCTGCCTCCTACGGGATTCAGAAAACAGTCCCTTGCCAGGAAAGGTGTCTACATCAGAAAGGAACGGAGAACCACTGGCAAACTAACTTCAAAGGCTGCATCATTCTTTGCTTCGTATTAATATTCGATAGTGAATTCGGTCCGAAAGCACTTCTTATTGTGCTCAGTAAACGATTCGCTTGATAATTTAAGCTGCTCGTTAAAACTTAATGCATCCTTGTAGAGATCTTGCTGGCATGGGAAACGCAAATGTTCACGACCCGACGACGAGAGAAAATTATTCACCGCTTCGTCCAGAATTTGAAACACCAACCTCTCGATTAGCCACCGATTCTCTTGACCGCTCGGCCACGCCCAAGAAGCCAGCGGACAAAAACATTATATCTTCCAAAAATAATGATCTCTCCTACCTTTTTAAACCGTTTTCGATTTCATGTGACATAAACTTACCAGAAATACTTAAGTCACTCAGCAGACCGAGAAGAGCCACCAAGCAGCAATATTGAAGAAAGCAGTGCACTACTGAACATTACCAAAACTAAGCTAAACAGTAAAGTGCTGGCACACTGTGATGGATGCCGAGGACTCACAACCAGAGTTTTGAGATTAGAAGGAGACCTTGATCTCCTATCGGAAATAATATCAGTCCTCATAAAACATAACAAAATTAACTAACCGAAACACGAAGCAAATGAGTTGAAAAACATCAGCCAGCTAGACCATAATCATCGCACGGAAACGGTAGAGTACAATAGACACAACATTAAGCGAAACAAAAAGAGAATAAGAACGAAGTCATTAAAACAAACAACTGAGTCAGTTGAAATACAGCTGACCATCAAGCAAATAAGTGTGGATGAAATTATGTCTTTCATTTCCCCAGGTTCGGAAAATATGGTGCACATAGAATCCGACTGCACAAAAATAAATCAGCGATCGACGGTCTCTGAAAAGTCGAAAAACAGTAATCGTAAGGTATCTTTAATGCCATGGACGAGCGACAGCAGCATGCTCTATACATGTCCATCTAACTACAATGGAGCAGGGTATGATAGCCAGCAAAGTAATGGCAGAAAAGAGGCATGCGACTTATCGACAGACCTGGATGCCACAAACCCAAATTCAGGCTTCCCGGGTGCTATTAGAGCAAACGCAGTGTCAGGAGAAATTACGCTGTTTGAAAGATCCATAGAGATGTCTGCATATCAACCAGCAGGCTCACAAATGAAGACTAATTTTAACACAGTAGTAAAGACTGGAACAAAGGGCATGATTCAACCTTCCATCACTGAAAGAAAGCAGGATGCAGAAACGAGTTTTTTCCCTGACAGATCATTTTGTCTGGTAATTCAGGGAGTCTCAGAGCCTACTGGGGAAACGCCAAAAGAAAGAGTAAAACAGGATCTGCTGACATTCCAAAATTTATTGAATGATACGCAAGAAATTGGTGTGATAGTCAAAATCAAAAAGATCTTTCGATTGGGGCCTCTCGTTAGAAATGAAACACATGAGATTCGACCAAGACCATTAAAAGTCGTCTTGGGGAGCAAACAACAGGAAGATCTATTGCTCTCTTGAAAGTCCCCACTACGAAATAATCATCGTGGAATTTTCTTTTTCAGCTGGATTACTCTCCCACCGATCAGATGAAAATGAGGATACTGGTAGTAGGAATGAAAAAACGTCAATACGAAGGGGAACAAAACTTGAAAATTAAGTCACTTTAAGTCACTTTATTGAGAGAAGTAGGCTTTCGCCCTTGAGCTCCCTTTTTACATGGAAAAATGTCAATAGTACAAACGTTTACAGTGATATATCTGACAAATGAAAATGTAGGGTCATCGAAATGTGTGGGCCAGGCGCATCCTGCCACTGTTTACACAATCTTCATTATATTGAAAAACGTTTCTCAGAAAATGAGTATCTAGTTTGAATTTTAATGTGTCAACAGTTTCTGAAAGGACCACCTCGTCAGGGAGTCCGTTCCATGCTCCAACGAACCTCTGCGAAAAGGCGTTCCGACGGACTTACTTGTGGACAAACTTCCTCTGCAGTTTAAAGGGATGACCCCGCAGATGTTCCGTCCCAGCCAATTCGAAGAAGTCAGCAAATTCTAGGGCACAATCGCGGCCTCTGACAATCCGGTAAGTTTGGATGAGGTCACCGCGTAGTTGCCTGTAATTTAGAGGAAACAAATCAAATTCAACCAGTCTGGCTTCGTAAGGCAGATGACTAAGATTCTTGACCATCTTCGTAGCCCTCGCCTACACTCGTTCCAGCTGTAGATAATCCTTCTTAAACCACGGACGCCAGGCCTGGATGGCAAATTCAAAGTGAGAGCAAACAAATACCCCGTAGGTTTTTCGGAAGAGTTCTGTATTAATCTGCACAAATCCATGTCTGAGCGCAAATTAGACCTGTGTAGCGCGTTTAGCTGCCTTTAAACACTGTGAAGCTGGTTTAAGTGAGGAGTTTATTAGAACACCGAGGTCCTTCTGTTCCTCAACAATTGAAAGGGGCTGCCCATTGAGAATGTATTGGTAGGAATTATCCTCCTCACTGGTCCTTCTGGTACGCAGTCTTAGGACCTCACACTTCCCAACATTAAAATTAAAGAGCCAATGAGCAGACCAGCTGCTAAGATGGTTGAGATCCTCTTGAAGTGCGTGCCTATCGAAATCTGATCTGATGACCCTCCACAATTTAACATCATAATTCAGTTTAATTCAGTATATATAAGGGAGATAGGCAGAGCCTTGGAAAACCCTATTTACAGATAGACGCTAGCAAAACAAGCAAATGGTACATGGCGATAGTCGTTTAAGCATATCGATTATTGATGTCAACTCAATATATGTCCATCAAGTAAAAATGCATCAAGTCTTCTTTTAAACATTTCAACGCTTTCAGCCATAACAACCGAAGCTGGCAGTTTGTTCCATTCTACAATCACCCGTTGGGAAAAGAAGTTGGCCCGCAATTCAAGTTTGGCGTGTTTTCTTTTCAGTTGGTATGTGTGTCCTCGGAGACTTGTCATGTTTGCCAATTCAAAAAAGTTGGCTATCTGAAGAGCACAATCAAATCCTCTGACCAGTTTGAAGGCTTAGATCATATCCCCTCTGTATTGCCTATAAGAGAGAGGAAAAATTTTAAGTCTTTCTAGGCGGCCCCCATAGGGTAGGCATTCCAATCCACTGACTAGTTTCGTTGCCCTCCGTTGAACTTTCTCCAGCAGAGCGTAGTCATGTTTCGTCCAAGGGCGCCACACCTGAACGCAATATTCCAACACCGGCCGGATAAATGTTCCAAACACGCGTCCAAAAAGCTCTCCGTCAAAATTAACGAAGGACCTCCTGATTGCGCCTAAGATGCACATAGCTATTTTTGCGATATTCGCACAGTGCGACGATGGTTTGAGGGTTGGTGTTATCCATATACTCAAGTCCTTTAGAATATTTACCTCCTGGAGTTTGGTGACCACTGATGAAGTACTGGTAATCATCTGCAAACATGATGGCGCTGCAATCAAGGTCGTCGACACAGTCATTGATGTACACTAAGAAGAGTAACGGCCCTAATACCGAGCCTTGGGGGACACCACTTAGAACCGGAGTAACTCACTTTAAGTCACTTTAAGTCACTTTATTGAGAGAAGAAGGCTTTCGCCCTTGAGCTCCCTATTCATATGCAAAATTGTCAATAGTACAAACGTTTACAGTGATATATCTGACAAATGAAAATGTAGGGTCATCGAAATGTGTGGGCCAGGCGCATCCTGCCACTGTTTACACAATCTTCATTATATTGAAAAACGTTTCTCAGAAAATGAGTATCTAGTTTGAATTTTAATGTGTCAACAGTTTCTGAAAGGACCACCTCGTCAGGGAGTCCGTTCCATGCTCTAACGACCCTCTGCGTAAAGGCGTTCCGACGGACTTCCGTGTGGACAAACTTCCTCTGCAGTTTAAAGGGATGACCCCGCAGATGTTCCATCCCAGCCAATTCGAAGAAGTCAGCAAATTCTAGGGCACAATCGCGGCCTCTGACAATCCGGTGGGTTTGGATGAGGTCACCGCGTAGTTGCCTGTAATTTAGAGGAAACAAATCAAGTTCAAACAGTCTGGCTTCGTAAGGCAGAGGACTAAGATTCTTGACCATCTTCGTAGCCCTCACCTGCATTCGTTCCAGCTGTAGATAATCCTTCTTAAACCACGAACGCCAGGCCTGGACGGCATATTATAAGTGAGAGCAAACAAATACCCCGTAGGTTTTTCGGAAGAGTTCTGTATTAATCTGCACAAATCCACGTCTGAGCGCAAATAAGGCCTGTGTAGCGCGTTTAGCTGCCTTTAAACACTGTGAAGATGGTTGAAGTGAGAGGATTATTAGAACACCGAGGTCCTTCTGTTCCTCAACAATTAAAAGGGGCTGCCCATTGAGAATGTTTTGGTAGGAATTACCCTCCTCACTGGTCCTTCTGGTCCGCAGTCTTAGGACCACACACTTCCCAACGTTGAAATTTAAGAGCCAACGAGCAGACCAGTTGCTAAGACGGTTGAGATCCTCTTGAAGTGCGTGCCTATCGAAATCAAATCTGATGACCCTCCACAATTTAACATCATCTGCAAACATGATGGCGCTGCAATCCAGGTCATCGACACAGTCATTGATGTACACTTAGAAGAGTAACGGCCCTAATACCGAGCCTTGGGGGACACCACTTAGAACCGGAGTAGGTGTTGACCTCGAGGTGTCGATGCACACATTTTGCAATCTCTCTGTAAGAAAGTCTGCGACCCATGTCAGCAGCATTCCTCTTATGCTAATTTCAGATAATTTGTAGATGAGACGTTTGTGTGGGACACTGTCAAACGCCTTCTTGAAAACAGTGTATATGACTTCAACCCTACCATTTTCGTCCAGTGCACGAGTCCACTGCTCTGTGGAGCCATGCTGGAGATCTGAGAGTAATTGGATTTTCTTAAGGACATTCATGGTTGCCTTCTTGATTTTTGATTCCATTATTTTACAGCAAATGGAGGTTAGGCTGACAGGCCGATAACTGATGACATTAGATCGAGCACCACTCTTGTATATGGAGTATATATTTGCTGCCTTCCATTCGGATGGCAGTTTCCCTTATTCAAATGACGAACTTAATATATGCGCTAGTGGTTTGGACAGTTCGCTGGCCAGTTCTTTCAATAACTTGGCCGGTATATCATCCGGATCAGATGACTGCGCTTCTTTCAGATTTCGCAGTTCTCGTTCCACGAGAGGTTCCTGGAAGATTATATATTCAAATACGGGACTGGCGTCTATAACAGCACTGTTGACGTGGTCAAGCTGAAGATCTGGTTCTCTAGTGAAAACCGAGGCAAAATACCGACCTTAGTACTCAGCTTTGTTGCAATTTTCAACGACTTCAACACCATTCTCATCCATGAGTACTGCTACTGGGTCCTTGTTTTTAGTCGGCTATTGATATAATGGAATAAAATTTCTGGTTTATATTCAGCCTGTTGTATAATTCTTGATTCATAGTTCTTCCTTGCCTGACGAATCATTCTTTTTACAGCGTTTCTTTGATGACGAAATTCTTTGAGTTGCTCTGCTGACCCTGTTTACCTGAATAACTTCCATTTTTATTCTTCTTCTTTAACTGCCTGTTAAGTTCTTATGTTAACCAGGCGGGGCGACTATTTTTTTGCACCTTCACTGGACAAAAGCGTTCAATCAGATCGAGTGAGACTGTCTTAAATGTTCTCCAGTCATCCTTTGGATTCCCTTTAAGCAAACAATCCCATCTCATAGACATCAGTTCTTTCCTCATCACGTTAAAATCAGCCTTTCATATATTTCGCTTGCATTCCGTTCCATTCTGGCGCTGAGAGTAAAGTGAGTAATCCCACATCAGCGTTCTATGGTTACTCTTACCGAGGGGTGCAATAGAATACACTTCATGAATGCTAGAGATGTCCTTCTTAAATACTAGGTCCAGGCAATTTGCTCTCTGGTTTTCTCTAAATCTCGTTGGTATGTTAACCTTCTGTACCAGACGTTGGTCGAGAGTGAGATCCATTAGCTTGTGGCCGAAGGAAGTTGGTGCACCATTAACTGTCAGATTTACCCAGTCTCACTATAGGTGCATTGAAATCTCCAGCATTGGCGCCTGGTGAGCAGTGGGGACAGTAGGGCTGCACTTTGGTATGTCGTGGGTGGTTAATCAAGAATTGTAGGTTCTGTGAACAATC